>CM061108.1:9407500-9927500 GCA_030770545.1 Macropodus opercularis | reverse complement strand
TTCGCTCACAAGCTGTTCGCTTCTCGTTCACCCTCTGCTAATTCGAGCAGCAAGCGTGGAACAACCTCAGCTTCGATTTGAATCAGCACCAATGCCAATCAGAGCAAACTAGTATGGTCTCATTAATACCTGAGCTGTGAGGCCACAGGACAGGACGGGCTTTCTTCGTTTCCCACATAACCTTTTCTTTTCTTTTTTAGACATTAAAGTTATTATTTAGCTCATGCTCAGCTCATTCAGGTGTGTGAATTTTAGTGCGTTGTCATATAGACCTGACTTGTTGCTAGGAAACATTAAAAGTCTCCAACCCTGTGGGTGCTTGTTGCTGGCTAAGGCTGCTTATTTATGATGTCTGTTGGTTTGTCTCAGACACTAGCTGCTGATAACTAATGTGTTCTCATCCAATGTTGAGTGCAATGTTTTAGACCATACTTACAGTAATGATGTTTACTATCTACACCTATAAAGCTGGGATGCAACTGTCCACAGACTGTGATTGTTTTTTTTGGATTGGGATGGATTGGGGCCTTTTAAAGTGCATTTGACCTACACTCTGCCTTGTCCCTGAACACCTCACAACACAGTTTTCCTATATTCTGCATATTTCAATTTCAGTCTGATGCAACAGCAGGTTTAATAGATTATTAGAGGGGCTCTCAGCAGTGGTATTCATTAAACTCTATGTTTTGTGTCATACTTTTTATTCAGAAACTCTGGGAGGGTTTGTTTCGATGGCCGTTCACCACAAAAGGCATCTAAATATGTTTCTTTTCTTTTTTCCTGTTTATCTTCAGAAACATCAGCCAAGCCAACACTTCCACCTACAAACAGCACATGTTACGGTGGTGACCTTGACCTCCCCCCCCTTCCCTCCTCTTCACTCCTCTCCTCTCCAGATTGTTTATCTCCTATCAGCGACTCACAAACGCAGTTGTAAATCACACACGAAAGACCTGCTTGGAGCTGCACAAAAGAGACGTGTGAAAAGTGAAACGACTCCACAATGTTGTCAAATCTTGTATTTGACAAATCTATTTTTACGTCTGTCCCTATTTGTGGCCCTGCGATGGGCTGGAGACCTGTCTAGGGTTTACCCTGCCTCTCACCCGATTGCTGCTTGTTCCCCGAGCATCTCGAGCATCTCAGCTGACAAACAAGCTGAGTGAGTTACATCTTTTTATAATTTATTGAATATGAATATATAATTCATATGCAATTTATGATTTACAGTTGCTTAATACAAGGTTTTAAGGCACACAGACGCTGGAGGGCAGCTGTTAGTTTCAGCTTGATGCTATGAATAAACTGGCTGCTGAAAGGAAATGACTGATGAGAAAGTTATGCAATGAAATCAATTTACCAGCTTGCGTCATGGTTTTGAGCAGAACTGAGCCAAACATTACAAAGGTTTTTAATAAAACCTCCTTCATGTTATAATCATAATTAAGTAGTTGTCATATTTCGCCAAATGTCCCAGTATAAATATACAGTTTGAAAATAGACCTTGTGAATATGCTAAATGAAAGCATTCAGGTTACTACTATTAACGCCAGTATTCTAACCTACTTAGTACATTTGTTGATGACTACCCTCTTTTCTATAAGCCTGCAGGGAGACTTGAAGCTTGGTTGAAGCTTTGGGAACTTGATTCATTGCGCTTTGTGAATTCTGAAGTAGCTGTTGGCTTACGGGAGATGAATTAATTGGACGTTAGCAAATGCGGTGGTTAAACAGCTTGAAGACTGCGGAACATTTTAGTTTTTTTAGCTTTAGTTTCAACTTTGAGTCAGAGTGCAAGTGAAAGGCACCGTATTTTACCGTATCCATAATTTTTAAGTCCAAATTTTCCTGTTTAAACATTTTGATCTTAAGACACAGATAAAGTAAAAGATGAACTAGTGACGTCACCTTAGTTGTGCATTTATCCAGTACAGTAAGTGTTGAAGCTGCAGTGAGTCTACACAAACAATAATCAATCATAGATTTAACTTTTTATTGTCTTGTTTACTGTCTGTTTTTTTTCTCAAGATAAAGCTAAAAATGTTATATTTCTATACTGATATACTATAAGTAGAGTAAAGTTGCATAAAACACAAAAGAAAATTAAGAGAAATATTCTTTTGTATGAAGATGACTCATTTTTACTATCGCTGTTTAACACTTGTTTTGGTTTTTGGTTGTTTGGGTTTTTATATCGACAAACCTATATAAGTTATATCTTATTAAATAAAAAAGCCAACAAAGTTGGAGATGCTGGAACTTTTTTTGTTGTAAATATAGACATTTACCTTAAAAGAAGAAGTGCTAAAATGTGGCCCCTTGTTTAACATTTTGACAGTATCTTAGTCTATAAGAAGACAAATGGACTGTTCACTGTGTTATCTGAATAATATAGAAAATGAGTTTCTCTTGCTTTGTTTTGTTTTCTCTTGCTTTGTATGGAGAACTGTGTAATACCATATAAATAAAGGCGGTGCACAAAGAGTAACTTGGGTATAAAACAGTAAATTTGCAGCCAGAGCCTGAAAGTAGAAAGAAAAGCTCATTATCAAGACTGCAGAAAATCTGTTTTTGTTTAATATGTGTTGCTGAAGGATGAATATAATGTAAAATAGTGGTTCCATGTACTGTCAGTGCTAATGGCCCAGATGTTTGACATGATACCATAAAGTAACTCACTTCACCAGCATTAATTACAGCTGCTGGCAAGTCTACTCAGCTACAGATTACTAACATTATTACTGTGAGTTGCCACATCAATAAAAAATGAAGGCATCTGTTGTCTGGTTCGTGTGCTTTATGTGAAAAAGGCAAAAATCCATTTAGTGGTGTTTAAACACGGTGGACTGTCTTGTTGCTGTCTAGCTCCCACACGATGGCGGTTCTGGCTTTAGGTGAACTAGTCACAATCACCGTTACTAACCAAATGCAGTAACCAGCTGGTCTAGAGAAAGTAAATGCCAAAAAAATAGCCTTGACTATTCAGAAAATGTAGCAAAGACGTTTTTGTTACAGATGGGGAAATTATCTTTTTTTTTATTGTCATTTGTGTTTTTCTATTGCATTTTAGATTTGATATGTTGGAATCTGATATCAAAAACGTTTTATGTCATTTCTGTGAAAACAAGAAAAATTCTGATTGCGTCTTACAAAACTAAAACGATCGGAAAAACGAGACACGTGGGCCAATGTCAGAACCAGCATCACAGGTCAGTCCGAATCCTGTTAGATGGTGCGACATTGAACAGCGGACAAGGACAAATTTACTTTCTAATCACAAAGCCACACGGCCTAAATAGATGATGCAATGACCTCGCCACAGGAAGCTACACACTACATATATAGCTCTTATACCTAGAAACTCCACAGTGACATTTTGAACAGCCCTTTTACTTGACCGTCCTTTGTTTCAGTCTATAAGCCTGTAAAATTTGAGCGTTGAATCAACAATACACCGCCTGAGCTTGGATATTGTGACTGCATGAGCAGAAAATGAGCTGGTTCAAGGCAATGAATTACAATGAAATCCTATATGCGACTGTAATAAAATCCTTTTAGTGTTGAACCACATTTGAGCCTTCAGCCTCTTTTTATGGTTCTTTAGCTTCTCTGCTCTTAACATACACTGTGTAATATTTTTTCACTACTACAGCATTTTTTAGTACCTATTACTGTGTGGAATACAGTGAAAATTGACCTGTCTTGATATAATTATTCTTCTTAGCTTTTCAAGTTTCAAAGATATGTAAATCATAACATTGAAACAGCCAAAATATGGAGAGAATGTTATTATCCTTTTTCCGTGAATGAACATTGCTTTACTGCTCTACTGAGCCACAAGCCACCTGTGTGATCTGGTCACTGATAGCGGTCAACGGAGGGCAGACAGATGAAGTGGTGGCTAAATTTACTCATCACGAAACTGAATATTAATCCTAGCACAGAATATGTTTGGCGAAGGCATGTGCAAAACCTTTGTTCAGTTAACCTTTGACCTTTGACTTTTTTTTGGTCATTTATAGGAGAGAAATTCATTAGGGCTTGAACATTGCTATGGAATAAAAAGAAATATTATATTATTTGTTGCCTAAAAAACACAATCAAACAAAAACAAGTTTAGTCGACATAAAAATTGTAATGTGTGTATTACTATTTTAGATTTTCAAGCAGTAAACCAGCTTATTTGAAAACTAGTAAAAATATCTTATATTACCAAACGTGATCCATACACATACATAAATGAACAATCAAATAATAAATAAAAAAAAAAATTTAATAAGAAAATTCAATTCTATTCAACTTTATTTATATAGCACCAATTCACAACATCAGTCATCTCAAGGCACTTTACAAGTAAGGTTTTAAGACCTTACACAACTAAACCCAACAATTCCCACATAGAGCAAGCTTTTAATTGTAGCCAATCGATAAATTGTACATTTAAATAGCAACAGTGGAGGAAAAACTCTCTCTATGGAGAGGAAGAAACCTCCAGCAGACCCAGGCTCAGTGTGGGCGGCCATCTGCCTTGACCGGTTGGGGTGAGGGGATAGAGAAGAGAGAAAAGAACACAACAACAACAACAAAACAAGCAGCAACAGAACACAGGCAGGATGGTTGGACCAGCAACTGAACACTGGAGACACACGGCTCTGAGTCTGATGATACCTGTAGATGAGAATAGAGAGAAAGAGAGAAACACAACTAGGAGAGAAAAGGAGACAAAGTTAGTCACATGGAGGCATGTTAGCGGATAGAAGAAACCGAAAAGAGCTCAGTGAATGAAGGACGTCCCCCAGCATCTAAGTCTATAGCAGCTTAACTAAGAGATGGTTCCAAGTGACCAGAACCATCTCTAACTATACGCTTTGTCAAAAAGAAAGGTTTTAAAACTAGAGAGGGTGTCTGCTTCTCGAACCTGAACTGGAAGCTGGTTCCACAGGAGAGGAGCATCCATGTAATATCTAAAACACACTGTCAAACCTTGTATGAAATTTTTAAATCAGAACCTCCCAAAACCTGAAAATAAAATATTTATGCACAGAGAAACATTTATGTGAATTTCTAAAAGGCACAAGGTCAAAACAGGTTGAAAGCAGAAAGGGCCACTGAGACATTTGGACTAAACCAAGATCAGCAGAAGGAATGAAAGGAACCGGATTCATGACAGTGGCACTACAATGGTGCTGTAGCTATCATCCCCATTAAATCCTCCCATTGTGGCCCTCTGTGTTTGCTGAATTGGTCAAGAGGAACGGCGCTCACAGTTACATCATCCGACCTGAAAACCATTTGCAGCACGCTCGCTAAATCAGTTTGGCTGGCCCCAGGACGCACGGCTCATTGGGCACACATTGTGCCCACTCCCACTCCTCAACCTTTACCTGGGCTATCATTTACATTTTGATAGGTCTCCACTGGCGGGGAATACTGATTTCTGT
Organism: Macropodus opercularis; assembly: GCA_030770545.1. NCBI lineage: Eukaryota > Metazoa > Chordata > Actinopteri > Anabantiformes > Osphronemidae > Macropodus > Macropodus opercularis. The sequence goes on along the minus strand of CM061108.1, from coordinate 9,922,059 downwards.
CAAGGTCAAAGCTGTAACACCTGAAGGAAGAGAGCAAGAATCTCCGATGACTGCGGTAGAGGGTGGAGGAGGAAGAAAATAGGACAGGTCACAGATAGAGACGTTGAGCAAATGACTGAAAATGAAGACTGAATGGACGGGAGAGGAGGTAAACGAGTACGGAGGGATGCAACCACAGAAGCAGGATTTGATCAACCTTGACATGTGACTGAGACAGATAGTCCGTATAATGGCTTCTCTTAATGAGCACAAACAAGGAAGCGCTGATGTTGTGTCTGACGTGCTCACGTCACGACCGGAGACGCTTCTGTTCGCTCCCACTGTAAGGAATAGCGAATTTTAAAAAAACTATGGATTCATAAGCAGAACACATTATTTGAACTGACAGACGTCCTGACATATTGTAAAGGCTGCAGAATATTGTGATGAGGATGTGTCCGTGCATTAGTCTATGAAATATGCAATTCCATAATACAAGGATAAACTAAAACGGTGAAAGGAGGGACACCCATTCATGTTGCTATAATGACCTTGAGCCAGAGTGCAAGGAGCTGTCAGCTGAAATAAGGAGTGATAGATGGTTGTAATCATGTTACGTATATACAGACCTGCTTACACATGGACACAATTATGTAATATATTACGACATAGCTTGTGTAATAAGATAAGATAAGAGCAAAGGAAGTGTCATCTGCATATTTGATTACTTTTGTGTGTAGAAATGCTTTATTACAAATAAATGCATTTTATTTCATGAGATTTTTATTTTGCTTTGACCAATTGCAACCAAACATTCAAGGCTCATATTTATCCATAAAAAAACAAAAAACAACAACAACAACACAGCGGCTTAACAGATGCAAGATTGGACATAGAGAGCTGGGGACAAGTCACCGACCTTGAGTGACAGTGATATGTGTTGTCATCCTTTGTCCCGATGCATTTCAAGAGAGCAGGGGATTGAACCACTGCTGAGATATGTTCCGCATCATTTGAAATTCAATGTCACAACATAATGTTTACTGTATGTCCTATTTGAAACTCTCACAGTGTCCCTCACAGTTTAAAAGAAACAGCTGAGCAGTTCCACTTCAACTTTGGGAAAAGAATAACAACAACGTGGACATTTTCTTGTTTTTTTTTCTTTTTTCTATAATAATCATCATCATCATCATCATCATAATTTGGAGATTTGCACGTGAAACTTGGGACAGACACATCCACACACACACACACATTCAATTAACAATTCAAATATGTAGTCTTCTCCACTATTTGATTCTTCGTGTTTAAATGTGGTAAAGTCTTTTTTCACAAATGTTATGAATGTCAACTCATTACTAGGTGCTACAGAGGAGAGCTATTATATTAAACAGTAATGTACAGCTCCACTAATTTCCTGCATAGTCTCTTAGGTCATCCAAGTCGGTGCGTGTGTGTTTTATTCTTCTGCATCGCCGGTGCAGCTGTTTAATCACTTGTAATTCCCCGTTGCCGTTGATAGGAGACCTGCAATTACGACTGTCAGGAGTGAATTTCAAGACCAGCCTAATCTGAATTTCTCTTGCATAATCCTTTTTTCGAATCTAATGCTGTGTCGTCCTGAGAGTGTGCCCAGTTGCCATGGTGAACAATGAGAGGCTGGGTGCCGTTTGAAGGGCAAATCGGGGGGGGGGGGGGGGGGGGGGGGGATGGCCCGGTGAATGGTCTGAATGAGGAACACAGCTGACTGTCTCCCTGCTGAGCCTAATTCTACATACACACACACACACCCAGACACACATCTACAAGGTTCTAAAATAGACAACAGGCAACTGCAGCGAAAGCAAAGACAAATGACTTCTCTCTGTGGAAGACAGGAGGCCAGGAAAGATACTTACTGTATACTTACTTACTGCCATACCGTAGGGCAAGCCTGGTCATCTTTGCCTTCTTCTCTTCCCAACCACATCCTCCCCCAAGTTGCTGAGGTGAGGGTGCAGCTGCTCAGTGTTAACTGATCAATAAACATTTAGCTTCTTAATAATTATACCCAGCATTTACTAATCGTTGCAATTAATGTGAATGGATCCCCAACATTACCGCTGGTAAATGTGGAGCTGATTTAGTCACTGTCACTAGTCACTATGATTATATGTGTCTCAAAATTATAATTACAGTACTGTAATTCATGCAAGAGAACTTCAACAGTGTCTGTCACACGGACTATTACAGGCAGTACAGCCTCTAATCAGCAACACTGAGTCATCGATTATCACTGTTTTAAACCATGGCTGGATGAACCTGCCAACAGGCCTCTCTGGCTCTGAAACTTTGGGAGCTGAAGAGTCGCTTAGTACAGAGGTCCCCCAACCAAAAGTATGTACAACTCTGCCGGTGTTCTGGATTAACATCAAAGGCAGAATATCTAGAGATCGCCAAAAAGCACCAAAGAAGCAAAAGCAAATTCAGTCTCATTGTCTCCCATGACCCCAGATGAGACCGGCTCACAAAAAAGCTGGGGACTAGTACTGTATCATCAGGTATCTCAATATACTTTTAAAGCTAATTTCTAATAGAAATTTCTAATAATGATCCCCCACCCTACAAATTGTGTGTACAACCCACTGTATGTCTGAGTAAACCAATATATTTTTATTCAATTAGTAACACAAACATAACCAAGGTTCAACAACATATTTGCTGAACAGCTGTGACCACACAGTATATACATATCATTTCAATTATACAGTAGAAGGGAGTAGAGTTGTTGTTGGTGGAGACCAGACAAACCCGGCCATCAAAAACCATCTGCTGGGTTTTTATTTTTTCACACGCTGACCAGGTGTGTGGGCTCTGCTCAATAAGCCTAGTGTTTGCTCAGCAGTCATAAACACCCACTGCTACGCTTGTGCTCATTGTAATTGTCAGATCAAATACACGCTTCCATTAATTGTCAGAAACGACATTAGTCATTTGCTAAATTGGAAGAAACGAGGAAACACGCAGTATGTTCTGGTTAATAACAGCCAGTAAGAAGAAAGCGTTGGCTAAAATTCTGTACGTGTTCGTCGTCAAAAAAAAAAAACCCGGCTGTGTTTATTTTGTGTGATCGCAAATGTCAGGCGTGACTAACCATGTGTGTAATTAAATGATATTGATGAAATGAGATCTGAATGGAAGACAAGCAGCACAAAGCAAAGATGTTATATGAGTAGATGAGGTAAAAAAAACACAACACGCTTCTGTACCAGGAATGAAGTGTTATTTGGAAATAGAAAACCCATACCTTGACCTAAAAATCATCCATCTTCTGCCAAAAACATGGCCAGCAGGCTCGAGATAAGACTGAAATGTTCACTGGAGGGAAGAAGAAGCCCTGAGGTAGCTTGTGGGGAGAGCATCCTTGAGAATAAGCCAGCCCTCAGTATCTATAGTTTCCATCTTACTCCACAATCTGTTTCAGAACAAGAATATTCTGACGATACAAAAATGTTTTAACTGATTATTACAATATAAATACACCAGCACTTGCTACGGAGGCTCCGCTGTCCCAGCTCAACTTACAACTGGCGCTGAGCTAAGCGTTGACAGGAGAGAGGTCTGAAAAAGTAGTAATAGCAATAGCAGCAATCTGGGCCTACATGAAGTGGGCCAATCAGAGCAGAGCGAGGAGCTAAAACAAGCTATATTGCTGCATTTGTTCATTCAAAGCAGTAACAAGGTGACAGAGCCACAAACATTTTAACTCTCTGTCCACGCAAAGTGTTTCCCTGTCCTGCACTAGACTAGATGTGAAGGCCTGCCAGCATCATGCCAGATGGCTTCCTTCTGCAACATAGCTTCCTCCATATGTTAATCCACAGTAATGACAGTCATCAGGCCGCAGATGGAGAAAAGTTACGCCACAAATGTCCCTGCAATGGAATTCACATATTTGTTGACATGCAATATTTGGTTAGTGATGGCCTGTATTATGTACAGCTTTATTTTTTTCCTGATAATGATTTTGGTTTACAGAAATGATAATGGTTTACTAGAAACGTTCATATTCAGACGTAAGTGTTTAGGTGACATGATAAGTATATTAAAACTATGAGCCTACATGTGTTCAGGTGAATCTATTTATTATAATACCACATCTGAATGACAATGTTCAATCTATCTGATTAATCGGCTCCGGTCGAACGTTTGACCGTCTCATTCGTCATCTTCTGGCTGCAGACGGGGACGGTCGTTTGTCCTTTTGTTCTGTTTGTCTTCTACCGGTCCTCCACCGAATCTGCCAGCGGCCGTCTGACTTCAAATTGTCCACTTTACATTCCGAGCAAATGTTTGGCATGGTGTGACGGCAAGGGTTCAGAAGCTCAGCTCGATTCAGAAGCTCAGAGAAAGACGAGGCGATAAAACAGCATGTTCTGCGGCTGAAGCTCCGCTGAAAAGCTCCAAGGACGAATCTTTGTGCAGCCAGAGAAAAAAACTCAGCACCTTCAGCTAAAGGTTAACAACTCAAATTCAGTATGTCCCAGTCTCCATGGAGACAAGATAAAGACTTTTTTTTTATGACATACACTCGGACTTGAACACATTTCTTCAATGCATTGTCACTTTGAGCAGAACAGAACCTTGGATTTGATGTTTTGTGACGAGACCGGTTACAGTTTTGTTACGCAATTTAAAAAAAAAGTTTTTCTCACTCACCTGTGATTAAAGGAAAATAGGCTTATTAAGTATTAACTTAATTAAGTTAACGACTCTATTTTGTGGTATATGAGTAGAGGAACTGGAGAAGCTAGAGGAGCTCCAGGAACCCTTGACTTTTACTTGAGCCTGACTGATGTGACTTGAATGAAGTATTTCTAAGTCAAATTAACAAATAAAGTCTGACATTCAAACATTGCCTTGCGACAAAGACTTTAAAAGACTCAACGTAATTTTTTAAAGCAACATTCTAAACCATTTTTATTGGCTACACCCAGTGTTTTTTGAGAAGTTTTTTATTTTTTTAATTCATTTTATGATGCAGGAGCAGTAAGTGAGGAGTTTCACACACTGTGGTCACTGCTGTCTTATTGAAGGTTCCCTGAGGGTTTTTTTATAGACTCATTGCAGTGATTTGATGCTGTTCTAATTCTCTATTACATCTTTATTTCATTCATGCATAAAAGTTTTGGAAATATCTCCTTTTGATGTGTTCAATAGTAGTTATTCTACTACTGAAACGTTAATGATCACAGTGTATTTAGTGAACATAGTGCCTCCTCTATAAATGCACCATGTTTCACAGACATTACCTTAGTTTTTATATTAAAAAGTCTTCTCATGAATACATGCGCTGTAGAGCTGAAGCAGCCTCCTCTCTCTCATTTCCACCATGTGAATGCAAATTCATTTTAACAAAAATTCTTTTGAAGCTGAATCAAAAAATTTCTGCAGCATTTATATTAAAGCGCAATAGATGGTATTGATCCTTTTTTTTTTTTTTTAAACTTTCTTTTAAATCATTCAGAGCAGAGTCATCACTGCGTTTGTTTATTTATTTATTTATTTTTTTTCCGCTTTTGAGATGCCACCATTTTAGCACTGCGATTCACCTCTGTGCCTGTTGCCAAGCAACTCCTGACACATTGGGGATGCGAGTGGATGCAGGAGGCTGTGTGGTATCTCGACTTTGTTTTGCAACGTGCACCTCTAGTTTAAACACAGCCAGCCTTCTTTAATGATCAACAAACCTGTATGCACACAGGTAGATATGTATGTGTTCTTCCATTTCATTTCAAGAAGCGTGGGAGATTTAGTTAAACTTAAAGAAAGTGACACCGGCCATATGACAGTGTATTAGAAATAAAATCAGTGTGCATATTGGTCAAATCCTTAAAAGTATTTCCCTTAAATAAATCCCCTTCCTGCCTGTATTTCCTTTTACAGCATAGCAAGCCTGTCACTGCCACGTCTGCCTGAAAATTCTCCTAGAAACAATAGACGAGCTCTCTATGCCGTGTGCCTGAGTTGCATACAGATGCACTCTCACCATTTGTTTTCTTATATATATATATATTTAAACGTGTACATACCAAAAGGAGCAATAATACAGATAATGGCAAAAACAAAACAAAAAAACAGTTGGATATTTGTTTTAGTAGCTTTTCTGTAAAAAAAAATTAAGCTTGAGACTTTCTGGCTGTATTATTTTGTTATGTCACCAGGCAGTCACGCTAAAATGAAACAGAACAGACAGTCAATACTGATATCAGAAACACCAAACAGAAGAAACGCTGCCCCAAAATAATCAACAACTGCTTGCTGTAAAACAATTTAAGTCAGTGAGGCTCAGGCTTAACAGAGTTACTGTCTATAAGCTGTAATATCTCCAGAGTAATTAAGAAAATACAAGGTAAGGCCTCCTGTTAAACACTTGACCCGGACGTTTTTTCTTTCCTGATTAAAACTAAAATGAAGAGATATTTTAATTAGGTTTGATTAAGCAAAAGAAATTTGAGGCTAATTTGAGAATCTGAGGGAGGCGACCCCGTCTGACTGTTGCGGTCATGTCACCGGCGGATAGAGGGACAGGTGATTTTTCCTTTTGTTAGGCTGGACCCTGGAGGGCACAGCACTTAATTACACGTGGATTAATAAACTGATAAGCCTAATGAATCCTGACAATCGGGGAGGGGGAGGAGGTGAAAAGGGGCAAATAGAAGTCACTACCTGGCCCTAACTGTCTGTTGAAGGCAAGACGGAACAAATTCAGACGATAAAAGCCTCTGTTTACGTTCTCCGCGTGGCTAACGGAGAAATTTATGAAGCACTCAGCAAGGATGAGCGGTTTGACACTAAATCAACCAGGGTTGTGTTTGTTTTAGGTTCTTAAAGCCTGACCACAGACGATTCCTGGCAGTTTGAACCATATAAAAGAGAATCCTATCACCAAAATCACATTTTTTTCATTCTTCTCACATGTCGGGAGACATCTTGTTCTACCAAACAAGAGTATGTTTTCAACAGCAGGTAGTTGTGGCCAAGCGGTCAAGGCGATGGACTAGAAATCCATTGAGGTCGTTTTGGTTTTTTTTTTTTTTGTCGGGCGCAAGCAAAGGACTTTCCACAGCAGGTAGGTCTGGCAGAGAGGTCAAAACAATAGACTTGAAATCCTTTGTGGTTACCGCGACCAGGTTTGATTCCTGCCAGCTACAAATTGTTGACAATTCCTCCACAATTAGAAAAATTGGGGTTTCTTTAGCACTTAGCTATTGATTTTTGACAGAATTCCCAGTTACTTCAACATAACGACCAAATTTTTGCCAGTGAAACCGTTATTTTATTTCTTTATGTAGTATCTCGATCACCTGCAAAGGAAAGGATTTTAATCTGCGTGGGGAAATGGATTTCAAGGCCATCACCTTGACTGCTGGGTCACAACTCGCTACTGTAGAACCCAAGCATCTTGCCCGACATTTGAGACCGATTGTTGCAGAAGTGGAAATACAGGCACGGCTGGAACCGCGGAGCTGGATTTCTAGTCCACCGTCTTGACCGCTCAGCTCCAATTGTCTACGTAGCTCCTGAAAAACTACATGTCACATGACATAAAGTTATTTATAGGATTTACTGCCGGGGGCCTGTATCTCATGATAAAAGCGTAAAGGATCCATGAATGAGGTACCTGTCATTTCCGCAGACGCTTGCAGAAGGAACGTCTTGAAACTTTAATTTGGGTTAAGTACTTACCGTCATGTTCACGTAGTGGAGACAGAAACTCCCTTAAAGCGGTGAGTGGTAAGACTGAGATACCTGTCAATCAAATAAAGACACACTCAAACAAACAGCAGAGGAGAGGAGCAGCACAACGTATCTTAGATCACACGGCTTCTTAGGTCACACTAAACAATAAAGCTGAGGTTATGGCAGTGGGGGGATGCTGACAGACAGCGTCTGTCTATATTTAATGCATGTTTCGTGTTATTAATCCAGCAACTGGGAGTCAGTGTCTGCGAGCAGATAAACGGAGAAAAGATGCTATCAGACACTTTCGGGGGGTTCTTTAAGCAATTTGACACCTGAATGCTCCACTGAACAAATAAACAAGAAAGCCCAGAATCTCTTGCGGTGTTTAATGTTTTAGTCCGAATCCATTAAGGGAATGTCTGACTGCATTAGGGACTTACTTACGCTGCTCAACAACTGCTTTCAAACACACATAGACTGTTACATTTTCTGCGTGGATCTGCTCTTAGACAATATTAAGGACTGCTGCCTTTAAACCCCCTTTAGATGATTTTATTGTCATATTTGGTATTTCTGCAGAAGCTACTGCATTTTGTGCAGCCAGTTAATACGTACAAACAAATAAAAGCTAATAATTAAAGAAAAATCTAAACAGCACCATACTGGCATTTTCTCCTAATATGCTTTGAATTTCCCAAATATTCACAATATAATGTGTCAACGCAGGGACGAGGGACCGTCCCTCCCCACAGTCGAATCACACCACTCCTGGAAAGACACGACAAGGCACTACACTCTTGAAAAGATGGGCAAGGGACTAAATATATGAGCTGTGAATGGCTTTTAATTTGAAGTACCGCAAATAATAAATAATTAATGACATCATAAATGCAAAGACAGATCTATAAACACATATTTAATATCTAACATCTCTAACTGATGTGAAGCTTTAATAAAACCGTTTCGCTTAAAGCTGTACAAGTAGTTATAATAAATACATGGGGCTTCATAATAAATAAGGAAGCAAACAAACAAACAACAAGGAAATGTATTTACTCACCTTTTTTTTTTTTTTTGCTGTGTATACTTCTTCAATCAGTGATTAAGTTGTTAATCTCGGATGTTTTGTTTGAGCTTTTTAAATAAGCAAATACATTCATATACACTAATGAAAACATAAACCCGAATGCTATTTATTGTGTATTTATTATAACCCATCAGGACTGTTACAACCAATCTGGTGTCTGATGTGCCCTCGGGTAATCGTCAGTGCCATGAGTGATGCTACACAATCAACCAACACACAGTACACGGGCTGATAAAAAAGTTGAAATTATTTTTTTTTGGAGATCAATACTGATATGTTTAGTCGAAGGACACAGTTGCACGTGTGCTGACAATGTTTTTTAACATTCATATTCACATTCTACACGTTCCTCATACACAGGAATACACATCTGTCCGGCTGGTGCGTAACACCTGGCTCGCTCTGCCTTCCTTCACTCACTCTCTGTACATAGACTTTGGCTCAATTTCTTTAGTGTAAAGAAATAATGAACAGTACAATAAGCAATATTTAATATAAGTTTTTAGTTTGGTCATACATTTTTGTTTCTTTCAAACTCAAACGGCTTGATGAAACTGTCAGCATTCGTTCATCTTTTTTTCAAATTTCCAATCACTCATTCCTCTACTAGGGAAGTATGTAGTACAGCTAAACTCGGAACTAAACTGAAATAACTGTGTATTTGTCCATCTGTTATACAGTATTTCAATGTACATTTACACAGACACAGCTGTAATCTGTGTGTAACCAAAATGTTTAAAGCAGCCTCTGATGCAATCTTCATGTCACAAATGTGCTATTTTTGCTTTTCAATAGATGGAGCCATGTGCCCGCCCCCTCCGGAGTCAGTGAAAGAGTGAAGGAGTGTGTGTGTGTGTGTGTGTGTGAGTGAGTGAGGTAAGGGCTTCAGTCCTAAAAAACACTCTCCCGGCTCTGGCTGTTTACATCTCTTTAGCAAGTCTGTGGCTGTTTCCATAGCGACGGGAGTAAAGATAGCTGGGATGTCTCAGAGATACAGTGTGCCAAGCGGTGCCGATTGCTGGACGTGAGCTGAAGAAGGAACAGAGAACACAGGAAGTGGACGATGAGGGCTTTCGGGCTCAGCGTTATTTCAGCCTGAACCTGTGGGAGAAATCAAACAAGTACAGCCGCATTCCCCGACGTTTGCCTGTCAGTCTCACTGGACAATGACATTCACATTATTGTTCATTAAGATAACGACTCTTGTGATATTAGCTTAAATAATCAAGTTTTTACATGATCGTTTCACATTAATGATGTTGTATGTCTCTTTGTGTTCGTGTGTACACAAATTTCAGTCGCTAGACATTCAGATTATAAATGTCAACTTTTGGCAGCTCGTTCCATAGTCACTGTTTGGTCTTAACAAGAACTTGTCTTACTTGCTTAACACTCTCCTGGACTTTCATGGCTTACAGTAAACAGCGTTTGCTTACTCTAGGTGTCATAATGAACTTATGAACTTATACCCATTGGTTTGTCTAGTCCAGGATATTGCAGTCTTGTAATCGCACCAAAAACACAAATTCAGCCCCAAACATTTCTATTTTCAAACGAGAGAAAAAAAAAATCATAATGGAACAAAAACACCTAAAAAAAGATTCCAAAAACAAATTCTTGAGGCAGCCATAGATAAAGAACATGAGGTACCGGTAAGTTTGAATACATTTTGTAAACGCTTGTGAAGATATTTTTGGAAAGCTGAATTTGAATTGAATGATTTGATATTTGTATTTGAGTTAAATACTTATTTATCACTTTGAAGGTGAACCAAACTTTTGAAATGTAGCACAAACGAAGCAAAGACGCCAGTCATTAAAAGATAAATAGTTTATGTGAATCTTTCACATAGCATTTACCTTAGCTCTATACACACTGTTTTGACTGTGATATACAGTATGTCATATTTTTTTTTGTACATTTACAATTTGACATAATGTGTTTTTTTTTTGTTTTTTTTTCCCAGCATGCACTTCAGAATGCCAACAAAAAAGCTCCACAAACACAGACTTCAAACTAGAATTTTTCCTCACAGTAAAACATACAAAACGTGAAACGCGGTTTAAAAACGCCCGACAGCTTAGAGACATGATGGAGAAGCACAGCATCAGACTACCATGACTTTCACGGGTAAGAGCAGTGTACTCAACAGTAAGACACAAAAAATACATGTTCTGGATTCAAAAAAATAAACACCTTTTTTTGTCGTTTTTCTTCAAGTTACGTCATCCTAAAAATACACAAAGAACGGTTACCCCTTTGTCACTTCATATAATCTGTGCCACCTGCAAGTAGTCCTGCCCTTTCTGAACTGCGTCGTCTCTTTTATTTTTTATTTTTTTAGCATTTTTTTAATTTTTTATTTTTAATGGGTTGCTGAAATCACAGTGTGGATCGGTGCTTTTCATTTTCAGGTGCTTATTGTAAATCCGATCTGATTGTTTGTTTTTTGTTTTTTGTTTTTTGGGGGTTGCGTGGGATTTGCTACAGCGCAGACGTCGCCGTTCTAGAAGTCCCGCTTTATAACTTGGTCAACTTCTGCTACACTTTTGCTCCGCCCCCCGTTTTGCTCGGCAAAAAAGTTCGGAAGATTCAAGTTATGCAAGTTTTGTGGCCGACCAGACGCCCTCTGAGGAACGGTCCCGGTGGGAAATTTTGGTATGTGGAAAAAGACGAAACATCTGCAGCACTTAAACACAGGGTCGTTGCATGTTCAATGCAAAGCTGGGGAGGGGAGGAGGGACTTCTACAACGGGTGGCTGCATCAAGTTGGGGGGTGGGGGGGGCTGTCCCAGTCGTGTTTGTGCTCAAAGCTAACTGGAAGAATGACAGCGTCAAGTCTCTTCGTTGCTCTCTGCTGACCTGGCCTTTTGCAAAAAAAAACGCAGATCTTCCCTTGGAGTTTCAGGAAACACGCACATTTAACACACAGCAGAGCAATTAACCTACCGAAAAATCACCAAGGGAAACAAAAGCAGATATGACCAGAATGTCACATTTACTCAACTTAGCACGTTTGTCTCTCTATACTCTATATACTGTAGGTAAGGTCATATATGAACACGCTCCTTTTTCAGAACACAAAGTGCCTCAACTGATACATGTTTTAATACACTTATTGCAAGAGGGGGATATCACAGCGAGGAAAGTGATGTGACGTTGAGTGTAATTGCGCGGCTTAGCAACCGACCGCCTCGTTACCTTGGCCCGCCCACCAAAAGACAGATGTGTGGAGAGAACCGCTCGGCCCAGATGTGCTGTGTTGTCATCCTATTTACAAGAGCATTAAGTGTACAGTAAATAGTCTCTTCTAACTTTGTTTTCAGTTTGCTTTGCTCTCTCTTTTTCTTTTCCGTTTTTTTGTTTTTTTTAATCTCCAGAGTTCCAAAATAGGTAACCCAAAAAAATCAGGAAATCATAAATGCTTATCAAAGTTCTTGTAGCGTTGAAGTTGCTCTCCTGCTCGCTGGGGGTGGCTGTCCGTCCGTGCTTTCCACTCCGTGCGTGTGTGTGTCGGCGCTCCGTATTGTTCCTGCAGGACTGGCCTTGCGGCTCCAAATTGGGGGGTGGGGGGGTCGTCCCACCGCACTACGTCCCTCATGCCCGATGACAGTCTTATTCCACCATCATTCAAATGGGAAATGAATAGTCTAAATAAAATATAAACACATTTCTAAGTAGATGAAACGCACCTGTTTCTGAAGACCTGGCAAGACCAGGGCCTTTACTTTTTTTTAAATATACGCACAAGTGTTCAAGTTCATCTACAGATAAAGACAAATAAGTGTAAGAGCTCGGCTCATTTTTTTTTTAACTGTTTGACTTTTGTCAAGCTACGTGTAAAATGCATCTAGCTGTAAGCCAGTTGCTAAGCAACCTTCTGCTACTGGTATATAGACATGATGCAGGGATGGGTGAGGCACATTGCTGCATGGTTATGTTTGCTGACCCACACCTGTTGACAGTTAATACCTTTGGGGTGCAAATGTACAGGTTCTCAGCCGAGTCTGGCACATCAAGTTTTGCAAATGTGGCAACGTTTTCACAAGAATCATTTTTTTAATATGAATATGGTAATGGTGCACCTTCATTGGTGCTGATGAGGAATGCGTTTGCGCTAGTTTCTCTTTTTAGTGTTACTGATTAACCCCAGTTCACGTGGACGACGTCTCACGCACACGAGCACAAATGATTAATTTTGGCGGCCTAGGAGGGATGAGAGGGTTCCCGCGCTGCACACACCCGCTCAGAAAGTTACCTTTCTGCCGCGGCGGTGCCTCGCCCCCCAAACCATTACGATAGAACGCTGCTCTCCGCTTGTGTGAAACCAGTAAAGACAACCTCTTTGCAGTTATCTGCGCGTAAACAACCAGAGACACAACAGCTTTGGTGGCACTTTGTCAAAGATATATAAAAAAAAAAAACATAAAGGAGGGGGAAGTTATGTGAAAAGAGCAGCAGACAATGTGACAAAAAAAAAAAAAAAGAGAGAGAGGAACACACAGCCAGCTGGCTTTTTTTTTTGTTTTGTTTTAGCTCTCTTTTGTCAATTGTTGGTGAAGCAAATGGCACAGCGAGACACAATGCGCATTGAGTAATAACATTTTGAAGAAATTAAAAAAAACAACACTCTTCGCCGTAAAGCCTTTCCCACTGTTTGCCTCGTCCCCTTCTCCTCGTCACATAGCTTGCAGAGACGATGATTACGGGATGATCCATGCAAAAAAAAAAAAAAAAAGAAAAAGAAAAAGAGCAGGCCCAGCAGGCGAGAATACTGGTGACGACTGACAGGCTGAGTATGTGTGTTTGTGTGAGTCAAAGCAACCCATCCCTCCCGTATCTCTATCCAAAAATAAAGCAGCAAAAAAACAAAGGCAACGTCACAGTCGTAAAAGTATGAGGTTAAAACAAAGTGACATCTCTCTTTCTTTTTTTGGAAGCACATCTTTTCAAAGTATCTAAATATAGCAATATCTAATATCCCTGATTATTAATATGTCTTGTATTAAATATTATGGCTGCTACTTCTGGAGCCACCAGTTGGAGTTCTTGTATTGCAAGTGTCAAAGTACGACAACATCGAACTAGAGAACTCCGAGTGACACAGAAGAACTGACAAGTTATGAATGGCAGCTAAGCACGTGTACCTTCAAGGGAAATGTGAGGAGTTCAGACATTAGTCTTAGCTACAAAGTTAAGTACGTATGCACTAGTCACAATATTTAGAACAGAGTTTGATATAATATCAAAGAGTGGAGGTTTGATTAAGGGGAGGATGTACGGTGGATTAAGCCAAAGTGGCTCGAAGCGGAATGTCTCACAAGATGGAGGGAATAGGGGAGCGAGAGCGCCGCAGCGGGCAGGGTGATCCGAAGGGCGAGGTCACAGGAGACAACCTGAGGGCGTTACCGGCCATGCCCGCTATGTTGCTTAAGCTCCGGGATTTCTCATAGCCTTCGGATGATGGCGCGAAAGAGAAGGTGGTGGTTGTGGTGGTGGTGGTGGTGGTGGTGCAGGAACAGGACATTAACACACACACGCAGGCAGGCAGGCAGGCAGGCAGGCAGGCAGGCAGGCAACGATCCGAGTCCGAGCCAGCCGAGTGAACCGAGACAAGACAGGAGACAGAAGTGAGACAGAGGAACAGGAACACGCTTGTATGGTGAGTGCATGGACAACACGATTCCTAACAATGACAATAAGGCAGGTTGGACTCTTAGGCTGGCAAAAAACATTGGCCAGAGCTGCTCTGGCTGAAAGGGTCGAGCCAAAGATTCACAGGATTTCTGGCTTCTGATGCATTAAAACCTTTTAGCATTTAATTTTGCAATTCAGGCAAATATTATTTTCAGTAAACACCTCATGGTCTGGATCGAATAACCTAACAAGAATAATTGAAACAATTATTTAACAAGGCCACAATCGACTGGAGTTGTTTTTTCTTATATTTACAATATTTCATTTTCGACACCCCTTTGTAATCGTAACCCAATGAGTTAAAAAAAATATATATTCAATTCATATTTAGCTAACAGTGGTTCTTTGGCTTTGAGAGAGATCTGTTTGATTCCAGTCTGCCAGAGTTTGAGCTACTATATTAGTCCTTTGCACAAGTGTGGAAGTTAGATTAACACATGAGCACTCACCCATCTTATACTGTAGCATCATCATTAGTACGTACTTATATGAATTATTGAAATGACTGGAAGCACTGGTACTAATATTCAATCCACCAATAAGCATTGTGTATGTTTCTTTAAATTCTAATTGTAGCCTGTACATACTGACGATGATGATGATGAAGATGACGGCCAGCTATGACTGGTTCAATTATTAGTCTGCGCAAGGTTTTACATTTTACAACAAGTCGAACTTATTACAAAATGCAGCATGTGATGCACACGGGCAAGTCTGCATCCCGCTCACTAAATAAACAAGGCAAGCAAAAAGCAGCTGGATCAAAAACGGAGCGCGCCAATCAACTGGCATAGACGCCGATGAGGGACGGCGAATGGGAACGTGGCCTCATCGCCGTACCGCATATGGCGCCCTATTTGTTTTGCCAAAAACGAAAGGTGCGTGGTAAATTCAACCACGGCCTGTTTTCAGAACCAGGCAGAACACTGGCATTGCCCAGGGTCTACGCCAACAGGTAGCAGGGGCTAAAAAGAACCTCAGTGTTTTATGCATTAGCCACTGGCGACTGTTGCAGAAGAGATGAAGCCACAGCTGCCAGCGGGGTTGCCCTGCTGTAATGGAGACCACCCTGATGCGCTTCCCAGAGATACTGTAGCTATAATATACAGTTAACCTTCTAGACTAGCTCAATCCCCATCTTAAAAAAAACCCCAAAGTTATTTGAATCTGAATATAAACTGTATTTTAGAATAAAAAGCTCCACGGGTAGAGCTATAGGACGCCAGGAATCATCTGACATGGGAGCTGAAATGTAATAAATGGTATAATACCACTGATTTGCCTGATGTGGAGTGGAAAACGTATAACACTGAGAGCAGGACCAAACATTAATGCTAGAAGGTGTTTTAGATACAACCAAGGAGTAAATCAGGCTATAGGCCTTAAGTTGTGTATTATTGTTTACTTATTACTACAAAAAAATGTCCAAATAGTTTCAAATCAGCCTCCGCACAAGCTAATTTCCACTGTGCGCTGCTCTGTTGGCATATTTTGCTTGTCGACCTATTCTGTTTCTGTAATTACATGGATCGGGGAACGGGGTTTTGTGTTAATGTGAACTTAATGACGACCTTTAGTTTGGGTCAGCTCTGGGAAGGTCAGGCCCTTTATAAGTCTGACCTTTCCACTGATGCGTCGCCGCAGGGCTCGAGACGACGGCAAAGCTCACGGCAAAGTTTGAATCCAAATTTCCAGTAATGTTCCTACTTGGAAACGTGATCTGTTCTCAGCGTCTAGTCGAGACTTACAGCAGAAGCGTAAACGTACTTTGCCAGCAAGGTTGCTGAAGATGCAACCAGGGCCACATTCAATTCATGACTTCTTCATTTTTACAATTTCCAGCAGCAGCTGTACAGCCGACCGACAAATTCAGAGGTTTTAATTTGTGTTGAACAATTAAAAAATATCAAAATGCACAGTACCACAAAGGTCAGTAACAGGAAAATGGTGCCCAAGATCTCAGAGGATTAAAAATGAAGAAGTCAAGTCAAGTCACTATTTAATTTCCCGACTGTGAAATATCTGCCTGTACATTGTCACTTTGTCGCAATTGATTTAAGAGCAGTAGATGGACGATGAACCTGGCAATAGTCAAAAAGAATTGAGGCACAGGGTGAGAAATTTATTCAAGTGTTTCCAGGCAACAAGAAACACATGAATAAATTGCCAAGACAGCAACAGTTCGGTGCCAGCTAGAGTCCACGGACTCAGAATGGCTAAAAATCGCTGCGTTATGCGCCACAATGCAAGGTCAGCAGGTTACGTTACCTTTTCTGACTAGGCCTGAACAAACCGCCTTCCCCCCTCCAGGGATGTCGGTGTCCCAGTTGCTAAAGATACGGATCAGCTGATGAGGGTTTTGACTAAGGCGTTCATTTTAGGAGCTTTTTCCATAAACGAGTTGCATTTGCATGATAAAACATATTTAGAATTTGAAGGGATTTAAAAAACAACAACTATTCTTTAAGTCATGACGCCAGAGCAAGGCTTTTAGAGAGATATCTAAACACTCACATCTTAAAATATTTATTTTGAGTATAACTGAACTGTTCATTTGCCGTCAGCGGAGGAGACCCCCCCCCCCCGTGTGGTTACCTGTTTTGCGTATCCCTCCATCTACGGGGCAGGTGTAGTCGCTAGCGGCAAGCAGGAAGCACGTCCCCGCGCTGCGGCGGTCCTGCTCCCTGGTGCTGGAGCGCCGCATCGGAACCCTTTCCTCCGGAGACATGGTCAGGTCACTGCCCCCGCTACAGTCTGCTGACAGAACTGATATGTACAGTAGAGTTTATTAATCGGACAAGTTCTACACCTACAGTCATTTTCAATTCTAATTAACGCATTCACATTGGCAAACAAACTGATGGAGCACATCAAAAAGGATTATGTGTAGACGTGTCCAGTTCGGATCCTGGAGTGTACAACAGCTCTCTAAACGCTGCACGAGCCACAGCCTGCGTTAACAGCTCCTGCCTCCGTCAAGAAGCTGTTAACGCACATAAAAGCGCTGTATTATTACATTAGCATGTGTTGTTACTCTCTGCCAGACCACTTTTACAGCTGGTCCGTTGTAGCAATTGGACTATGTCATGAATTACATCTGTGTGATTTGCTTATGTTGTCGTCAGATGTCACAAGACGTGAACTTTACCCGACTTACAATGAACATTTGTGGTTTCCAGTGAAAACACGACTGTAGAAACAAAACCAAACAACATGTTGCTGATCTCAGGCAAAGAAGCAGGTTCTTAACATGAGTACTAACATAATACTTCACAAACAATCATATAATCATGTTTCCAGTAATTAGCTTTTATTAATAACACTTTCAGTGTTTTTAGATTAAAGCATTTGTTTCTTTCTTTCACTGTGCAGCATAAAAACATTGTAGCAATCTGAAAGATGACTAATAAACCACCTCTGACTAAACCTGATTGATTCTGTTTTATTGATTCAGTAGAATACTTGTGCACTATATGGTTCGAACGTTTAATAACCTAGAGCGGGCACCCGGCTTCGGGAATGTCTTAGCCAGAACTCAGATTAAAGCGGTGACAGATACTAATTCCTGTCAATGAGCTGTGTCAGAGTAAATTACTGACACGGGCCCAGAGGGAAAAAAAAAACAGCCATGTACAATCTCTGCTGGAAGAACAAAACACACACACACACACACACACACACACAAAATGCATCCTGAACAGCAAAAGAGTTCAGTCCTCAGTTAGAGAGCTGCTCACGAGTCTCCAGAGAGGACCTGTCACACAGCTCCTGCTTTCTTCCTGAGTAAATGTCCCACATGCTTTCTTCTCACTTGTCGCTACATAAAACATCAGATGCGATAACTTTATGTACTGCAGACTTACCTGAACGGTTGCGTTCGAGTACTCTGCTCCCCTTGACGTGGCACAGGTCACCTTGAGTGCTGTTGCAGGTGGTGTTGAGATCGGCCTTGCAGTACGTGGGCGACGCCCCCTGCACCGCCTGAGGGATGTGCTTCTTCCTCTTCTTGGGCAGCTTCTGCTTGGCCATGGCCAGGGAGTAGTACATCCCAAAGTTGTTGACAATAACCGGCACGGGCATGGCTATCGTCAGCACGCCGGCTAAAGCACAAAGCGCCCCCACCACCATGCCTGACCAGGTCTCTGGATACATGTCGCCGTAGCCCAGCGTAGTCATGGTTACCACAGCCCACCAGAAGCCAATGGGGATGTTCTTGAACTTGGTGTGGACGCTGGCCGTGGGGTCGTTGGGTTTGGCGCCAATTCGCTCGGCGTAGTAAATCATGGTTGCAAAAATTAACACTCCCAAAGCCAAGAAGATAATAAGCAGCAGGAATTCATTGGTGCTGGCCCTTAACGTATGACCCAACACCCTAAGCCCAACGAAATGGCGCGTTAGCTTGAAGATACGCAGGATCCGAACAAAGCGCACCACCCTGAGGAAACCCAACACATCCTTGGCAGCCTTTGACGAAAGGCCGCTCAGCCCCACCTCCAAGTAGAACGGCAAGATAGCCACGAAGTCGATGATGTTGAGCACACTCTTAACAAACTCCAGCTTCACCGGGCAGAAGGTCACGCGCACCAGGAATTCGATAGTGAACCAGAAGACGCAAACGCCCTCCACGTACGTGAGCGCCGGGTCGGTTTCGATCTCGTACTGGGGGCCCGAGTCTGCCGCGCTGCTGTTCCGCACGAGCTCCGTCTTGTTGATGATCTTGTTGAACGCTTCGTGAGTCTCCAAGCAGAAGGTGGTGATGGAGACCAGGATGAAGAACAAAGATGCAAAGGCAATAAACTACGGAGGAAAACAGAAGAAGAACATATGTTATTATCAGGCATATCTATAAACTTTCTGCATTTGTGTTGAGTATGAACTATATCGGTGTTGGTGAGTGGTTAACCAACATTATGACAGGTGACTTCTTAAAAGAATATGTACAGTGTATTACTGTAGATAAATGTATAATAATATAATCAAATGACAATGTAACAGTATTGTTAGGGGAAAATGATGAGTGGCATCCTCGATCATTTTCAAGACGCTACTGATTAGGTCCTCGTTATTATTTCTCATTATTTAGCAATTAGCTCCTCATTCATGGCTAATTACTCAAATTTGTATAGTAACAATTAACAACAATTAAACTCCTGGCACAGTATGAAACTCGTCTGTCTTCGCCACCTCCGCTTGTTTCCGGAGCAACTCTCCAAGGGCAAAGTCAGAGATGGCGTCATCTTGAGTTGAGTTGCTGTTTGCTATGGCCTTAATTTATGTTTATTGCCAAGATAAAAAAAAACACCAAAACATTCTTATTGGGGTGCAATAAATTAAATGAGGTAATAGAGACAAGACAAGGTGACACATAAAATGCCATTTGTTGAAAGGAAAGGACAGGATGCAGACACGAGAGGAAGGAACAAATAAATTATCTGTACAACTTTAGAAACATTAAAATACATAGAATATTAATTTAGCTGAATGCATGCTCATGAAATCTTTAATATGAAGTTGTTGACACTGAATTCATTTAGTGGGCACGCTGAATGGGAATTTACGTCATAATAATCTTAAATTAATGTTAATAAACCACCTGTCAGCTGCAGATCAAGCTCACATCCACAACCCGGGCTGAATTTGCAAACGTCAACGGCTTCATCCAAGAGCTAGACTGAGCAGATTGCCACACACTCTCTCTCTCTCTCTCTCTCTCTCTCACACACACACACACACACACGTTGCCTACTGTGCTCCTTCTCCACCTTCCTCCCACAATCCATCCACTGGTGCGCTCTAAAAGAAGTCGTTTCACACCCTGCCTTGTTTTTTTTTTTTTTTTGGACTGCATGACTCACGCTCTCAAAAATATCATCGCCACTATTTGGGTCACCGTGCTCGTGAGCGGCGCGCTTGCATTCAATCCACTTCACAGCGTTCTCCTCCTATTATTATTAGTGCTTTTAGGTGCGACTGACAACTTCGGTTTGATAAAGTTAATACTGTATGAATCTTTTTTTTTTGTTCTTTCTCATCTATTATCAGCCAGACTTTCGTTAGTCCCAACTTATCCCGTCACACCTGCTGTTGGCATTAACTGAATGTTAGTTCATTACACGAGGAAAGGATGAAAATGTTCATGGTTCCAGGTAAAATTAAAATGACTTTATTAATAACTAGTAGCAAGGAGGTGCTGTAGTCATGGTAGATGTACTTCAACGTTAGAGGGTGTATTTTGCCTGTAAACGTACACCTGCAGCTTCAGCTCTGACACTTTCTCATCTCTCATCACCTTCCTACCGCGGCACTGGCCTCTACCTGAGCGGCTTCCCCTGGCAGCTAATGACAACCGCTGTCGTCGCGCTGGGCTTTAAGTTTTCCGTGCATGGTGTCTGCAGAGCGGGGGATATATCCTCTGCCCCCCTACTGCACGCCCAAGCCTGTAACAGCTGAATCATGTCACATTAAGCCAGCCAGACACCAAACACACACACACATACACACACTGCCGCACAAGGTTATTTATGACGGACATTAAAAATGCAAAGGTGCTCCTCTGCCATGTGATTGCAACAGGCACATGCTTCTCGACATCCAGATTTCCAGCACACACACACACACTGCATACTAAATAAGCCCTGCACCTCTCTTTGAAGGCAGCACGGGGCAGATGTACCGTAGCACACGCAGTTCATCTCTGATCTAATTTAGCTTGAGGACGTGCTCTATTTTTTCTGCTGTCTTTTTAATCACATTTAAAGGCTATTAGGCTTCTCATTCGCTGCCTACGGCCGACACCGAACCGAGGCGGCGACGGCAGGGGTCAAAGGCATGACCTTCAAGACGGAGTCTGAGCGTCAACGGTGGTTCCCATTTTCAGGTTGTCAACAAAGAGATGTGAACATGGTTTAGTATCAGTCTCCTCCAAGGGAGCATCAGTCACAAGCAAGTTTCCTTTACACGTGTTTTTATCACATCAATGCTGCCGGAGGCCTCGTTATCTAGAGGGAAAGGGAGAGAACAGTAAAGAAATGTGAGGAGGATGTCGACAATTAAAGAAGAAATCGAACTCTTAGAGGTAGCAATGCAGTTTATTCCTAAGCATCTCCTAAAGGTGTGAATTATTAGCCTGCAGCCCATTTCACTACCCCAGACACTGGTGGCCTGAATCGGGGAGGCCTTCCTCATAAATACTGTACATACTCTTTCACAAGTCATCTCTAATATTTTAGTCTCCCTGGAACTCCTTGCCTGTGCAAATCCAAGGGGGAGGAGAAATGAGCAAAATGCCAGATCAAAAAAGCTACTGTTACATCTGCCGCTTCGTTCTGGAGCTGGCGGAGTTGACTGACCAGGTCACGACACTAGAGCTATGCGACTCAGTAACCGATACAGTGGCACTGAGGTCGCATTAGAGCAACGATGGAAAAGGAGGAGCTGACTTCAGTTTCTCAGCTTTTAAATCTGTGCATGTTATAATAACGGCGACACAGTGAAGTAATTGTCAACGTAAAATCGAGTCGTTTTATTCTAACTGTCGTTTTATTTTACCAAATTAAATCTTAACCCAAGCGAAATGCAAGGCCGTCTGTGGTAAACCCTGGGAGCTCCAGCTAAAAACAGAACAACTCTCACAGGTCACACAGTCTTTCCATCCCTTCCCTTCATCGTTTGGCACGGCAGTACATGCGATAGGCAAATATTGGCATCCTCCCACTAAAAATCCCCACTCCACACACACACACACACACACACACACACACACTCACGCACATATATCCCAGGCAGCCCACCAGCTTGGGCTTAGGCTCTGTTACAGAAACCGTCCTGCTGCTTCGGCCAATCGCATCGCTCGCTGCCCCCACCTCCTCGGGACTGCCACCATCTGTTTGACACCATCCCGGCCTCGGACCACCATCCGCCGCCGTGCTGTTTAACCGCCGTGACATCATCAAGCTAAGGGTACCCCGGAGGTGCTATCGCAGTTTCGATCTGAAACACGTACGCACACACACGCACACACACATGCCTATAATTAAACCTGTGGGGTTCGGGGATTTGAGCTTGTATGTGGTTTGCCGTCTGTTTCTGCTTGATTGCCTAGTTATAAATATTAATCTGGATTAAGGGGGTTTTTCCACTGTGGATGGAATGATGGAGAATATTACATGTGCTGTAGGATGTGGTTTTCATTTTTAAACCATAGTCTCAAACTAAAACTAAAAATCTATTCTCATCAGTTGACGAGTAATCAGATTACTGTTTTGCCAGGTACTTAAGTCAATGTAAACAAGCCTTTCAAACTTTTTATGTAGCTACTGGCCAGTTTTTCCTTCCTTTGTATTCCAGCTGTGTCCAGATAATATATGTGCAGAGATAAGGATGCGCCCAGTCAGAGCCGCCTCTCTCTCCAGGTGGAAGCAGAGAACCCCTGGTCAGAGACATCCCTCTGTGATCCCTCTGTCACTCTGTTGTGTCGTGTCCCTTCAAAGCGACCCCCCCCCCCTTTCCTCCGACTCCACATCGCTACCAACCCACGACACTGACAACACACCAGGGAGCGACACTGATCAGCTGCCTAATGACAAGGACATCTCTCTTCCTTTGTGCGTCTATCCATCAACCGTGCATTCATGCTGCCTGGGAACTGATGAACCAGGGCTTGGAAAGGGAAAGTCAAATAGATTCAGTAACGGTTGAAGCTTATTAAGCATGAAGAACAATTCACAAGTCTCTTCCTCATCTTTATTTGGATAAGGTTTGCAGATCCATGACCCGCTGCTGACTTGACCCACTTATTAACATGGTCAGCAGTTGGCGATGCATCAGATTTGTGACACACACACGCACACACACGTCCCCACGGAAGCAATTAAAGTACTTTACGATTGGCACGGTTTGTGTCAAAAGTTGCACTTCTTCTTTGAGTCACGTATGAAAACACAGACACGAAAGACTCACTGTGACTCTTCCACAGCGTTTCATGGTGCACAGTAAGGCCGATCACAGATAAACACTGTTCGAGTATGTCGAATGTTCAAGTTTGTCTCCTCAGAAGAAGACAATCACACATAAATGTCACATTGTGTCCGCCGACAAGTCTGAAGTGGAGAAATAAACAAGATGCAGTCAAAAAATGTGGCGAGCTGCTTTTCCTTGCCTGCGAGGTCCTATTCACTCCTTTGACCTTTTTCAAAGTGTGAGCGAAGGAGAAAGAGGCTGACGAGTCCTCGTGTTTATTTATGCCGCTTCCTGCTGCTACGCTCATTGTAATTCACTCTGGATAGGACAGTCTGCTAAATATGTATGCGAAAGCAGCGCGCAGAGGAGACGAGTAGTCAAAATCCAGAGCATCAGAAAAAGCAAGGAGTTCTGTGTGTTTGAGGACGGCTTGTCTACAAACTGTTGTGTTTGAACCTAGTGGACTTCCCCAACACACCCTGTGGGGGGGGGTTAGGGCATCTTTTGATGGACTGTCTTCTTCGGCGTCCAGCCCGTTAGATTCAATTCAACTTCAATTCAACTTTATTTATATAGCGCCAATTCACAACATCAGTTATCTCAAGGCACTTTACAAGTAAGGTTTTAAGACCTTACACAACTAAACCCAACAATTCCCACATAGAGCAAGCTTTTAATTGTAGCCAATCAATAAATGATACATTTAAATAGCAACAGTGGAGGAAAAACTCCCTCTCTAACGAGGAAGAAACCTCCAGCAGACCCAGGCTCAGTGTGGGCGGCCATCTGCCTTGACCGGTTGGGGTGAGGGGATAGAGAAGAGAGAAAAGAACACAACAACAACAACAAAACAAGCAGCAACAGACACAGGCAGGATGGTTGGACCAGCAACTGAACACCGGAGACACACGGCTCTGATACATACGCATCCAGCCTATCTGCTTAGACATGCTGCGTGACGAGGAGGAGAACGGTGCACGCTGGGAAGCAAGACGCGACGTCTGCGTTCGCGAGTTCTGTCGCATCGAGCTCTCGATTCTAAAATTAAACAGCGGTTAAGTCGACATTACGCAGCGTCGTTAGCTGAATTGCTCATTTACAGACTAGCGTAGCGCATGCATAATTAAACCACCAAGTAATTGATTTCCATCTCAGCCTTTTTCTATAGAGACTAGGTTGGATGATATTTCTTCTATTAAATAAAGATGAAAATAAAGTGCCTGGGAGGACAGTGATGAGTCCCATGGAATATCAGAGACAGGGAGGAACGAGAGGATACTAATGAATTGTCCTACATTACAATCAAGTCCCCAAACAAAAGCACGATTTTGTCGTACTCAGAGCTGCACTTTTGATCAGCCGCCACCATGGTAACGGCACCTTTCCTTTTCTTCGTTTTATTTTTCTTACACAGCTCGAGATGGTTAATCGTAAGGGCGGAGAGAGAAAGAGAGATAGAGAGGGGAGAGGAAAAAAATGGGAGGCGGGGGAGGCAGCAGAAGGGAAAATGAATGGTTGTGCTCTTTGGCAGGGGAAGAGGGTTTCCCCCATTCTTTGTCATTTTCTGTCTTCCATTATCAAACAACATTGAAGTCTTTTTATTTATTTTTTTTTAGCGTAGACAGATGACAAAACAAGAACAGGGTTGCCTGTCACTCCATCACCTAAAAGAATGGGTTTCAATAAAATGTTTCTTGTACCAACTACTAGAGGGTGAGTGTGAGCGGGCGTCACCTAAATATGGAACCAAAAAAAAAAGAGCAACTGTCTTTCCACATGACAGGGGGGTTCTGTTGTTTCCGGTTCTCTTCGCGTTCGCCTCCCTCTTCGTATGCACCTCACGTGCCCCCCCCCCCCCCCCCAGCTCATCCTCGTTACACGGCTTCCGCTGTGACACGCCTGCCAGTTCGCTCGGGAAACCCTTCTGAAAGCTGTAGCTTTTTGGCAAACCGACCACGCGCTGGTGCTAAAAATAGCCTATCAAACATTTCCAGGCGTTCTAATTTTAATGTTCCCTGTCGGTGAAGTCAGCGTTGGAGGGTGGAGGGTCGGGGTGGAAGTGGGGGGGGCCGGGGTAGACATATAAATTCCCCCGCAATCCGCCGTCGACTTCATTTACACAGACACTCTTAAGGGTCAAGAGAGAGGCAGATTTTAAACTCGTGCGCTCCATTTTTCACGCTCTAATGCCAGAGAGTGCCTATGAAACTTTAACGTTCAGCGCGGCTGCATAAGTAATGAATCAGTACATCCGTTGAACGATATCCTTCCACGGTGTGTTACACGTTTCACGTAGTGTGTAGAGACATTTTAATCCTCTTCGCATTTACACCACACTATGGAAAACAAACACTTTGCTCGCAGGCATGAAGGTAGACGCATAATTTCATATCGGACAAAATAAGGGTGATGTCACAAGGAACTAACATGTCGTTACTGCACACTTTGCATATACATTTGCAATCTTAAACTATAAACACTTTCCTCTTTCTAATCCAATGCAAACTATTCCTCAGCCTGTTGTCAAAATCGGCCTCACACACAAAACAAAAAACAAAAACAACAACAAAAAAAAACTTGTTTGCTTGTTAGAAGACAAAGAATTTAAGATTAAAGCGAGCAGCGGGGGCAGACGAGCACACGGATGCTCGGCGTACGCTCGAAATAAAACCAAAGCTGTCTTCAACCTCTGGAGTCAGACAAAAATACTCACGCTTGAAGATCCCAGAGAGAGTGAGATACTAAATATAACCAACACACGCCTCTCGCCTTCATCTCTTCACCTGACGATTCAGCATTCCAGTGTTTTGTTTCATTTACTGTGTGTGTGTGTGTGTTTTGTGGCAGCAGACGTATAAGTGATGGCTGCTCTAATGTGCTGGGCGACACTCTCTGAAGTGTGTGTTACTGAGAGGGGGCATTTTTAATGGACCTTTATGTGCTTTAGCATAAGTATATAGTCACTTTTTACAGCTTTGACATCCTCAGACTTTTATATCTTCTTCTTGACACTATGCAAGTCACAGCTAATCTTAACATCCCCGAAGACGCCATTGCAAACACCCATTTCCCAATTAAGACTTTGACCCATATTTGCCAATAAAACGGCGTAAATCCTTTGATTCTTCGTGAAATCCCACTCCCAAATCCTCAGAGACTGTATGTGACATTAATCACATTTCAAGGCTGGGACACATCTGAGAGTCTGGCGTGATAATCGGGGAAACAGAGGAGGATGAGGAGGACGGAGCTTGAATGGATGACGGCTAGCCTCATTTGACTTAACAGCCTTGATATTTCGGTGGCCCGCAGGCGTGTTTGATCGCTCCGGGCCCAGCTGTTTCGTAAACGTAGGAAGAGGTTTGACAACTGGATCAAGAGCTGTTGTGTGGATGGAGATGGAGAGAGCACGTAGGATAGTTTTGCCATAAATGTGTAACGCCGATGTCTCCGTTTTGTTTTTGTTTACTCTCGTGTGAGTTATTCCAGGTTGATTCAACACTGGCGCTTTCTGTCAGACAAATATTGACAAGTTGTACATCCAGGTGACTCAGACACACACTGTGAAAATCAGACTTCCAAGGGGAATTGTTTTTTTGGCATCTCTCATCTCTCACCACTTTGACTGCCTAGCACAACCAACAAAAATAGTACCAATCATAGCAAATGTCTCAAAAAAAAAAGCAAAAAAAGCAAATACATTTGAAATGCCAAATTCAAACCTGAAGAATTCAATAAAGTCTACTATACATGTAGCAGTCAAAAAACTAAACAAAAACAAACAAAAGCGAAGCAGGTTTAATCAGTGACAAGAACGACACAACAGCAATTTGACTCACTCTGCAATTTCTGCTACTCAACACAGCGAGTTATTTTGTTTTGCCGTTAGTTGCCCGAGCTTGTATTTCAATTTTGATTGTTGCATTTCATTGAAAAAAAAATAAATAATAATAATAATAATAATAATCTTTCAGTAATTGAAAGATTGAAAGAAATGTCAAACCCACTGGGTAATAGCCATAAAACAGTCCTGCCAGCATTATTAAGTATTTGGGTCTGTAATGTCAGAGAGCTGCTAGTGCTGGTATTAATGTTTCTATGGAGATTCTCATCCAGGAGTCATCCAGGCGGAGTTGTCTGGAAGTTGAGTCATGGCAAATGGACTTTTCCATAGAAATGTTTCATCACTTCTGCTTCTGCTCAGTATGGGGACAGTTGAAGCGATACCAAACTGGAAGGATAAAGTTGTGCTCTCGACCAACTTTCCTGAGACTGAAGAAGCTACCTGGATATGTGGTGAAACGTTGCCAGTTGCCATGACTCAACTTTCAGACTGGTAACAATGTTGCCAAACAGACTTTTTGCACGCTCAGATATTCCGGATTACGAGAAATTACGAGTTCCTAGCTGGTTCTGTCCGTGAACACGTCGTTCAAAGCTGATCTAATGACAGAGAGCAGGATAAAAACACTCCTGAAACTCCTGAAAGCCCTGGCAAACCACTTACGGGTGAGTGCTGCACTCGCTCAGTTTAGCATTTTAGACGTAGATGTGTCCTTATTACGCAAAATGTTTTTTTACCAGCTTGGTAAAACACAGACTGGAGCTCTCCACGCTCCTGATCGTCCATTTGTAGATAAGCCGAGAGAAACATATGATTCGCGTGTGCCTGTGCGTGTTTGCCTTCGTGCTGGAGTGTAAAAATTGATGTCAGTATCCAGGCTTTTTTCTTTTTTTCGGTTGTGATTAAAAGCCCACTTGGCAGGCATTTGCTCAGCCCTCCCAAGATTTCCTGAATACATGAATAAATTATTGTCATTTAAAAGAAACAAACATGCAATTATAGAGAGAGCAGGAATAAAGAAGAGGAGAGAAGCCGGCCTACAAGTACGCATCGCTCACTTTTGTGTGTCCGCACGCAGGCGCGCACACACTTTACCTCCCGCTGACATCTGCAGCGCGTCCCTTCAACAGCAACCTGCCATAAAACACACGTGCATTATGCTGTAAATGAGCCCGTTGTCTGTCATTTCGCTGTTATTTGTGTTTCGATGAGCTTCCCGTTCCAGATTTCACGGGCTTGATTTAAACAAAAGCTTCACTAAAGTGGGTCACACACAAATAGCTGGGCACTAAAAAAAGTTCTGTTCCCTCTTAATGATATGGGCAGCACTGAATGAAACTATTCCAATTCAATTTCAGTCATGAGCCGTGAGGAGTCAGTGTAGGAGTTTTGTTAACCTCCGGGCTCTGATAAATAAACCGCGAAGCGTGATATCTCGCACGGTGGTTCAAGGTCAAAGCTCACGCCTCTGGAACAGGGGCTCTGTTTTTGTGTCTGGACTCGTGAGGGTTAGTGAAACAAAGCGAAGTTACACAACCTTCGCATATTTACACGCAGGAAGCGATGTGACGAGGGACCAAGAAGGAACCAATGCAGCAACGGGGAGATGCCAAGTTACAATCAACTCCAAAGAGAAAAGGATGGTTGTCTGTCTCTACTGTACGTTTTGGACCTGTGATTGACAGCCAGCCTCTTCTGGGTGTGTCCCGCCTCTCGCCCAATGACAGCTGGGATCAGGTCTGGAACCTCTGTGACCCTTAGAGGAGGACAAGGTCAGATAATACACTGATGGATGGACAAACACAGAAAAAGAGCCAGTCCACATAACATTCCTTACATTCAGTGCTACTGATAACTGATCGTACAGTTTCCTGATAAATAAGGACCTTGAGATCTTGAGGCTGGTTAAATTGTAAAAAGTAAAAAGTAATTTTCTTCTACTGGATAATTCACAACATGAACTCTAACATTGTTTATTCCTAAATCGATGAATATATAATCTGTGTACACGTCAGATCTTACACAACTGAAGCCTTCGAAACGCATCTCTCTTTCCTACGAGATAGGGGAAAGCCATGGTTGCTATGGCGATGAGCAACGTGCAAGCGGCGGCCGAGGTGCCCTGTGACAAAAAAGACGAGGCTCGAATCGACAGGTCGTCCCTGAGCGGGATGCTAATGTGTTGTGACAACATGATGTTTCTGAAGCAACGCTCAGCCACCGATTCATACCTGAGACTCTTTAGTCTCATTATGTCTGGCAGCGTTCGGTGTTGGTGAGACAATAACTGCTCACCCCGAGCAGACTTAGACAGTGAATACAGGCTGACGTGACAGCCAGCGCCGAAACAATAGGCTTCTTTCAATTTTAAATATTGTTATCGTATTGTAAAGGTTATGGAAGAATACGTAACAAGAGAAAATATAAGTGAAAGTATTAGACTTTGACTTTCTGCTGCAAGAAAATAAGCTGAAAGACAAAATGAAGAAGTTGAGTTTTTTTGGAAGTTCAATTTTTTTATTTTGTTACAAATACTGGATTGATTATTTATGCATATACTGCATTTTTCATGTGCATAACCACTGTGTGTGTTTATGAGAGAGTCAGACGAACGCCGTTGATCTTAATCCAGCTTCTCCTCCAGCGTAGCCTAAAGTAACAATAAATAACAACAACAACGTTTAAAAAAAAAAAAAGCTCCAAAAATAGCATCTTTTTTACCAATCAGCCTTACACAGCATGACTGACAGCGACACCTTCATGCATTTGTCCCCAAGTCGGACAGCGGGGTATCCATCGCTCGGGGCTGATTGCCGGACGGAGCTGGCTCGCGCGTAACCCTCTCTCGGCCCCCGAGGCAACTTGAAATTGCAGGTCTCACTTTTGCTATTATGTTCAGCGAGATGAACGCCCACGGGCAGAATTGGAGCAGCAGCGCCTTACAGAGTAGTCCAGCCAAGTGATATAATCTCTCACGGGAATTACCTCGACCCACTAAAAGGTCGGAGAGAATGTAATACGGCCAGGCTATAGAGTGTCATGATGCACTTTTGTTTCAATATTGACACCTGGGTGAAAATAGTGATACAAAGATGTGTGTTTTTGATACTCAGGTTGCCTTTCTTTCCCTAAACATTCTCATTCAAGAAATAAAAATAAAAGGAAAGAACCCACCGGTGTACTGAGCAGCACACACAGACTAGGCTAAGAAAAACTCTAACGGCTGATCCCAGAAGCATTGCGTGAGCTGTAAAGGAAAAGAAAAAACCAACAGTGACATCGATGACAACCTCCACAGAGCAGAGCAGGAATAAAGAGGCCAGACAGACCCACGCGAACCAAACCCCTAATCAACAGATCATCAAATCCTAAGGACTGGTTAATAATGTGGTTTAACAGCTACAATAAACATTTTAAGTGCATAATATTATCAGTCCAGCTTTAACTAAGTCACAAATCCCTTTAATGACACCCCTAGACTGAAGTGACACCTACAGGTATTAGTAACTGTGCTGCAGTTTGAATTTGAATAGCCTTACACTCGAAACTCTTGAAAAATACGTATATAGATTCCCTGCTGTATGATGATTATTATATTGTACTTGGCTCGGGAGGTACAGCAGCTGCTGTCCACCAGTCGTGGGATCGGTGATTTCCTTGCTTTGCTCCTCCCCGTCGAAGCGTCCTCAGGCAAAGACACTAAGTCCCAAGCTGCCCCGACGTGTGTTATGAAACACATCATCTCTGAAACACACCCGCTGATGTCTCTACAAAATAGAAAGGACCTGGGCTGATTCTACAAGTCTCTCCCAGGTCTGACAACCTTGACAACGGATAAATTCACATGCGATGTAGCCGCACGTTCCGTTTCTCTCGCGCCTCTACCAGCCCTGGGGGACTCGCAAGTGCACGCAGCGAACACACAGGCACGAGGCCCAGAAACCTGAACGTTGATGCAAAAGAAGGTCAAGGCCAGGTTTTCATTTGTTTATTTATTTATTTATTTTAATCAGGTCTGGGATTTGGACTTGTGCGACCGATGGGCGGGCCCTGGGCTAAATGTGAAACACCACCTTTTCGATCTGCCACGCCTCGTTTCCCGTGTCGCAGGAAAACAGAGCATTCAGCTCAGTGTCCGGCCAGAATGTGGCGCAGTGACAGTGGATACATTGCAATTATGTACAGCTGAATTAATACGGATGCTTTTCAGCAATACCTTGACTACATTATTACAAATCACTGTTCTGGAGACATGACCTCACACACACACACTTGACTGTGTTGCTAATCTGTAATGATCTGACACAGCCAGGTTTTTTTTGTCATGTCAAAAAAAAAAAAAAGAAAAAGATCAAAGCTTGATATCTGTTACTCCGCTATTTGTGACTCATGGGCTGAATTATTCATATATCAGCGTGTTCTGGTTCTCGCTGATCAATCAGGTAACGCTGCATGTTGAAGCTCTCACTCTAGGGTTGAGGTGCCAGGAGGATTTTTTTTTTATTTCTCAATAAAAATCACACACCATCAGTGTTTTGATAAAAACATAGCATATATTGTTTTTGCTTCATTGGTAATTTTACAGTTGTTTCTAATTAAATCTATGAATCCAATGTAAAACTGTTTCAGGTTTTAGTCTTATATCCATAACTTTTATAAACTTAACAGATATTAGCATATTTGTAACTAGATATCATGACATAATGCAAAAAACCTGCCTGGATTTTATATTTATATTAGGCCAATAATTACATTTCTGTCAGGAAGCTGATTAGATAAAACCCACAAGGAGGTGGGGTTGCAGAAAAGGAGTAATTACTGATGAAAGCCATAAATAATGACACAAATACTGAAGAAAAATGGGAAGAAAATTATAAACAAGGAAAAAAAGCAAGACAAAAAAAGACTTGGAGTGATGATAATGACTGTCGTGTCTTGTGACTCACACGCTACCATCCATCCTCTCTACATTCCCCGTTAAATAATACAGAAAAGATGGAAAAGCTCTCGTCGGCCACATCCACTTAGCTAAATCACGCTGCATCGTAGGAAAAAATGTGCTTAATGATTCATGAAGCAGCTCGCATTACCATCACACGAACTCCCCGAGAAGTGAGGGGCGGGGAAGCTGAGCAAAATCGGCTCCAGCGGACAGGTGGACAAAGCGTTCGCGCCGGCTCGCTGACGGGAACCCGACGTTTGACCTTCAGCTTGCTCCCTGTTGTACAACGGTATCCAGCAGCGACGCCACCGGTGTGTTTGAAAGGTCAGAGGCCAGAATCGAAATGTCGTGTAAATCTCTGGTCACTTACAGACAAAGTCAGCATGTCACAGCCTCTGACTGATTCATACTTACGACTTAGCAATCCCAGTAAGGTGCTGCTGTAAATAGACCTACTAATGTACAGGGATCACTGTGGGATTATACTCTATCAAATGAATACACATAACACATACAAAAACTTCGGCACCATACTCTCTGCATCTACTGTATCAAATAGACTTGTTAAAACAAGCCCCGAATCAAAGGATAAAACTATAATTTATCTCTTCATGGTGATGCTGTGCCAAACGGCAGATTGATGCAGCTCTCAGACTACAACAAATACAATGATGGGATTTATTATTTCCAGTATCAAGCTTATATAATAAGGTTTGGAATTATGATAATCTGGATAAAGAGTAAGTAAATACGCATCAGTTTCACTACAATGTGGCTTTTCATCAAATTAGGGCGATCACTCAATCGCTACGCGCTGCCAGGGCAACCTGCGCCGCACAAACTGAGATTTGGGAGCAGCCAGTGTATAGCACGCAGACGGTCTGGTACGCAGTCGCAGACAGACAGACGCACACACACACACACACACACACACGTGAAATTAAAACAACCTCTGAAATACTCAGATTGGTGCACAAGCCAATTCGTGCCACTGCTGCACACACGTAGAAAACAGCGGACCGGCTTTGTCTGACACACAGGAGAACAGCCCCCCCGGCGGATAGATATCATCGCTAGGCATTATGGGCGAACCTACGTGGCGTTTCAGATCGAGTTAGGCCCAATTAGCCTGTGGGGAGCGAGAGGAGCTGCTGAGAAGAACGGCGGAGGCAAAGACGGCCCTGCAGCAGCAATTTATAAGAGAAACAGATCCACGACTGCAACGATCATCTTCATAGCCAGCAAACTGAAGATTAAAAACCCACCATCGTTCTTCTTTGCCGATCACTTAAGATGCTTCTCGGGCCAAACGTGCACATGGCTGAGTGTAAACAGCCGGACGGATTGTGATTCGATCGTTCAAAACGCTTGCCGAGCTGGCCCTCGGACGCATTTGACCACACTTCTTTTTCTAGTGTAAATGATACCCCTTCCCTAACAATACATCATCAACTCAGCATGTAGTGGTTGTTTTAGAGAAAGTGCACCACAAAAAAAACCAACACAGAGATCAACACTGATGTATTCACTGCTCACATCCATGGAGCCGGCACACGCACTAAAAGCTTAAGCTCTCAATGAATTTACAATTGTGTTTACATTTATCCATTGAGGCTCCAAAAGTTGTGTCATCTCAGCATCTTGCATGGATTTAAGAGTTATTCTGGGTGCAATACATAAGATATGAGGCTGGGTGGAATAAACTTGTCTCCGAACGCACCATTTAATTATAAATCACCTTTGTACCCATTAGATGAACTGCTGTAGTTTATTTTCAGTCTCAGGCAATCGCTACCAACGTTTCCAGACTGCCAAGCTCGATCTCCTCCAACTGGAGAAAAGTGGGACTCCTCCAACCTCCCAGTAAAACCGAGGACTCGACTGCCAGCAACTTAGTGTTTCCAGTTGGTTAAAAAAAAATACAGACATGTTATGCTAATGGCACCATCATATGAGTTTACATCAACATCAACTAGTCTTTGAAATTCTGTGTTCATCTGTGTTTTGTATGAAGGTTTTGCAAAACTATACTGTTGTGTTATTTAATTCTTTTTCAACAAAAGCCACAGATCACCGTATACCCCAGGTTTCTACATGTGGCTATGTAAAGGTACTAACTTTCCTAAATTTCCTGTACTGGCTGAAGAGTGAAGCATGACTATGAACTGGCTTGACCTTGCTTATGTTCTTTTTTTTATCGATATTATTATAAGGAGGAGAAGACAGGAGTAACAATACAGTTCACTGTCCTCATTTGCTTGCTTTAATTCAGTTTTCGGGAAACACGGGGCCGCAAACAGCGTTTTGTGAAAGTTACGCACACGCTGCAAATGGTGGCATTGTTACAACTTAACACTGATAATAACAAGCTGCTAAAATGACCGAAAGATTTGGTCCCCGCTCGTTTTAAATTGCTTCACTGAATAGTGTCTGGCTCAAGAGCCCTTCAGCAGGATAGATACGGTACATGCCTACACATACTGTACTGTAGTGTGGTGTAGCATGAAGCAATCAGCCTTGTGCAGGGTTCCACGAACACACTGAGGTGGAGGTGATCTAAGCAGAGAGGCACAATGGATATAAACACCATTTGTTTTCCCCGAAGGTGACTAAGATAAGCAGCGCAGCATTGGATAAATGCGTGGAGTGAGAGGGCAGCGCCACAGATTGATGTTGTGTTAACATGAAATGAATTGCCAGAGGGAGGGAAACTGTGTAGCGTTCAAAGATATGATAAGAGATCAAGCAGAGACGGAGGTTGCAAGCCTGTGTGTGTGTGTGTGTCAGCGCCTGTACGGGCGTGTGTGGGTACATGTATTGTTTATGAATGAGCTGAATGACTGGCGTGCTGCCGTGCAGCTGCGTAATGGTAGTATCAGACTGTATGACTGCTGCATGCATGTAAAACTGACAGAAGAAAGACAAGGAGATGAAAAGACTTAAAATATATGGAATAGATTCTCATTTTACCCAATCTCCATTTGGGATCCTGTAGCCATTTTTCCCCCCTCTCTGTCTGTCTGTGTGTCTCCTAGGTATCACCTTCTGTAATGAAAGCACACACTTCCCCTTCTCTCACTCCCCAGATTCTAAATCAGACTTGGATCTGCCATGGAAGCCATCGACATACCATCCCTCCCCTGACTCTCCAACGGGTTTGTGATTTCCAAACTCTCTGCCGCCTCAAGGTCACTGCCATTGACGGCGGAGAGAGTGGTAGGGTTGTAACGATTGTGAAAACACAAGACAATAGGGAGACGGACACCTTCTCTTTCGGCTTTTTACTCATCTGTTTGTAGATAAAGTCCGGTGAAAGAATATGCAATCCACAAATGCAGTTGGTTTTATTAAGCCAGATTGAGCGAGAAAAAAAAAAAAAAACATTGTTTTTTATCATTGATTCATTGACGTAAGTTCCCTGCCTGGAGCAGCGCGGTCAAGGAGAATCTGTCAACAGTAAAAGTGAAAAATTCATAGTGACACAAGAAGCTTCAATCAAACAATGCAAATAAAAAGAAAACAAAACGCAGACTAGGGTGACGCATGACTTCTAGAGTTGATTAACAGGCTTAATAAAATGAAAGTGTACGTTATGTGTCTGCAGGATATTACTTATTATGCCACATCGCTCCACTTCAGCGAGCCTGCATGTCTGGAAAAAGACGTGGCGACAGTGATTGCTTTGTACACGTAGATGTACTTAGCAAAAGTAGGATTTAAAAACTAGATCTAGCTGGAAACCTGCTAAATGCGCCGCCGACGGCGCGCTTTTTCATGTGTGCACGGCGACCGATGGAGCTGCCTGTTGCTTCTCTGCACCTGGGATTTTCAAATACCTCGCACATCATCATCATCATCATCCTCCTCCTCCTCCACCTGGAGCACTCCTTGGTTTTCTCCCGCTTACTGCTTAAATACAAACCCTGAGGGAGGCTGAGCGGAGCCGCCGCCGCATTTGTCAGGACAACGGCAGATGAAGAAAAAGGGAAAAAGGGAGAAGAAACTGCTGGGTGATTTGTAACAGTATTTTAGATTTGACCCCGTGGAGCAGTGCACCTCCTACAGTAGGTTAGGAAACTGCTCTAGGACTAAGTAAAACATTGCTTGTCCCACCAATGTCTTACTGCCAATTAGAGATACACTCAACTATTAACAAGATCTGTACTTCATCCCCTAAACTGTCATTAATTGAGGACTAAACCGTTTTTTTTTTCTATTCGAACCAACATGTAATTACAGTTAATCCCGCTTGATCGTCGCCATCGTAAAACTACGACGGCAGTATTAGTCACGGCGCGGAAGCTAAAATGGGCTTAGAACCAAACAGTTCCACTAACGTGTTGCGTGTTGTGTGTCTCGTGGCTGATTGCTGCTCTCTGCACCAGGGCTTGGTGAAAGGAGACGCACGGTGGAAACGTCCATCGCCGCGACTCGGGTCAAGTGAGTTAAAAATCAATCGGGGGCGTGCAAGGCCAGCTGCCTCGTAGAGGGCAGGTTGAGCTGCTGTAGCAGTAGAGCCTCATTAAGGCCGGCTGCAGATGCATTCGCCATGAGAGCGATGCTAATTGTTTGGAATGACTTTCAAACCCACATCTGTGGATGTTTCATATATTTAATATTTATTGCGTCGATGCAAATTGCAGTTACTGTCTGGTATGTAACCCAGAAAACATGAATGGACTAGAGTAGAGTAGACAAACAAACAAAAGTTACACGTGTAGGTGGATACAGTATGTGTTTAACTAGAATTAATATTTCGACGATGCTGCTAAAAGGACTTGCTGCAGTAGAAATCACGTTATTCCTTTTAGTTTTTTACTATCTAGTTAACTTCAGGTGGCATAGCTACAGATGCATACAAAAGGCATCTTAAGCTAATATGCATCAGCGTCTGCAAAGTCCAAACACGTCATTTTATCCCATTTAAATGTAATTGTCTTACTTTGTTGATTGGCTATAGCAGCAGGTACAGACTGAAACCCTTATTTCTAACAGTGTTGTAGTTCCTTTTAATATATATAGTCTCAATTTCTAGCCATTAATAGCATTGGAAAACTCAAAAGTTAAGTTGGAATATGTTCTGATGGAGGTTAAACAGAGTTGGTGGAACATGTGAAAACTGTGGAAGAAAAAGCAGAACATGTTTTGCCAGAGGCTCCTTATATACCGTGGGGAATTGGCGACTGAAAAAGCTTATGGTGAAAAATGTTTATGTCTTTATATTTGGTGGACAATGTCCTAGGGCTGTTTGGGACGTAAAAAGAGATGAAGGATACCCTGGAAGAGATGGAAAGCCTGGCTCACTAATCTGGCCTGCGAAAAAACTAGACCCTTGTGGTTCCGGTAGATCGGCTCGCGGTGACTTGGCGCTCCAAATAAAGGCCTCTCTCGGCTTTCAAGCTGGCTTATTTCGACCTGGTGACAAATGACCAGTGGCTGACCTCCCGTGGCAGCCGTTTTGCAGCTCGGCTCAATTCATTAATGTTCTAAAAATACCCACAATCAACCCAGCAGCGCACCTCCGAGGGTGCGAAGGTGGGAAAACAGAGGAGCCATGTGAGCAGCACAACAAACACCTCAAAGGGGGGGGGGGGATAAAAAGAAAGGAGAGATTTCTGGCTATACATTTAGAACACGTGCCGTGTGTAGCAGGAAAACACAGAGATCTTCTGTGTTTTGTTGTGACCGACTAGGGAAGCGGATCCACACCGTGTCTAGTTAAAAACTGTGCAAAGGCTTCTTCAAAGGAGACTGAAGAAGAGGCCCTGCCAGCAGGATCAATGCCAGGCAGACTTGGAGCAACGCAACCACACATCTCGTCTCACCCTGGTTGGGGGGGAGAGGATACGTAGCATTTCAGCAGGGATTATGAAGACACACGGTAGAGAATACAGAGTAGGAATAATGAGGAAAAGAGGCAAGGACAGGGGGGGGAGAGATATCTGCCAGAAATAATGTTCTACTGTATTTTATGAGGTAAAATGGTTTTTAAAATGTGCAACATTAGGAGCTAATTATGTGCTCAAAGAAACTATCAGAGGGATCCGTCTAAAGTGTCCTTAAGCTTCGTAGGGGAAAGGATTTCAGATGTATCCTTACACAAAATGACATCATTAGCAGTGAGTCACGGGATTCAATGAACGAACGCGCGACTTGAAGGTCAACAAAGTTCATACTTGGGACTTGAACGCTTAAAACCGGAGCGATGGATTGAAGCTGTGCTGTGTGCCGGAGGGAAAACTGGGTTTTGATCACCCTTTAAATGAAAGATGTCTCAGAGATACTACGCATCTAAAAATAGCCCGGCTTACGAAATGTAGGTCGAAATCATTGAGACACAGTGCGTAAAGAGAATACCGGGCCGATTTGCAGGAGCTGGTTCCCCAGTGTGTCTGTGTTTTCTTCCCCCCCCCCCCCGGTGTTCTTCCTGTTCCTGACTGATCACCTCCCTGCTTCCTCCACAGGCAAACAAAAAAAAAAAAAACGAAAAAACCCAACTGCCCGCTCCATTAGTCTTGCGAGCGCCCGAGCTGGGAACACATGGCGAAAACAGAGCAGGTTCTAAAGCAGACAGAGCTGAAACGATAACAGGGTTTTTACCCAAGGTCACGTCCGAAACGAAAAGAAAGCGAGGAAGGACCTTCCTCTAACACCCCCCGAACGGTCCCATCATCCTATGGGATGATATATCGCTCCCATTTATACTGTATGCTGTTTGCTCACCATAATTCAGTTACACCTTGCTTTAATTTCCCTCATACTGCTGGTTTTGGAGGTTTTCATCCATCAACTTGAAGCCATTAATAAATACACAAAGCTTTAATAAATGTTCATTGCGTTTGTTTCATGGTTAAGAAGAGTGAAGAGTGGCCACTGATTTCAAACTTTACCCCACAGTCATAGCCTTAAGTAAAATGAGTAAAAGCAAACTAACAACTGATTCTGACTTCAATATCTTCAATGTTTACAATCTTTCAAATCTTTAATGTTTACAAGACATAACTGTTGGACTTTGCTTATTATTGTACAAATTTGTGTCATATACAGTAAGTACTGTGTAAAAAAATAACACAGTAAATGTGTGGATGCATTAGTTAACGCTATTTACCTGTTAGTTACGTCTTATAACCTTGCTGGTACTAAAGGAGTAGTTTTGACTTAAGGAAATAATTGTTGCCATTGTTAACACAAGCTACAGTAAAGACAAAAGCCACAAAGCCCAGTGTGGGATCAAAGCATCAAATGACCCTGAATTGAATGAAAAGGTCAGACGAAGGATTTTCAGAAATGAAACTGAAGACTGAGGGAAGAAGTGTTTTTTTTTTTCGTAGTAGCACTTTTACACTTGGCACAAATACACACGTGAACCGCATCTGAGCCCTCTGGCTATTCTTTCTCCGTCCCTGTGACAGGAACGCCTTGTGCTCCATCCCTTCTCGGGCTTAAACGACTTCCTACCCTCCTTGAAATAGAAAAATCGAACAGAATCGACCTCAGAAATAACTTTGAGTCTTTGAAGAGGGGGGTCGGGTTTCAGACCGAAATGGGAGGGTACGGTATCAAATGAAGGTTCTGTGCTCATTAAAAGAATTCCTATAATCACAGCCCCCAATTTAAACCGTCATTATCCTGTACATATTCCTTTGCAAGAAGTAAACCATGATAATAAATGCCAAGAATGTTTTCGTTAAGGAGAAAAAGACATTTCTTTATTTATTCGATTTTTTAAAATATGATACAAATTCTTGTTACTGAAAGAAAACACTGGTTCAAATTTCCTGTAGAGAACCGAAACATGATCTTTGTTTGCAGCCCAACATGCCACACAGGCTAATTGCGTTCCACCTGAACCACTGGTATCAATTCCTGCTTGCGCCCATATCTGATGATAAACAAAACAGGTTGCCAGTAACGCTGTGAATGAAATGGATGTGCCACTTGTCACTGAACATCTTTCAAACATCTCAACCAGAAGGCCAGTGACGCCGTTTCACTTCTTGTAGCCAGAGCTGTCACGTCAGCGAAAGGCTACTTGATTATTATTATTATTATCATAAGACCATGAGGTGGAGAGGGGAACCAGAGAGGCACGGTGGCAGGACAATAGGTCACTGAACACGTCGCCCTCCCTCCATAATCGCCTCCATTTGGAAGGGTTATAAGAAGAGCCCATAAAACGTGACCTTTTCCAGGGCTCCGATCGCTCTCCTCGGGGGCCAGGCGCCTTCCATTCCCAAACGTGACAGTTTTACAAGCCCCCTTATGACACCGTCGCCTGTGCCCAGGGACACTAAAAACACATAAATACAGGCCGGCGAAGGGAGACGTGAAGGAAAGGAGAGGAATGAAGGGCAAAGCGAATGCCTTCATAAGGTCAAAGCCACAAAGACAACAACACATTGATTAGCAGCGAGGAATAAAATACAATACTGATGCCAATTATGCATCCAACAACAAGCACACAGATTGTTTTCAAGTCCTTATTAAATTGATTAACCGTCTGAGTCCTGCAAAAAGTTACTACAGCATATCTGACGTCAAGGTTTAAGTAGGATTTAGAACTATTTTGTTTCATAAGGCAAATGATTAATTTCACTGGAATCATTGATTTGCAGATTCATTTTGAGAGGATGAAGTAAACCAACTATGTAACTTTAGCTTTAGAAAGCTACAGTAACTAGCATGCTTCAGAAACTCAGATGACCTACGCTCTCTCCTGTCCCTGAACACCTAACGGGAGGAACTGCCTGCACAGCCTTTTTTTTTTTTTTTTATTTACAACAGTGATACTGTATCCACGAAACAGATAAAAGGAGGTTTACGTTAATGAAGAGCTGAAGATCAAGAAGCACAATCATAGAGTAAATACAGTGAGTTCTGTTCTCGGGTCTAATTGGGTGCGTGGGTCCCTTTTTTCTTACATTAAATAGATGCTCCAGTTCATTCTGTCACCGTTCACCTTGTCCTCCTAGCACTGCTTTACCACAACCTTTTAGACCTACTCCCAGAATAGCTTGTATAAAAATAATTCCCACACGTGCACACACGCCTGTGATCGAACACACGTTCATCTATCAGGCTGTGAAGAAAAGAAAACTTCCACCGTGTCCTCGTCCGTAAAAACTCGGAACAGCTTGAACGTTGGTTATTTTTCTGTGAATTTTGAAATTTTGTGGCATTTCAGTAAACACAATACCATAAATTCTGAAGCCTTCTTAATCTTATTTTAGCCCGAAGAAAGATCTTCATAGAGTGCGCTGATAGGAAAGAAGGTGGCTTAGTGTAGCAGGAGAG
Source organism: Macropodus opercularis (assembly GCA_030770545.1). NCBI lineage: Eukaryota > Metazoa > Chordata > Actinopteri > Anabantiformes > Osphronemidae > Macropodus > Macropodus opercularis. The sequence continues at coordinate 9,880,530 of CM061108.1, read as the reverse complement.
AAACCCAGTGAACCTCGAGGTGAAATGATTCTCCATCGATGGGTAGTGAGTTCATTTTTTCAGCCTGTGGGATTTTGTCAGTTATTACAATTAGACTGATATGATGATATCTTTTACAGTAAATCCACATTTTAAACACTAGACAAATGTGTTTCTATTGAAGCTTACATGAGGATGTCTAGAAAGTTTGAAAACAACATTATTATGGAGTAAAGTCTGATTATTGCCGTTTGGGTGGGAAAGCTTCTGGGAAAAGAAGCATCAAATATTTGTGTACCTGCATGGAGCCATATCACAAGCTGAAAAATAATGTTTACAGTAATTGTGACAAATGACAAACAGCAGCAGCACTGAGGTGGATGAGGTCGGCATCCCGCTGGCAGAGCTGCAAGCCGGAGTTATGAGGAGTTCCTTTCGCACCGTGGCCCTCTGCCAGCTGCGAGGGAGGACCGTCGGACGGCCGGGGCGCCTAGGGCGCATCCCTGCTCCTACTCTCTCCCGAGTAGCTTCGCCTGTCGCAAACGCATAACCAACTCCTTTAAGTGCAAATTTTCAAAACGCTTCGGACTTTTTAGCGATCGCTTATCCAGAGAAACGTCTGGGGCTGAGTGGCCTTACGTAAGCGAACGAGCAGTGAGAGAACGGTACGACGCTCACTGTCTTTAGTTTGGTTTGCTGAAAACTCTCAGCCAATGTTCAAGAAATGCTTATAAATGCAAGTGGCGGTGCTCTGCTAGAACTCCGCACTGTTATTTAGCAGGGAACCAGGAATAGCTACAGGGATGCCGCCAAATATGCCAGAGTTTACGGGTTCAAGGAGAGAGATGCTTCCCTTAAATGTGACGGTCAAAGGGGTCAAAGGGCAGATTGCACCCAAGTTTCTACTCAGGGCAACAAGGATGTTCACTATACAGTAGGAGACCTTTGTTATATGTAACAAATCACGTAAATGTAACTATGACTCAGAGCAAACGTAACAATCAAATGAATGATCAAACCAACCCAGACCAATAGTCGTCCTGATGTCTTGCAGGTTCGCGTTGCATTCTCTTAGGCTTCATGCAGAGACGCTCTGCAGCGTCACACCAACCGTGCTTCACGTAAACGCGTGTGCTGTGTTTTGCACGGCGTCATCACGTGACGGGCGAGCGCGGAGAACCAGAGCTGCACAGATGGCCGTCGAGGCAGGGCTCCTCTCCCGCCGCCAGCGCTCACAGACAGGGAGCAAAAGATCAAAAGGGAGATCAGAGTCGCTTCACGCGGCATGCAGACACTTACTCGAGGGAGAACATTGAGATGAAAGAAAAAAAAACAAACAGAACATATTGATTTAAAGAAGAATAAAAAATAAGTTTAAATGTCTTTGAACGCACCCTTTAAAGTTGATTTCCTTCCCTAATGAGCTTTTAGTTTTTAGGATTAGTACACTTTATGATTACCAACAAAGAAACGTCCAGTTACGGTGGAGAACAGACAACACAGGAGTCTGCAGCATGTGGCCAAATACAAAACCCACCTGTTTCCCAACTTCACATAGAAAATCAGAAAACAGGCTGTTATACGATTAGATTTAACATCTTCATAAAAGGAAATTAGAAAAGAAATTATGCTTGTGGAAAGTTTGTCTCTTATTAAACCATAACTGTCACTGTGATGAAGTCTCAGAAGGTCCATTGACTTTCACAACGGCTCCGTGGCAGTGAATTTTCCATTCGTTTATGAAAACATCGATGTACTAGTTCGTTAAGACGTAAATAACTAACAGCAACTAATCGTAAGGGGAAAGGATAAACTGGAGAATCCGGGGAAGCGGACAGGTGTGTAATCTAAGGAGGCAGAGCTGAAGTGGGCAGGTGCTAAGTGATGCTGGGTGAAGATGGAGCTTCTTCTCCTCTCACTCGCATTAAGACGTCTCAGCATTTGAAAAAGCCACTCACACAGACCACCTCTGTGTAAGTACAAGTAAGAGTGTGCGAAATGAGGCCCTTCCCTACTCGAGGGTTACGAGGGTGCTACACATGGAGAGGCTCACAGTTTGAGTGGAAAATGCAGTAAAAGTATTTCCCCCTCCTAATTACGATTCATTTCCAAAAAAAACCTTTAAGATATTGTTTGTGCAAACTGGAGTGTGATTATCCAGCACGCCAGACGTCAATTTATACGCTGCCGTAGAAAAAAGTTAGTGGTAAAAGTAGTCTTCATATTTGAAATCAAATCTCCGTTCACCATCTGTGCTCATTTGATCTCCAAGTTCGCCGAGACCAAACTCAAAACACGCTGCGGCTCAACTCGTTTTCTTGTTACGTTCTATTTATTCTTCCGCGCTGTCTGCTCCCACCCTGTTGAGACACCATTTTTTAATCAAGGCGCTGCTTTAAAAACAAACTCTGAGTTGACTTCAAAGTCGAAACTGCGTTTTGTGCCGTCGACTCTCAGACAAACCTCACCTACCGTAAAAAGTGAAATGTCACTGAGATATTAATAGCGTTAATTATGCAACGATTCATCGTTTTGCTGCCGTTGCTGCCTATTCGAACTGCTGCAAATTGAGCCACTGCTTCTCAAACTTGCCTGATTTACTCAGACGTGCACTCAGACCTTTGCGCGCTACCGTCAAATCAAACTGTTTATGTTAGAAAAATACTTTTTTCAACGTAATGTTGTGTAAAATGCCATTTTGATTCCTTCTACTGTCTTTGATTTGTGCTGATGCCACAGGAAAGCTTTTCACTGTCAGCCTGCACTGAATTTAATTCCACATCTAAGAGGTAGATTTAAAATCAGTCCTCTTCCCTGACAGTAAGCAGCAGTGGTAATTTAAGATATTTCACATGCCAGGAGGCATTAATAGCTGGCACACTGGGGCATGCGTCTGCTCTCCCACACATGGGGCGAATATCCTCCATCTGCGGGAGCAGGAGACACACGGCGTTGTCCTTGGATAACAGCGGGCGTCTCTTGTGCTCAAACCGGGCTGGAGTCAAGCTCCCAAAATGGCTCCTCGGCCTGCGGGAGCAGATGCTCGGTTACCCGACGTCGAGCTGATCTGTTTCCCGCCGAACTCAGATTAACTGACACAAGAAGAGCGGGGAAACGCGAGTGGGGAGGGCAACAGGCCTAGAAGTGAACTTCAAACCGCGGAGGGACGGCGAACACTTTATTTGGGAACCTGCAGAGGATTCGTTGTTTTGACAGTGACCTCTTACGACTTAAAAAGGCTTTAACATGAAACATTAAAAGACTCCAATCATTAATTCATTTTCATTCTTAGATGAAAAAAAAAAAAAAGGTATCTGCCGGTGCCTTTAGCTTTGATGAAAAGCATGCTGGGAAGTTCATGCAAAAACAGCAATAAAATGCATCTGACAGTTTATCGATTGAACCGAATTCACTCGGCTGAAGTCACGATTTTAAGCCAAAGACTCTTTTTTTTTTAAGAGACTAAAACGAGGTCAGTTTCTCACCGTCGACACATTTGAATTCATCAGGAGTCACTACGACACGAAGAAAGTGACACTAAAAGTCTTTTTAACAACCTAAATTTACGATCGCTCGCTGAAATGCGGCTCCGGGCAGATCTGCCTCCACTCCCCTCTGAAATCCCATTTACCTTACAAGTCAAACATCTCCGAATAATAAATTAGCAAACAAAAGCAGCTCCCTGCTCTCCAGTCGGGAAGGTGATTCTGATTCTGAAACCTTCAGCCAGGTGGGAAGAGTCAAACAGTGAAACGACCTCTCTCTCTCTCTGTGGCACCTGCTCGGCCGTTCACTGGGTTAATTGAAGGCGTTTGTACTGTAAATGACTTTTAGAGTGTTCTCACCAAACAGATGAGGTTAATTTTGGAGCCATTTATAGACAGGGCCTGGGGGGGGGGGGGTAACGTTCTCGGCTCGGCCTTATTCCCGGCGTTGTGCTGTGACACACATGCGTAAAACCTCTCTTCTCTACTTCCCGTTACTTTAGCTCACAAAATATTTACACTAAGACTAAAAAGAGCAGCTCTCACAAATGATTGCAGTTCGCTCTAACCGCCTTTCTCCCACTCGCGCTTTGAAATGAACGAGTTTACTTGACTCTTTACCGACGCCAGTAAAGGCTGATATTGAGGATGATGTTCATGTTACGCACCGCCGTGAGTCACATTTGCGCATAAACAGATGAGAAATGAGACAAACCAGGAAGTCTGATGGATCCTTGCTGCTCTTCCACACATCATCCCCTATCTCCATTTCCAACCCCACCACACCCTGTTCCACACAAAGCTAATAACCACATAATGAAATAATCCAATTACATGCTGCTTTTGACAGTGCAACAATCTAATCATCCTTCTTTTTCTTTTTTTTTTCCAGTGGCTTGCTCCGGGAGCACTGGTCTGGAGGAAGAGGCTTTTCATTTTTTTTTATAAATAAAAAATTGCATTAAATGACACCCATTCATGATTTAGGCTCTTTGGGAGGAAGCACGAGGAGAATGTGGAAACTAAGGCCAAACACAAACACAGGAGTTTCTCATTCCGCAAAGCGTTCGTCTCTGCTGGTGTCGTAAGTATTATGCTGGGAAATGTTGGCCCAAGCATATAATTCATTTTAATAATGATCATAACAACCTGCCGGCACAAATGACGCATGGACGAAAGAGGCAGAGATGAGGGGAACATTTCAAATTATACATTATACACAAAACTAACCCATAGAGTTAAAAAAGAAACTAAAAACACAGATTTTAGGGGAGGGGAAGTGCTGAAGTTCTTAATCTTCCATGCTTTAGTGATAAACTAGTGACCAGGACTTGATGAGTAATGAATCACCACCTCCTGCCAGAACCAACCAGCGCCTTGAGACCAGCAAGGGCTCCAAGCACAGACAACGCACCTGGAGCAGTAACAGGAACGACGTAGCATACACCTGTAATTTGGACCGTGAGCCAGATTTTGCAATCAATTAACCTAACATCAGCGGAAGAAGGCCACAAAATGAATTTATATATGGATATCTGACAAAATCATAGTCTTACGTGTCATTTTCTATTAACACTATCAACCAACAAATATTGAGGAGTTCTCCATCCTTCCTCCAGGCAATAATTCCCCTGTCAGTCCACATTGGAGGAGAGTGGAGCTGTTCAGTTCAGTAGAAACTCTGACATTACCATGTCCTGAAACACATGCACTGAGAGCTGGTGTATTTCTCCCACACACACACACACACACACACACATTTTGCTCCACTGGGAGGTTGAATTTCACTACAGCCTAACTGTCTCGAAACTGGACACTTCATCATTGTCCATCTGGAGAAATGTCCTCAGATGCTAGGCCCTCTGATGTACCTGTCCAAGCAAGCCCGGTGAAGATGAGTGGGCTGCAAGGACTTCAAGGGCTCCTCCCTCACCTAGGAGCCAAAACCAGTTAGACAATGAGTAATACTACTACACAAAAACGATAGTAGACGACTCAGGCAGACAAGAGACTCCCGAGCTACACTGCGGGGAGGGAGTCGGCTCGCTTTCACTTCAGCTACTCCGAAAGCTGAAATGTGATTCCGTAGTCTAGTGTGAATTCTTGGCACTGCAGCCAAACGCTTCATCAAACCATTCAGCTTTTCACTGGACGGTGTTGTACTTGAACATGCGGAGCCTTCATTGAAACTATATCACTATAAATCTGCAGCAAACAACAAAATGATTGGTTGAGTTTAGCTCCTTTGAGCTCAAAGTAAAAAAAAAAAAACGCTAAAGCAGCATTAGCTGGTTTTTCTACCCACTATTCAAAAATATCAAACAAAACATTGTTATTTTGACAAGTTATCAAAATCCAAATTATCAGTAAACATGTTGTGAAACATTCATTTAGACATCTGGCGAGTTACAGTCATATTTTAATATTATTTTAATAATTAAAGTTTCTGACAACAAATCTTTTTTTGGACAGCATCAGCATCATTCAAAGTGACTATTTTATAATAGCAATATTTTTTTTCTCTGAAAAGAACATCACTCTGTTGTAAAAGAACCTTTCGATTTGTTCATTGTGTGTAAGTTGTGTAAGATTGGAGGATGCTTTAAAGCTGCATATGAAATCTATGTTAAAGGCTTAAAATCAAAGCAGCTGCATGATTTTATCATCAGGGAAACTGAGAAAGGATGGATAGAAAGTTCGTTTTTTTTTTTTTTTAAATCATCAGCAAAGGCAACTCACGTTTACTCAAGTCGCCTCATTACTGTGATCCATACATAGATGTTTAAGCAATAGAGTGGGTCTGGTCAGTTAGATGCAATCGAGAGCTCTGACCCCGCTTTTATATTTGGCTTTGTTATGTACGCTTCATCATATTGATTATATATGAATAGAAATAATGATTCGAGCTTGTTCGCAACTTGATCTGGCGGAGTATCCTGAGATACAGTTTGCAACAGACACAGGATGACATCCAAGTCATTACAAACCAAAACTAGACCCCATCTTCCTCTGAGCACCTCATCTCCTTCTGCAGCCTGATTCTTGGTCGAGTCCAGGAGAAGTAGCTGGATTATCGAGTAACAGCAGTCGGAATAGCTGAGCTGTCTGCTGTCACCCAGGAGCCGACCACATTATAAACGACACTGTTGGCGTATAAATAAGATGGCGCAGTATAAACACCGCCATGAAAATGTGGCCTGACCTTTTTGCCTGTTAAGTCTGCAAGGCTCTGTGGCGGCCTGCCTATGCCCAAATGTGAGTTGCTCTTTGCAGAAGTGAAGAGTTTGATCAGCGGTTTGTGGCGTAAATGGAAAAGAGCAGCTGCGAAGCTTATTAGACTACATCAGCCTTTAGTTGCTAAGAGACAAGACATCAACCTCTACACAGAGTTAGACAGGCAGGAAGATTTTCATATTTTTTATTTAACTAGTGCGAGTGCATTTCACTGTTAGGGTCCAACCCTTGGATTTCTGTAGTTTTTATAAACAGAAGGAAAAAAAACATTTCAAGTGCTGCACTACAATAATAATGATAATATTATTCCACTCTGCTCCACCGAATTAAAGATAAACCAGAAAGAAACTTAAACGCATCACAATCGGGCTGTTCAATGAATCTGACTTCAGAGGTGGATAAAAGTATTGGTACCCTTCTGAAAGAAAAACTAAGGCAGAGGATCAGAGGATTTAATACAAAGTAAAAAATCAGACTTTGAATTTATAATTCTGACTTTAATCTCAGAATTCTGAGAATAAAGCCATAACTCAAGCATTTTTTCTTATTACTATTAAAAGTAATAATAAATAAACATTTACTGAATGAAAATCATAAGAGTTTATAAGAGAAGCATAAAAAAAACTTATTTAAACTTACATCTAAAACAATGTCTGGAATAAAAAAAAATTATTAAACTGGTGCTCACTGAATCTTTCAAACAAATACATGTATGTAAGTACAAAGGTATTAAATAAAAATAAATGACAGCGGCATTGAAGAGAAGAAAAAATTTAGTCCTACATTCTGGACACATTGAGGATTTATAGAAAGTGAATCAATAGAAAATAGTCATGATAATTATAACCCAAACTCAACCCGCACTGAGTTCATTTACTCACTAAAGTTGTCCCAGGTGGCTAAAAACCACAAATCATGCTGAAGGTCTAATTTCTTAATTACCTTTCAATGTGCGAGTCTCAGAGGTTGCACAACTGGTGCCAGAGAGGAGATCTCTCAGTAAGTCCATCGTCCTTGGGAGCTACTCAATCTCTTAGGATGGATTAAAAAAAAAAAAATTAATTATTCAGCGTTCAGCCCAAACAAATGGAGAAAGTGGGGGCCACTCCTGACAGGTGATCGCCAGCAGCAACGCTTTTAGCTTTCGTGTCCTTAAATGCATCACGCGTCACTTCGGTCTAAACCCTTATCTAAGTGCACTTCTGACCCTGAAGTGTATCTATAATCCAATACTTTTAGTCGGTGTCTGTCTGAGTATCAGGCCTGTCTCCTTGGCGTTTGATCTGTTCCCGTCTCGGCTGTGCTCCTCTCAGTCTCGACGCGCACTGACGAGCGTTTGTGTCTGTGGTTTTAGAATAGATGTCGTGCAATTTGGCTGAGATCAAGTCAAGTGCGTTTTGTATAAGTCACCCGCCGCGTCCTCCGATATCAGGTGACTGTCACACCCGAGAACTGTTGTCACACATTCACACGATCTGACGGCTAGTCCTTGTGTCGTTAGCAGCCCCCGTCCACCTGTAGAAGCCCAGCCTGAATACTGCAGGAAGACAGAGGGTGGAAGTGGGTTAATAAAAGGCACCACCTATCTCTTGCATTTAACGCCAAAACAAAGAGGAGTCCTGTCATCACGGACACGTACGCATGCACATTTTAGTTTCATGCTGCAAAATGCTTCTTTGTTAATCAAATGCAGATCATGCCAGTCTGGTCAAAAGCAGAAACAAGCCATTATCGTTTCTACCCAACCGCCGTCAACAGAAATTCCTCTGTAGCCCTTTTTCTAGCCTCGTGAGCATTAACAACTCTTCTGAGATTCCCAGAAATCATTTAGTTGAAGCTACAACACTCTTGAACAGTCCTGTGTGGTCAAGGTCAAACAGCGATGACCTGCATTTGTTCTCTACTGAGCCAGAAGCTCCCAGATTCACACCTGCTCGCCAACACCTGACTAAAGGTTGTATTTACCCTCCCTTTTTCTAGTATTTCCTATTTTTCCTTTTTTTTTAACAGTTCACTACTTGCCCTATAAATATTCCCTCATTATAATAAAGATTCCAAAAAGCCACGGAAAGAAATTCAGTCCGACCCAGTTTAACGTGTCAGAATCTGGCACTTTACTCTGCTGCGTAATAATTTAAGAGTCCCCTCGCAAGAGAGACGTTTGAGCGTGGGCACGTTCGTGTGGAACTCCAGACAGGCGCACATAGCGAGGCCAGACGGGACGGCGTATAAAGCGAAAGGGGGGGGTCCGATCATGCATACTGAACGAGTCCACTTCATCAACTATCCAACGGGCCTCTCTCTCTCTCTCTCGTTCTCCTTGGTGTCCAGACAAAAGACACCTTCCTGCGCTTTTACCAACGTTTGTTGGAGGTGGCTGGTTATCACCGTATGAATACATACAATCCTGACACGGCAATTACTCCACATTACACAAAAGGTTTTCATATATACAAATATTTGTCGTCCTGGTAACTGATTTAAGGCTCTTGAAATTCCCTGGGATTGAAGAGTTAAGATTTTGTCTTAAGAGACCATTTTTATGACAAGATTGGCTTGTGTTATAAATTATTAACACAAGTTTTACTTCGTTTAACTTATTATATTGATGTGCATCTGTCATCTGACCTTACTGGGTCCGTTAAGCTCTACTTTTACTACCATAAAACAAGTAGCTGGGATAGATGACGACATATACTTTGTCCCTTTTCTCTCCTAGTTGTGTTTCTCCCCTTCTGTCTCTCTCTATCCTCATCTACAGGTATCATCAGACTCAGAGTCGTGTGTCTCCAGTGTTCAATTGCTGGTCCAACCATCCTGCCTGTGTTCTGTTGCTGCTTGTTTTGTTGTTGTGGTTGTGTTCTTTTCTCTCTTCTCTATCCCCTCACCCCAACCGGTCAAGGCAGATGGCCGCCCACACTGAGCCTGGGTCTGCTGGAGGTTTCTTCCTCTCTATAGAGGGAGTTTTTCCTCCACTGTTGCTATTTAACTGTACAATTTATCGATTGGCTACAATTAAAAGCTTGCTCTATGTGGGATTTGTTGGGTTTAGTTGTGTAAGGTCTTAAAACCTTACTTGTAAAGTGCCTTGAGATAACTGATGTTGTGAATTGGCGCTATATAAATAAAATTGAATTGAATTGAATTGAATATAATGTGCAGGACCTGAGATCAAGTCCATGTGAGGTTGGATTACAGATTATTATGTTTTAGCATTATTTTAAGTTATTTCTTTTACTACTATCTATTATTAGGTTATAGGTCATTATTTTCAATAGCTGTGAATTATGATATGAACAATTGCTATTGCGCTCTCTACAGAAACAATTTGGTGGGTGAAGTGTATTTGCGATAGAACATAGATAGAACATGCTATTTTGGAAACTGGGTAGCTTTTGCTGCCCACTACTGGACGAGCAGTGCACTGCACCTGCCAAGGTGCAGCAATCGATGCTTTTTCTGTGCACATAAAAGGAAAATCGTTTGGTTACATCAGTCGGACAGTTGTAGAATGACCGTAACATCTAAAGTTTGCAAGCTGGGCTAGAACGATATTATATTGTGTGACTTCATCTTTATTTTTTTACAACCGCTGAGCAACCATCCCGTTTCGCCTCTAACAAAAGTCTCATTCACGCCAACCTCGTCTCATTTCCACCGCTCCTGCCCTCCGCACTTCCCCTGTATTGTAGTCAGCAAAGCCACGCAGGATTATGATTGGCAGGGCGGATTAATGTGACTGGCAGCGGCTACAAACATGCCCAGTGGTGTGCCGTCACCCTCCCACGCTCAGCCTGCTATTTGCCCCTGCTCTCCCATCCAGCGTCAGGTTCTGTGCTGTTTACACGTCAGACCCTATTTACTCAGCGACGCCTCGCCGTCTGTTTGCAGCAGATCAGCCGCGTTTCCCGGCCTCCTACAACCTCAAGACTCCTGCCGTGTGGGCTTTCCGGTATAGCGGACAGGGGCTTCTCCACCTGTGGCTCCTGTTAGACGAGCAAAAAGTAACGGAGCTGAAGCGCATCACCATCTCTCTCCTCTGACGGCAGTAAGAAAGCTGTTACATTGACATGCACACAGGGATCAGTTGGGTTCGAGGATGCTCCGGGACTTTTTTTTTTTTTTTTGCATCACTGCCCTGAAACTAACAAGATAGCAGACAAGAGGTTACTGAGCAGTAAGGGTTCATGGCTGAGCAGGTTTCTGAAATCAATCAGTTTCACGAACCGGACGGATCTCAATGAAAACAGGCTGTGGTGATGAGCAATGATGTTGCCATGACAACGGGCAGGCTGAGCGTGCAGCCTGGATTTGGTATCTTCAGGCGTGCAGCAGGCAGCACCCAGACGGTTTGGGTTTTTAACCTCTTAAGTGGCAGAAAGCAAGCCGCAGTCTCAGATGGGATCATGGGAGGATGAGGGGGAACGTGTGGGTTGGTGGGTGAGGTGTTTGGGGGGGGAAGACTGCAGAGTCAGGCGTCAGCTAAAACCGTCGCCTCCGAGCACAGACATGAGAAAATGAACAAGGGGTGTTTTTGTTTTGTTTTTCTTTTTTGTTTTGTTACCATTCCAGTCCAGAAATGGCCAACTACAGAGACATGAGAGGGACAAACAAAACAGATTAACGCATAGCACAACACACACCTACACACAAAACAGTCATATTTTTTACCACTCTTTTCCGAAACAATACATGAAATATAATCTAGCAGGAGTTCACGAGTGAGCGCGCAGCACCGCGTGCAGATTAAACAGCCAGCGCTGAGAGTGAGGAGAGAACAGGATGGTTACAACAATAGAAACAGCGTGGGGGAGTCCAGAGAAACACGCCTGCTGACTGCTGGCACGCGAACACTCGTGGAGGAGTCGGGTTAGGAGGACGGATCAGACTTTTGGGGTTTTCACGTTACCTGGAGAAACAAACAGGAAGTGCTTTCTAACACCGAGCTGTCAGCGATCAGGCTGTTACTGAATGAGTGCGGTTCAAGGCAAGGAGAATGTTTTTTTGCTCCCCGGAGAGCTGCAGATTTTTCTGATAAGCTTTACATGCACATCCATCCTTTGTGAGTTTTTGTGGATCTAATTTTGCGCCTCTTTCTAGAAGTCTAATCAGCTGTGTACATAAAGCATATTTTAAACCTTAAAGTTGCTGTTCTCTGTGTTTTCGCATCTTCCTAGAGAGAAACTATAGCTTCCGGGCACGTTTTCATTTGGCACAGATAGGCTCGCTGGATTATAAATAAATTGCAATGTTTGCAAGCCCAAAACTTGCTGCCGGACACGTGGAGAAGTGAGGTGGAGCAGAGCCTCACAGACATCTCATCAGTAAGAGTAAAAATAAACTAAACCGAAAGAGAAACTCATCAACTAATTCGGACCAAACACAAATACTACAGCAATAAAGCAACATAAGGACCTTATAGCTTTATAGTTTCAAGCTAGTAGACACTAAAACTTGAGGTAACTTTTGAAGGATTATGTAGGATGTTTGCAGCACAGACCGCAAGATGAAATCATTCAGCCTCTGCAAATTGTGATGACTGTGACTTTTAATAGATTTTAATAGAGAGTGGAAGAGAACTTCAGAGATAACACCGCCGTGGGGGACGTCAGGGTCAAGGGTCAACGTTAAGTAACTCTGCACTACTCTCCCTCTAGGTTCTCATCAGGGGGTAGATTATAGCCCCTGTTATTAAAAGCAGGAGCGTGATCGTGATCAGGAGGACGACTGCAGATCAGAGACCTCAAGGCGCTTACGAGAACAGATCGGAGCAGTGCTGGCGGCGGAGCAAAGTGGCGTGAAGAACAGCGAGACGAGCGTATGCGTGAAGTAAACACAAGCACTCAGCTCCATCAGCTGCCTTCTGCCAGTGAGGCATCGCTGAAAACTAACTCAATATTTGCTTCTGTTACATTCCAGCTAGCTCCCCGGTCAGCAGGCTAATCGATGGCCAAGAATAACTTCCAAGATATTTACCGGTGAAATCTGTCGGACGAGTACGTGGAACAAGAGAGAAACAGAATTTTAGTGATCACCAGCTTCCATTTCGACACGGTGGAAAGGGTGAAACGACCGGATTCTCTGATCTTGTACAAGCAGCCACATGCAGTCACTGAGAAGGAGGAATGATGTAATCACAGTCCAAATGAAACCAGTACTTCTTTCTTTACTCTCTCTGCTAGAGCCTACTCCCATCCACAGTAATTCAGCAGTGGCGCAAACGGACCAAATGTGTAGTCGGCTAAATTAAAATACAAAAATCAAAACAGGTTTCCAACATAGCGCATGTGAGTAAATAAGTGGGGCAAAGAAATTTGGTTTCTGGGAGGCTGCCTGTGATTTCATGACGACACTCCTGCAGCTGCTCTGCATTTATTTCCAACTTCACTTCACCTATTAGCCCAAATTCACTGCCCTTCATAGATATCAGGTGATGGAAGGGAAGTGTGTGTGTGTGTGGGGGGGTATGATGAAAGGTGACAGTGCCAAGCAGTCAGCTTTGAAATCCTAATCATGAGCTCATGAGCCCAGACCTGAGATTCTGAAATGAAGTAGTCCTGGATGTGCCATCTCAACGCGTAACCAGCCAAATCTGTGCGTTATGGGGGGGAAACTGTGGCTGAAATTAACACGTGAGACCGAAACAAACGCAGGATTTGGCACAGGCCTGTGCGTTTGTTGCTGCGAATCTCCATCCTGACAGTGTGTTAACACCTCGTGTGGCGATGACAAGTGGAACATTCTGCTTATTTCCAGGCTGGAACCGTTGCGCATATTCTCGCAGGCAGTCATTTGAACAAAGGAGGCAGACATGAATCACTTTTTTTGTGTGTGTGTGTGTGTGTGTGTTGTTGCGTTGCAGATGTTTGCGTTAGAATAACTTTTTTTCTCGGTGAGTGTGTTTCTGTAAAAACGCACGGGATGTGGAAGTTGAGTGAAGTTGCGCGTGTGGGAGCTCCAAACGCAGCGGTGCGCTCTTACCCTCGCCGCCGTGGATGAGTAGGGATCCTCAAAAAGATTCCAGATCACCGGCTGCCACTTCCTCCAAAGACCGACGTTGCCGTCCGCGGCCACGTCCTCGATGCCGAGCCTCTTCCCTATCTCGTCGTCCTCGTCCCCGTTGTCCACGTTGAGCTCGAACACGTCCAGAGCCTCCTCTGCGTCCCGGTGCTGCCGGTAGGTCATCCAGCAGCAGGGCTCCACGTCCGTCTCATCGATGCCCCAGAAGGAGAGCTCCTCCTCGAACAGCGGTCCGCACACATCCGCCGGACAGTGGAGCTTTCCGGTCCGGTAGTAGTTGAGCACGTAGGCGAACACGCCCGGGTGGCGGTCGAAGAAGTACTCGTTGGTCCGCGCGTTGTACTCGATGAAGCCGGGGACTTGTTGCAGCTGATCCAGCACGGAGTCGATGTCCGAGTCGGAAGCGAGCAGCGCCAGTCGCGTCCCCGGCAGGGTCTTCAGGGTGGTTTTGTAGGTTTCGTGCCTGGTGCCCCCGACGTTGAGGATTATCCTCTCGTTGTCGTCAAACTTGCCCATCGCTCTTTACCAGACATGACTTGATGGGAATTGGGGGGGTGGTGGTGGTGGTGGGGGGGTTAAGTTGGCGAGGTAGCGGCGAGCCCGACGCGCACACACCCACAGTCACTGTTCAAAGCAGCTTCAAGATTAAGCCCGCGATGCGCAGCATCTCCGGTTTCGCTCATCCGATGCTGTCGTGGCTTTGTAGGGCGGCTAAAATGAAGTCCATCGTTGGTCCCGGGCGTCGATTTGTATCCCACAATCTGCTCAGACAGTCACTGTTCCGGTAGCTGAATGCTCTCAACCGGTGGCTCCAAACCAGACTGAGCTGCTGCTGCCGCCGTTGCGCGTCTCCTGCGTCTCTGCCTCTCTCCAAGACGCGCAGCCGCTCGTATGGATCGTCACTCCCGTATCACCTTTAAAAAAAAAAAAAAAAAACCTCTCTCCTATGTCTAGCAAAAGACACACCTCGCTCATCGCCCGTTTTGTCGCATCTATTTCTAAAGCAGCCAATAAAAACAACATCCCTCCTCGCGTAAAAAAAAAAATCACAATGACGTGATTCCAAGAACAACAGTTTTATTTTAGGGTGATTTAAATCATCTGGTCACCTGTTAACTTACTGTAGTGGACTGATGTGTGCAACTTGACAGGGTCTGATTAGAAACACCTCGTTTTTTTTAAAGGATTTCACACTGTGTGAGTTTAATATATCACTGTTTGCCCTCTCGGGATGAGAGCACAGCACTGCCTTGTGTTTTGAGTCTTAATATCCTCTTTCCACAAGGCGATGTAATTACATGCCTTTTTCCAAAGAGACTTTTGTCCAAACAAACAGTGTATATAGGAAATTCTTCCATTTCGTGTAAGAAACATCCTGCAGACCCAAGTTCAGGACGGGGCGTCCATCCGGTCAGGGGGGGCAAATGGTACGCTGCTTCCTATTCCAAGTTTAACATTCGGTTAACTCTGATAATTGCGTAAAGTCTCCTTAATATTTTACTAATAAGGCCATTCATCATTCGAGTACTGGGGACTTTACTACTGTAGGTCAAAGAGGTCGCCTATAAACAGTTCTCCTTGTACTGACCGCTAGAGCAAGCAAACACAATCCAGAAACTCTTATCATTCCTTGTAACATCTTCACTTTATAAATAAAACGGCCCGATTGCTGATCTTTATCAGCTACAAGAGAGAGAGAGAGAGAGAAAGAGAAAAAGAGAGAGAGAGAGAGAAAGCCACTAGGGACAGGCAGCAATGACATCCATCAGAAGCTACACGCGTTTGCTTTCAGTTAGTTTTTTATGCAAGATGCTATAAAGATGCACAATATAAGAAAACCAAATCTAATGTGTCATATTCATTACAAATGTCTGGAAATGATCTAGAAATAGGACACAAGGTGTCTTGGTTTATAAAGACTCTTAAATAAATGATACGTAAATGACTGTAGTTTGAGATTCAGGTTTTAGGACAATTGAAACAGATTCCCGTCGTTGAACTGCAGCTGTGACCTTGGCAAACTGAGGCAGGGAGGGCTTTGTCCTGCACAGACTGTCTGCTGGGTTTGTATCTGATCAAGGACAATACCGCCGCCTCCCTCCCAGTGGCCCCACAACACAATCCGTCCGACTTTGAAGACTTGCAGGGAGCGCAAGCACAGGTCCGCGCCTGAAACCTAAAATATAAAAACGGTTCCCTTTCAAAGGCCCTTTCAAATAATGATAAAAACAACTTCCTTCACGCTGGGTCTTTATTCTGTTATAGAAGAAAAGGGCAAATGTGGCACAATGGGAGGCCCCATTGGACTCTGTGCATGGCTAGAAATGCTCTTAAGCAGATCACTAACTCCATCCCGGGAAGATAATTCAATGATGAGGCACTGATGAATGATCATCGTCATTTGAAATCATTTTGAAACCATTTCTACGTGAAGGGTTTTGGTATCGTGCGGCCAACATTAAGGCCACAAACAAGTCAACACATACTTTTGTTTTCACTGGTAGCGTAAACCTATAGAAACTGTAACTATGACCCTGAACATTAATTAACTATTAGTTGGTTTTATCAATGTTGGAAGTCGAAAAGCTGAGCAGCAGGGGTGGAGCCAGAGGGAGGGACGTAGCATTTTTTGGGGAGTCAAGTGTAGGATCCGGCGTGAGTGCAGCAGGGAACATTCCATTCACAACTGTAGAGTGCAATAAAAATCTAATTATCCTGCTAACCAAGGGCTCTTTGGATGGAATTAGACAGAAATCCCACTGGAAGAAGACTGAGCTGATTAAATGTTGCTTTCCTAATTGAGACAGCCAAATATTCTTTGCAAAGAATTCTTTTTTTTCTTTTCTTTTTTTAAACCGTGCTGCACGAGACGAAGTCGTTAATAAACTCTGCGTGTTTAATTATGAGTGATGATAAGAGGGCGAGGTTCATGCTATCAGAATAAACCAAAACGTTTTCAAAAAATATCTCACGGAGACAATTAAGAAGAAGAGATCGTAGTGTCATTTGATGGTTATTACTTTTTTGTTATTGTTTTTTTTTAAGTTGTATACAACCCAGTTGCCATTGAGACCTCTATCATCTAATCGCAGCGGTGATGGCACCACAGTGATCCTGTGGTTATGGGCAGTGGTGGTCCTGGATCAGCAGGAATAAGTTTCAACTGAGTGAGGGAAACAGGTCAAAATATTACCCATGGAGTGTGATCACCTGACAAGGAACAGGAAAAACTGCCTGCTCAATGTGGAGCTGGTTAACTGGCAGATTCAAACACAGAGAACAGTGACATCTAGTGGTGTGGAGGGGGAGTAGTCAGCCTGAAACAAATGTGCTGGAAGGATGTGGACAGGAAATTGGCCACACGTAATAACGCAGTACTCATGCTTTAAACAGTCTGACTTTATTTCCTAAAGGGTAAGAACTTTTTCGGGACATTAAAAAATATTGTTTAAGGCAAAATATATGACATCAGTGTGACTTTAACTTTTAATTTGAACATATTTTGGCAATACTTACTACAACTTTGGCTACTATGACCTACTGCAAACTTAGTCATAGTATTATCGCTAAGTGTGCGATGTTCATGTGACAGGAATATGCGATGTAACAGTGATCAGACATTACTGACTAATATCAGTGATTAATGCACTATTCATTCTAAAATTAACAGCATACAGGATGCTTCCCAACATGGTGACCAGCCTCTACACACAGTTTCAACAGAAATTTGGAGTAAGGCTAAATATTAACAGATTCCTTTCTACAGTCGTCATTATGACCTAGTAAAACCTTTTTATTTATACTCCCATATTAATAGGACCTGAAAGCAGTTAAAAAAGTAACAAAGTGTGGATCCTGCGATTGTCCTTTTTTAGTGGATAAACTATCATGCAGTCGTGTTTCACAGGCCAGACAAGTGTAACTTAAAGCAAATTGTAAACAAGCACAAATGGAATTTGATGTATTAACATGCTACAAGCTTAAGCTCGTGTATCGAAGGTGTACGTTATAATATTGAGGCATTCTAAGCAGGTTCATCACATCCAGGAAGTAGAAAAGTCACCTCCTTTATAATTCAAACAAATGTATATAGTAAAAAAAAAAAAAAGAAGAAGAAAATGAACATATTTAATAATGGCAATGTTTCTGTTATGTGACGACCACTAACGCCGTCATGGTTGTTAAGTGTTAGTGTTCTAACAGCAACCTGAGGGTGGCTGCACACAATTGCAAAGTTTTGTCTGCTGTTGTGTTTGCGAAAGTTTGTCGGGTTACGAAAACACAAGAAACAGACCAGTAAAGCCAGCGTTAAAGATGTTTGGCGTTTTCTAGCAGGTGCAAACTTAAAAGTAGTGACAGTGCCAGTGAGCAAACAGTCAATAAAAAAAATGTGGTTTTATAAATTCACATGACAACAGGAAGTGGGCTCTATTTTCATGTCAGCCTCAAGACTGAAACAACGACGCTAGGTTGGATTTTTCCCACCGAGTGTGAATGGGAGGACGAGGAGGAGGAGCAACAGGGTGCATATAATCATCGTAAGGCAACGTGTTGACACAGTGCTGTGAGAAAATGAAGGATGACCTGAGGGCAGATGCCTAAAAAAAAAAAAAAGAATAAATGCAAAAACAGTGTTTGGAATCAAGAAATGTGAAGGAAAAACACAGTATTAAGACACTTAGAGGTTTTTCTGCTCCGCTGTCGGACTGGACCGTTTTGAGCGCCACAAGGAAATAGAGCCCTAAAGCTTGATTTTACTCAACACTCCGACTTGATTAATGCTTCTACGTTCTGCTTATACATCAGATGCAGCAGCACGCAAACGTAACTCGACGCCGAGGTGACAGCCCAACCTCTCCAGAAGCATGAATCAAGCTCAAGGCGTTAAGCTTGAGATTTCTTTACAGGGTTATCGTTTATTATCAATGCATTCTACAGTATCTCTGATGGATAAGTGCAAAGCATTTTAAAAGCCAAACATTAAGAAACAATAAATATTCATAAAAATCTATCGCGTCTATCAGTGCAGTAGGTTCATTCAGGTCTGTTGCGTCGTCTGAGGCCGGACGCGAGCTGCTCCGCGCCGACCTCCTCAATGTTTGGATGCTCCGGTGAAGGCGCGGCCTCTAATCCTTCTTCATCCTCTTCCGCTGTATCTTTCTCCTCCTCCTCCTCGCCTTCTTCTTCAATTCCCTCGCTGTCAGCTTCTCCTTCAGCGAGCTCCTTCATCTCTTCGCCTTCGGTCGCAGCTTCATCTTTCACTTCAGAGGGTTTGCGGTACCCTTTTTCAGACGACTTGGCCTCCTCCGACGCCTGGTCGTCCACTTCGGGAGCCTCCACCGCGGAAGCGTTGTTGTCCCTGAGGGAGTCAATAAGCTCGTCCAGATTGCGCTCACAGGAGGCTTCTAAACAAAAAATTAAAATACAAAAATGGACAAAATAAACCATTTAGTTGAAATGACTCCGATACCTTGTATAACAAAATAAAGAAAAGGGTAAATATCATCCTGACTAATGGTAAATAGTGAAAGATTATGCCAATACTTATATTCTCTGCACTGACTGCTCTGATTTGAGTACAAGTTACTGAACCACAGGCTTCATGCAAAACAAATGGCTCAAAGGTCACAAGTTCTTGGCCACAGTATTTCACTCTTTCCAACCTTCACATCATTTTTAGCAGATTCTGCCGCGGAGTTATTTCTTATCTTAAACCACATTTGTAACTTTAAAATTAGATGCAAAACCTGACGGGTCTCCGTGCGATTGCTTGGCTGAAATTCAAGCGTGATGCAAGACACACTAAACCGAATAATAATCGCAGGTTGCTGCAGGTTGTTGTCTTTACTGTTTGGGGTATATATACAGCGGGTAGCACACCATTGGTGTTGACCGGTGGACAGTCCATTCCTCTCTTCTTCATCAGGTACCGGATGGTCTGCAGCTGAGACATGATCTCGTTCTTTTGCTCCTGGGCCACTGACTTCACACTGTAGATGAAAAGGGAAAAACTTTAGCCCGGTACACTGCTAATCGAGCTGCTGCATGTCAGGACAGACCCAGGCAAAGACCCTGGACGTAAAAGGTAAAGCATTGTATCTTACACTCACCAGTTAGTGAGCGGGTCCAGCTGGGTGAGGATGGAATTGAGCATCCTTTCTGTCTGCGCTAGCCTTTGTTCCAGCTCGTTCAACTGGTTCTCTGCACAAACACACACACACGGAAGAGGGTATTAGACAGAGCAGTCGAATCTGAAACGTACACGATGGGACTGTGATTCATGCAATTCCACACCTGCCTCCGCTGACTTTTTAGCCCCTTTTGTAAACTTGTCCTTTTGCGCCTGATCATCTGCGGACTTGATCTGTGAATCGACATGAGCGCAGGTTTTAAAGTTGTCACTTATGCAACCACGTGACTTGACGCCGGTAGGATTCCACACCCACCTTTAAAAACTTATAGGCTGCAAACACTCCGACCCCGATGGCGTAGAGCGGCATTAGCGTGAACACGTAGCCCTTGCTGTTGTTGGACTTGTACTTGTCGCTCTTCAGCTCTTGCTCCATAAGCTTCTTCATCTGCTGCACATTCTCAGGACTCTGAGCTGAGCCAGGGCCATTCACATTGATGGGCTGACCTCTAACCGCACCTGGGCCTGGACCTGACAGACAAGTGCATTTAGTCATGGTTTCCATTAGTTATTCATTAAACACATTATTTATTGTTACTTCGAGAAGGGTGCCAATAATTTTGTTATTACTATGTTATATATTATTGATCTGTCAGACATTTAGAGTATCAGGGGGAAAAAAAAGTCTGTTTTGGGTTTAAAATCCGTCACAATATTCCCTCCGTAATTCTCACAGATAAAAATCCAATGCTTTCCAAGTAATCAAACAAGAATCTGCGTGTAGTTGGTTTCGTTTATTTTTCATGTTCAGCTTTCAGAAAGCAGATTACCCACAAGATCAGACTTCTGCTTCCGTTAGATTTCAGAAGGTCGTGCATATTTCATGTACAGACGCATGGTCTGCAGAGACGTGTGAATTACGCAGGGGGGGAGGGTGTTGGTTGATTTTGTGGTAAAACCTTTTAAAGTATTGTTGTTCATCTCCTCACTGCAACATGTTTGAATCCCAGAAAGCACTTTAAGCTCATTTGTCTGCATCATAAACCTTCGTAAAACTACCCGTAACACAGTCAGCCAGTCGCACAGATTCAAGAATGAATTTGATGAAACCCATTTTCCAACAAAGATCAAAACGCAGCAGAGCCTTTAAAGGGCAGACACACCAGCTAAAACCTGTTCTACAGATCCAGAAATATTGCTTATTGATTACTGTAGTAATCCGATCAAACTGGTTGCCGATTTTGATTATTGGTTACTTCATCGTGTGAACAAGGCAGCTGGTTTGTTCACTTTCATGCAGCGAGGTCCCTGACAACAGGCAACAGATGCCTCACAGCTGCTGGATTGCACCTGGCAGAGAATGACAAACTCTTGCAAGATGGGATATAAGTATAACTGTGGCTCCTTTGGGTCTTGAACTGTCAATGCAAATACACGTAGACAGAGGATTTATAAAAGATAAAGATCAGAAAAGAAGAACGCAGATAAAAGCAGAAACTAGTACACACTGACTCAACATGAGGTTTCTTTACCTCATGTTGAGTCAGTGTTTACATATGTTGTGGCTCCAATATTAGCTTCAATCAAGAGTGTTGCAGCTTGGGTTATGCCCCTAAGTGATACTGTGATTTTGGACACGACCACTGGTGCACGATCACGCACTAAACCTGTCTCTCTCTCAGCCTGTCTTATCCATCTATCTGGACCACAAACTGTACAGCGTGTATCGGTTTTCCTTTAGCTAACGTTAGCATCGTGCGCGTTTTCGTGCGATCGCAGCAAGAGACATCAACCTACCGGCGCTACAGGCGAGTCGCGTCCTACCTTTACCCACCTTTCCTGGTGTAGCGAGGGTCAAATCGAGTTTCCTTGCTCCCAGACCCGCCGCCGACGCCAAACAACCTCGGCAGGACGACGAACGTGAAGAGCACGGCCGTGAAAGCCAGGGCGACTTGCTGCGATGTGGACAGAACCATTTTCGCTTAGAACCAACCGATGACAGTAGACACAGGAAGGAAACACTGCGCCGTCAGGCTAATGCACAATGATCACTTAGTGACATTTGACACCGTAAAGAGGCCTGTTTGCGCCACAGTCGTCTCCTGTTCATAGATGCCCACCGCGGTGGCATAACAGCGGTACTTCCGGGATGGACATTTTCAGAATAAAAGCAAATCATGACGCCAAATGCATAAATACATTTGACTGTCAGCTTCACGACGTGTGATTGTTTTATTGGTTTTTGTTTGTTTTTGTTTTTTTGTGATGCTGATGTGATGATCATAGCGAAAACATAATTGTAAAAAAAAAAAGTAACACAACTACTGCAAACAACGTATGGCCTCACCGTTGCAGTGCGCATGCGCGGGTTTATAGTTTACAATTCATAATTATATCATCGCCACGTTCTCTATGTATTTCATTTAATGCTTACAATTTGTAATTTGTAGATTAATTTACCCCACAAGAGCATATTTGTTATTATTGTTTAGTACATATTTAGTTTAGTATTATTTAGTATATAAATAGCTTAGTACTATATTATTGAAAGGTCATTTGTTTTCTAATTTAGGCCCAATTCATTCGGGCCTGCTGTTATTTGACATTGTGACAAAATCACTGTTCTGTTTACATATAGTGACTTCTAGCCTGGATTCCCCACCTTGAGCTGTGTCAACACTAATTCAAACATTCTCTCTGTGTGAAGAAGAAAAGAAGAAAATCCAAATAATGTACCAGAGAGTAGCTTGACTTTATTTCAGATCAGTTGATCTGTGCACCGTGCTTGTCGGCTCACTCTCGCTTGTCCTGCTTGACGGACACACCCGCCTAAGTAAACAGTCGCCATCACTGAAGGCTTCCTTCGCGTCACCTGTATTTTGCATTAATTGAATTTCCCCAATGTGGGATCAATAAAGGATTGTCTTATCTTATTTTATGTGGACATGGTGGCACGTAAGTGGATAGAAAAGATACAAGACAGCACAGATACAGGGTAGCAAGTCAGACTATAGAATAGAATCACCAAGACGTGTCAGACAAAGGCAAGCTCTCCAGTGTGGATTGAGAATTAATCGGGTGATGACCAGAGTCACAAGATTTCAACACCATCCCAGAAAATCTGGGAATCTAGCACCCAGTGAAAGACTTTATCTGGAAGCAAAAGACAAGACACAAAAGAAGAAATTGTCACAGACTTTGTCTGAAAGACAACAGTTCTCAAATAAGCTCATAATGTGTTTAAATCATGTACTGGGGCTGGTTAATAATAACTCTATTGAACTGAATTAGAAACAACCAGATCATTAATAATAAAGAGTTCAATCTGGCATTTAAATAGTAAGGCAGCGTTATACCACCTTTTGAACAGTAGGGGGCACTGTCTGCACGTCCAGTACAGTGTGGTATTAGTCTAGAATCAGAATTAGAAGAGCTTTATTGCTGAGTATGTTTTTTGCATACAAGGCATTTGTTTTGGTGTCATAGCTTCCAGTATGATGACCAGCACTGTTTCCTCACAGAGAGAAGGTTCCGGTGTTTGAGTCCCGGAGGCGACATGTTCTCCCCGTGTCTGCCACGGAGTCTTCCAGTAGCCCACTGTGTCCAGAAAATATAGAATGTTGCAGCTGCTACAGATTCTGTTACACGCATAAAAATCATAAGCACATAAGAAAAACCCCAAGTAGAAGAAATGTGTCCATGAGTTTGTAGTTTTCTCCAGTTTCTCCGAGGTAATACAGTCAAATATTACCACCAAACACAGTAATAATTGATGTTCTACGTTATGAAGCTTGCGTGCCTCCAAATAGTCAAAATGAAAACACTTATTAAGGTGAACAGTCAGTGCGAATAGGAACAGCAAGCACAGCGCATCCAACCACCATGAGGCCAGTGAATTCAGATTTCAAAGTTCAATATAAGGCTCCGTGCTTTAAATCCCAGTGGGACTGTGTCTCACACTCACACTCACACCACAGAACAAGAAACCGAGCAAATAACCCGGCCAACACGGCCCTGAAGGTAGAAATGCTAGAGTCCAGAGGAAATGGTGCCGCATGGGCTAGATTTAGGGGCGTTGGAAGTTACAGTACACAATTTAGACCGGAAATGCGTCTCCCAACAGGAAGCCACTGTCAATGTCAGATTAGTCTCAAATTAGAAGGGGGCTCATTTATGTCGCTGATTGTTTGATAATGAATCGTACTGGTCTGCTGAATTCAGCTTCGGCGAAACATTTGTCTGCAGACATGAAGACACATTTCAGAGGAGTGAAGCATGCACGACACGGGCTATTCATCAGTGAGCAGGTACGCTATCTGAGTCTGCATCTGGACTTATCCTGCATTAAAGTAAGGCTTGTACAGTACGACCTCACGAGGAAGGCCGCACCCACAGCGACTTCCAGTGCATGTTTGCCTTACATTGTTCTTCTCCCTATGTTCCTCTATAAATGGCAAAAAAGTCGGACAAAAGCCAAGAACGCACCAGCATTGTTTGGAAAACTGCTACATATCTGTAGACAGGGTGGAGGGAGTCTCTACAGTCTTTGTACCTATCAAAAGACGCACGCATCTACTTTGGATGCAAAAAATTGTAATCACTGCATAATCACTAATTGCTGCACCCAGTAAAGGGCAACTCCCTCTTTTTATTGTTCATTTATGTATAGATTTTTTCCCCCCTCCTGGCTCAAACCTGGACCCTTGAATAAACACCCCAACTCCCAACTGTGCTGGAGAAACAAACCTAAGAGAAACCTGAGCCACATGTTGAAGACTTAGTCATAAATGCACAAAGCAGCCTTATGAGTTCTCTCAGTTTGCAGCTGCTCATAACAGACGGATTCAATTTGAGTACAGTGGCTGGAACATGTGTTAACCAAAAGCATGGGCTTATACCATCCAGAAAACCAACTTGAATTCTTGCTGAGCTGCCAGCAGTGACGTTCAGGATGTACGAGCCCAGAAGTGGGGAAATTTATGGTAAGACTCAAATAAAAACTCTGCGACCTTGGAGGGCTATAAACTGTTAGAGCTCGAAAGTACAGTATAGGAGAAGCAATTTCCCATATGAATGGCTGTACCAAGTTACAGTGAATCGCAACAGTTTGTTGTTGTTGTTGTTGTTGTTTTGATTACACAGTCTTTTACAGCTGTACAGTTAAATCATGACACAGACATCATCATCTGGCATATGGCAACGCACTAATTCCGGTTTACATCAAAAGTAAATATGAGCCGACATCCTGAATTGTATAACCACCAAATGCATGCGTGTCTATGATTATCTGACCATAAAACGCGTGGTCCCGGAACATTAGATGCTATGGCGGCAAATAAAGACATATCTCACACATTTTCAGATATGTATCACTCCAGGTTTGCATTGCACTGTTGATGAGCTGTGAGAATAGTGACTCTTCTCGCCACAGACTGGAGTCAGATACGTTTCAGAAGCCATCAATAATAATAATAATAATAATAATAATAATAATAGTGACAACAGTAATAACAGCCCCGTGATGGATTGACGACGTATCCAGGATCTCATTAATATTCATAGTCATCAGTTCAGTTTAGAAGTTTGTGTACTGACTGTATTAAAAATGAGACGCGTCGTCTTATGCAAATTAGCGGAGCACGTAGGACTGCGGGAGCTTCATTTTGACGCAGATGTGCGCCGGAGCTATCGGGCTGCAGCAGCGACGGACGACTTCGCTCCATCCCTCGTCTTCCCCCCCCGGAGGTGAGTGCCGCGTAAATTGCGCATCTGTTGGCGAGAGCTTTCCTGCAAAATAAACCTTGCGCCGTCAAGGATGGCTTAAATGTCTACCGATTTAAAAAAAACAACGAATAAAACAAAATGCGCCTATAATAATGATTTAATAAGTAAAAAAAAAAAAAAAAGAACGGAGGAAAAATAAAGATAACGTTATAAAGTAATGGGAACCTCGTCGTCTTGGAATTCTTTGTGTTGCCAGCTTTAACGTGAACGGGTCCAACTGACTTTTTTTGTGCGTCAGTTTATCTGCGCATCCAGCGCAAATAACACAGGGCTGCGTTCTGGTGATAAGGACGACGCCCGAAGAGAATACAGGCTTGAAATAAGGAGTGATGTAGTAGAAAGTAGATGACATCTGTAATTTATACATATATATATGTCCACATAATAGAAATAGGCATCAATAAGTGCAGGGTGAGGTACATCTAAATATTTAGGGATTTTTCGCACGCCTGAACTCTGGGATGATGACCAAAAAGAAAAAAGTTTTTTTTTTTTTTTTTCTCCAGGAAAAAGACGTTATACAAGTTCTTGGCGTTCGTGGTCTTTTCGGTGCCACATCTTTTCTTTTTCCATACAAAAAGTTTGACAAATCGTTTTATAGCATGAGTTTGACCACATTTAAATGAAGTATTAGCACCCGAACCAAAACGCAGGTTAAGCGTTTAAAACCCCATTTCCTGAAAGAGAGGAGATGGGGAGTTATTTAACAGATAATTCGTCTTCATGTGTTCAGGAAGCCGGTGATTATTCATATTTATAATAACAATTACTACGCGTGGGGACTGCATTTAAAATAGAGTATTGAAGAAAAGCGGGGTGAAAGGAAAACGGTGGTTAAAATACGATATAAAAGATTTTGAAATGAAGAGGCGCCTATAACAAGCTGCAAAAGCGCATCATCTCTTCAAATATATTATTCGACAAAGGATAAATAATACTTTGTTCACAGTCAACCGATGTTAAAGTGCAGCACTTATTTTATTAAGCAAACTGTGTGAGACGGGTGGAGCGAGGTTTTTTTTTTATCTTGTCAGGAAGGGAAGACTGATAAAGACATAAAGAGAGGCCTGTGATCTAGATGGGAAATCATTAACTTTAAGAAGACAAGGAAGTGGGGAGAAAAAAGTCTTTATTCAGTTTTTGAGCAGAAAAGTAAAAGTGTGGTGCTGGTCATATAATTAGAATATCTTCAAAAAGTTGATGTATTTCACTAATTCCGTTCAAGAAGTAAAACTTGTATAAGCACTTCATGCTTCCATGCTGCACACCAAGTTTATGGAGATGCAGATTTCATTTTCCAACAGGACTTGGCGCCAAAGTAATATTCTACTTTTCTGAGATACTGAATTTGGGGGTTTGGTATTAGTTGTCAGTTATAATCGTCAACATTAAAAGAAATCTGTCTGTGTGGAATGAATGTGTACATTATACAAGTTTCACTTCCTGAATTGAATTAGTGAAATGCATAATCTAATTGAAGATATTCTAATTGTATGACCAGCACCTGTATTTATATTATTATTATTGATATTAATCACTTATTCAATAAGTCAATAACAGTCTAGTAGATAACGTGCCTTGAGATAACTTTTGTTGTGCTATATAAATAAAATTGAATGGATCTGAAATGAATTGTATTGAACAATAACACACATCATTATAAGTAGTGGCCTTTTCTGCCTTTTGAAGTATTAGTAGTATACTATAGTATTAATATTTTTGCATACAACAACTAGTAGTAGAAGTACTCTTGTAAAAGGTACATTGTATAAGTTCACCACATGTGTTAGTGCCTCCAATGGCTTTTTTTTGTTTGTCTGTTTAAATGGATAGATCAGTGATTCCCAACCACTGTGTATTACTGTGTATTTGTAATTGTCAGGTGTGATGTGAAACATTGTCCAGTGTTTCGTGCAGTGAGAAGCGAAATAATGAAACGCCTCGGCAGAGGACAGTGGAACGTTCCACTCCCACCAGCTGGACAAACCGCGCTAAATACGCAAAATTCTATGAACATAGGACACAGTCACGCTCCGAGTGAAAGCAAACAAGATGAACTAAAAGTTGTCTTGTCTTTGGGTTGACATTTACTGGGGCAAAGCTGTCCAACATGTTCTGTGTAAACTTAAAGGCCATCTCTAGATCCTACATCCTGTAGGTGTAATGCAGAAAACCAATCTGTACAAAGAAAGACATGTAGCACATACCATAACTAATCCTTGAAATAATAAAGTTTCTTTCGAGGAAGTACAGTATACAAATCACAGTGTGACACAGGAATGTGCATTTGAAGCCTGACTACCCCTTGTACTGACAGATAAATAACCGGGAAAATTAGATGGAAACCATGGAACAGATGTCCTTGTCATCAACCTGCAGCGTCTTTGATTAGATGTTGTCCGTATACTATACACGAAGGGCCAAAAGGGCAGAGCACCAAACTGAAACTAAGGTCATTCACCATAATCCACATGCAAAATTTTAGTTAGACTTTGAAGCCTGGAGCCAGATGTAACTATAGTGACGGCCATTTAATATGTTTAGAGTATGCAAACGAATAAGACAAACTAGACAAGGCAACTGAAAGAGGAGTGATTCACAGGAAGTCTGAATGAGTCGACTCCAACGAGTCACAACAACTATCATGTTCCTAGAGGTAACGTGGTAGAGGAGTAGCAGCAACTGAATTTTCAGATTTTTTATCTGATTTAGTTCTTAGCACAGATAAAGTGATTGTAGTGGGCGACTTTAACATTCAACTGTCTCAACACTGCGTTTAATTTACTACAGGACTCTATTAATCCACAGTTCCACAGGGTTCTGTGCTTGGTCCAATGCTTTTCGGTCTTTACACGTCTCCTCTCTGTAATATTATTAGGAAACACTACACGTTTTCACTACTGCGCAGATGATACTCAATTACATTTGTCTATGAAACCATATGAAACAAACCATTAGTCAAACTTCAAACATGTTTAAAAGACATCAAATCCTGGATGTCCCATAACTTCCTTCAACTAAATTCAGATAAAACTGAGGTTATTATAATTGGTGTTAAAAACCATAAAGAGCCATTACTCTGGATGACATAATGTTAGCTTCAGGTTCTACTGAGAGGAACCTGTGAAGATCTGTCCTTTGCACCATATATTAAAGAAATCTCTAGAACCGCCTACTTCCACCTTAGGAATATTGCTCAAATTAGGAGCATCCTCTCACAGAGTGATGCTGAAAGATTAATCCATGCATTTGTTACCTCCAGGCTGGACGACTGTAACTCGCTACTCATAGGATGCTGCAGCCAGAGTCTGACTGGACTTAGCAAGAGAGATCACTTTTCTCCTACATTAGCTTCTCTGCATTGGCTCCCTGTCAAATCTAGGATAGAATTCAAAATTCTTCACCTCACCTACAAAGCTCTTCATAATAAAGCTCCATCTTATCTTAAAGACCTGCATATGACCTTGAATATGTCATAAACCTGCAGTCATCATATCAATTTCTACTCTCATATCATTTCTCGGAAATGTACCTCATTGGCCAAGACTCAGCTTCATTCACAATATGTTTCCTTTCTTTTTTTTCCCCATAATACACTGAAAAATAAATAAATAAAATGAGATCATGCGTAATTAAATGGATATTAAAAACAATAAACAATGTAGTTTGTAAGAATACTTAAGAATATGTAAATCAGAGCTTTTCCTTAACATTTTTTGAAGTCCTTGACAATGTTCTGCAGTGCACGCACACAACAAGAGAGCATGTTATTATTATTATTATTATTATTATTATTATTAAAATAAACAGTCTTCCCGCTGATTACCAGAAGTGCCCCTTTGCGGATCGCAGCAGGAAATCCCGTGTAAGAAAAGCTAGAGGAGTCGAGAACGAGCCTGCGGATTGAACTGACTTGTGTCAGCCAGAGGTAAGAATAAACAAATCAAATTTAATTTCGTTTGTCACATTTACAGACTTTCGAGTTGCAGAAATAAATAAACCAGAGTGTTTTGTCTGTCCAGCATAGCTACTTTAGAGCTAACGTAGTAGTTATTGTATATTTAGTGTAATTGTAAAGTCATATTAGTAGTTAAGTAGCTGTTAAGCAGCTAAAAGGTCAGTGTAACAGGATGTCTATGCTAACGACAATGTATGTGAAAGTTAATGGACTATTTGGAGGCATTGTTAGAACATACAGCAATGTTATGTAATGTGTTTTTGGTTTCTTTTAGTTATAATTGACTAACAGACATTTTATTCTTACCAGGTGCATCACCTGCGATATTTACACTGGATGAAGGCATGTACAAAATACTTTTTAATTGTATGTACTTATTGAGAGCCTGGACAGACTGTGGGAAGCGGATGTCGTCTACAGTACATCAGCCATATGCACTCTGATCACCTCGGGTAAACGCTGGGCGCGTACAGTCCATGGCCGCAAAAGATGCTTGGCTTTGACAGGTACTACTGTCACATGCTATTGAACTATTCATCCAAACGTTAAAGAGGACCAACGTTACCAACCAGTCAAGCCACTTACACACACGCAATACAAGTAACAAACAAACCGCACAAACTGAAACGAGCCCTGAAGACCAGCTGTTATCGGAATCTACCTTGACAACAGAGCAGTTAATCAGTGACTTCCAGGTACAGAGACTTGCACCTCTGCCATTGCTCTCACTCAAAGACAAGGTTGTGCAATCTAAGATAGCCGATGTCTTTGTGTGTGTTATTAATGTTTAAGTTATACGTGCACACAGTAAAGCACGATGTACTTTGAAACTTTGTACTTTGCAAGTGGAGCTGAGCAAAGTAACCATTAATTCTCTATGCATGCGTTCATTTTAACGCGGGTTTTACTTAACTGTAGGGAAAATACACAATATCCCTTCCTTTATACCGCACTGAATATATAATATGTTAATTCCGCTGAAGGTTGGTATTAGTATTGAAGTAGGCTTTATTCTGTGGCATATCTTTTTTAAAAGGTTTTTAATGACAACGATGCTTTTCTAGATGCTCTTTTCTTGCCGTCAACATGTTTGTGGTCACCAAAGCCGAGGGATCAAGGCCCCTTCAAGAAAGCTGCAGAGGTGCTTTTTAATATTCCTGATGTGGCACACGCAAGCGCATACCCTACGGGCCTCATCTCTGCTCTGGAATGGAGCTTTACAGCGGATCATCCTGGAGCTTGAGGATACAAACAATAAAATGTTACGCAAGCTACATAATCTCCGGGTCATCTTGCAATCTTACTAGCCATACAGATGACGAGGAAGATATGCAATGTTATTCTAAGGTCGCGCTTGTGTTTTTTAAATGCTGGTATTTACTTTCAAAGTTTTAATTTGTAGACATAAGAAGAAGTGTCCTATATTTGTCATTATTATTGTATTTAACCATGCAATGCACCAGTTTAGAGTGTTATTAATTAATAGGCGATAAAACAATTTGTACATCATGTTCTGTTAATCTGAAAGAACAAACCTGTATTTGTGATAGAAATAAAAATGTACAGTACCTACACTGAGTATGTAATGGTGGTTTTTCAGGAATCCAATAATGGGTCAACAGAAATAATTGTGTCATTATTCAAATAATCAATAGTATTGATAATCAGAAGACTTGATATTATTTTCTTTTACTGTTCCTGCAAAAACAAAACCTCAGAACAATGTGTAACATTTACTGTTTCTCATCTGGTGTCTAGATAAAATGACCTGTCAAACTACAAAGGTTGTGCTGTCGCTGGACGCTGAAGCAGCCGGGTCACTCAGCGAAGGCGTGAATTTCAAGAAAAGCCCAGAGGACGGTAAATGTTACATCATTTACAAAAGCCCCGAAGGCTTTAGAGCCTGCAAGAATCAGTGTAAACACCAAGGGGGGCTGTTCATAAAAGACATTGAGGACCTGGACGGCAGGTGAGAAAAACACAGCAAGGGAATTACGTGGCCTTAGGTAAAAAAAGTTTCATTACACCTGGAGGGCTGCTCTGTTCTCACAGGACTGTCAAGTGCACTAAACACAACTGGAGACTGAATGTGTCATCAATGAAATATGTGAACCCACCAGACAGCTTTTTACAGGATGAGCTCGGTAAGTTTCGGTAAAGAGAGAGATTAACATAATAAGAAAATGTTGTTTTGATTGTTGTTGTTGTTGTTGTTCTTGTTCGACATTTACAAACAAACATTTGGTTTAAGAAAAGCTAAAGTCGTGTTTCCTGTAGTTGCTGATGATTGTAAACCCATGACTTAATTATGAATTATGTCAGATGAAAGTAAGAAGTGGAAAAGACTTGGAAGTAAAGTGTGAATGTTAACTGTTCTAGATCAGTGTTTCCCAACCTTTTTGAGCCACGGCACATATTTTATATCAGAAAAACACACACCACCAAACAAAAATGTCACAAAACATATAAATAACGAAAATCTAGTCTCTTTTGTGGTCATTTTTCAGGCAGCTCAGCATCAGTGTATCCGCTCCGGCTTTAGTGATGAGTTCAGTGACTTGGTAGCGTTAAGAAGAGCGTTTAAGTTTCCGTGGAACCGTGTTGGACCAGTTTTTTTTTTTTTTAAATCTATAACACGTTGCCAACAATGCTTTTGAATTTACGATAATGCTGATGATAATGCTACAGAGGTGGAGATGCGGGACGACGGTGGCCTTCGGCTGGTTGAGCTGAACCCTGTCGACCCCTGGCTGGCTGAGCCTCGAGAGCCTCTGGAGCTCAAGGATGGAGAAGTGAAAGTATGTAACCTGTCATAAACACAGCATGCTCTGATAAAGACCAGTACGTGCTATGTACACAAAGGTAGATTTGTAGATTTGTGTTGAGGAGACAGCGTAAAGTGTGGTGGATTTATTGAATATATATTGAATTACATTTCCCAGGTCACATACCTCACCCATGCCTGCATGGAAGCGCAGCTCGGGCAGCGGCGGTTCATGTTCGATCCTTGGTTAATGGGCCCCGCGTTCGCCAGAGGCTGGTGGCTCCTCCACGAGCCTCCGGCAGATGCCCTGGACAGACTGTGCGAAGCGGATCTCATCTACATCAGCCATATGCACTCTGATCACCTTAGGTAAACGCTGGCGTGCGTTGTGTTCTGCATACCTGTGATTTCTGTCGGTACTACTTTTCACATGCTATTGAACGTTGCCAACCAGTCAAACCACACACACACACACATACGGACAATACATCTTCCTACCAACCGTAAATGAATGTTTGCACAGTGCATCATGGGGGCAATGTTGCTTCCCAATAAAACACTGGTGTCTGACGTGCCCTGCAGATTGAAAATGCAGATTGGCCCATACTACAGTATTTGCATACCTTGCCTGTATTAACGCCATAAAAGAACGCAGTCCAGTTCCCGGCTCGTTTTAAAAGTGACCCCACGACCGTTGTGGCGTTGAGTATTCAAGTCACCGTACACTTCCACTGGCTGTTGTTTTGAATCGGGAAGCGCGAGCCCGATAAAACTGATGAATGCGTGAGCGCGCGAGAGTTGGCGGCCCTGAATGGGGTTTTAGGATGGATTGAGTAGCTACATGTGCTGAAGCCAATGCTACAAGAAAAGAGGGTTCTTTCACAGCAACTGACCCCCCCCACCCACAGCAACAAAAGACGTACTCGAAGGCGTTCTTCCTTTGAGCACCTCAGACAGACACATCCTCCGTGACGGCCCAGAGTTAATTTTGTCTGAAATACTGCGGAACTGGGACTGACCTACATGTAATGAGAAGCTGGCACTGGATGTAGAGAAACCTGAACACACACACACACACAAAAAACAGGTTCTACTTAGCTAAACAGTCTCCCCTTTCATCATTTGTTTACATGTTGCATTTATGAATTAATTTTGGTAAATTGTTCCATTCTTGTGTTGTTTAAGTTACCCCACGCTGAAGGTCTTGTCAGAAAGGAGGCCAGACGTCCCCATTTACGTTGGCGATACATCCAGACCAGTCTTTTGGTTGGTAAACTTATCCCAGTGTGTGTGTGTGTGTGTGTTTTGTTTTTTATTTTTTCCCAAGACCTTTTTAATAGATTTTCATTCACGCCTCTGTCGTAATGTAACAGGTATTTAAAGCAAAGCCAAGTGACGCTGACCAACATCAATGTTGTTCCTTTTGGTGTTTGGCAAAACGTGAGTCGGTTTGATGCAAATGAGTGAAATGTTAATAACGTAATGATGGAACTGCCAAAATAATATATATATGCCACAAAACTGTACTCAAACCACTCGTCACACACAGTCACTTCCACCTCTCCACCAGATTGATGAACACCTGAGATTCATGATCCTGATGGATGGTGTTCATCCCGAAATGGACACCTGCATCATTGTTGAATATAAAGGTGCATGTTTTTCAGCGTCACCTGTCAAATACTTACATTTTTAAGCACCACTTGCTTAGATTAAAACTGTCCTGAATCTAGGTCACAAGATCCTGAACACGGTGGACTGCACCAGGCCAAACGGAGGCAGGCTCCCGGAGAACGTGGACTTGATGATGAGCGACTTCGCCGGGGGGGCGTCTGGATTCCCCATGACCTTCTATGGAGGGAAATACACTGGTGAGACTTTTGCGCGGCACATACCGAGACGTACAGCGTTCGATCTCGTGCTTGAACGGTGACTAGATGCTTCTACTTAGCAGACAATGAAAATTACAAACTGGATACGATTGTGCCCAGATTCGTGGAAGTCAGAGTTTATCAAGACCGAGAGGAAGAAGCTCCTGAACTACAAAGCTTCGCTGGTGAAATCCCTGCAGCCGAGGATCTACTGCCCGTTCGCCGGGTATTTCGTGGAGGCTCACCCATCTGACGAGTAGGTAGACGGGTTTGGCAACGTGCAACGTCTGTAAATAAAGAAATGACAGCCAAATGAACAGGATTTGAATTTTATTTCCATGACATACTGGCTGGTAGTTGATGTGTTTAGCTCTGCCTCGCTCTCTCAGAGGTTCATGTATTATTTACTGTACGATGGCAAGTTAATCTCATCTAACTTGAGCCTTCTAAAAGCCTCCGTGTGTGTCTCTGCGATGTGCGAAGGTACATTAAGAACACAAACATTAAAAACAGCGCAGAGGACCTTAATGCCCTCATCAACAGCCGCGCACCAGAGATCAGGACATGGACGCCCAAGCCAGGAGCTGTGCTAGATCTCGGCCTCGCTCTGAGAGACCCCCAGAACAGGTAACACGTGTGTGTGTGTGTGTCTTTGTATATATTTAACCCACGGCCAACTGTAGGAAAGGATAGTTTCACTTAACACAAGACTGAGATAAATCTTTTATAACACGTTTGTGTCAGCCCAAGCCTGGTGACACACTGTCATTTGGCTGTCAGCAGTCACGCAATGCGTACAGTAACTATCAAGCTGACACAAAACAGAAGCTGCGCTGCAGGCTGCTTTCGAAACCAGACTCACGGTCACCCTCACATCTCTTTCCGCTGGAATAGGAGGAAACGCTGCGTGAGAGGATGTGTTTTAAACTGTATCAGGGTGGGCTTTCCAGGGGTTTTACTACATTACACATCTGAGCCATGCAGGACAACTACTCCCACAAGAGGGTTCAGCCAAACGCACAAAGAATGAGCTGTTGTGTACTTACGCATCACTCAACCCAGGCCTCGATACCTCAACCCTCAAGGACACTGCTTTATCCCTTATATGTCTCTTTCCCCTGTAACTAGTCTAAAAAATAAATCTGTTGCACAGTAGACTGTGACAATGGCCTGTAAATTGAGAAGGCAAGAAATTCCACCAGCCCGCTTTTATGAAGTGTTACATACTCCAGATGACTTAAGATGTCATGTCATGATATCACAAATATTCTTGCATTTGCTAAACTATGTGAAAAAGTCAGGGTCAGTCAATTTGCCCTGTGATCACTGTAAAAAACGTAAAAAGCAATTAGCAATAAATACAATGCTCTTATTACCAATATGACGATTTTTATTGTGAGTGTCTCCTTTACTGCGATGGAACACAGAGAAGCCATCACCAGTCCCCCAGCCGGTGCAAAAGTCAACAAGGACAGCTGGGATTTCGACTTGTATGTGGACGAACTGAACGGTGCCATAAGCAGTGAGATATTTAAACATCACAGCTGGATGCAGTTTTACTACACGTGGGCAGGCTTTCGAAACTACAACCTCGTCGTGCGGGTAAATATACTTGACGTGTTCTCGGGGCAACTGTCTCGAACACTTCTGGCTCTTCCTGCACAAACTTTTCCAAAGAGCAGAGTCCTGGTCTTACCTGGTCTTCCACGATTTCTGTAAATGTACTATGAACATCTGTTTAAAACACATTTTCAATCCGTTGAAGTGATATTAAAAAGCCAGTTTTCTCCACTGACTCACTTCTCACATCTTTTATCGCTTGCTCAAAGCTGCTTTCCCCCCAAAGCCTCAGTCTACTACTTCTGCTTTTAAGCTCATCGCAGCCTCTTAGCCGACCCTGTCGCCCTCTGCTGCAAACTCATATTTCTGATATGACATGTTTTCAAGATGATCGAATCAGATGACGACTTCGAACCCTACCCTACTGGCTATGACTACATGGTGGACTTTCTGGATCTGTCCTTCCCAACCACAAGACCTAGCAGAGAACACTCCTACATAGAGGTAAATCACAGTGACTCTAGGGGCAAAGACAACATAGCTAGATGTCCTGCACTAAAAGATTCAATTAATAACAGTAAATAACTATAACTGATAGTTATAAATATGTGTTCCATTTACTAATCCATCTACCCAGCCAGTCTAGAGCAACACCAGTTACTCTTCTTTGCTACTGTTAAGATTAAAAACCGGATCGGGGTGATGAGGTACACCGTGCTGAAGGGCTGTCTCTGGGACGGCCTGTACATCGGCTTCCAGAACCGCATCAGCCGAGACCCGGACGTCTACCACCACAAGTATGCGCACCCTACTGTACCTCATGGATCAAACCCATAGATATGGATTCGAATAATGAGTTTAGTTCCTTTAAGTATAGATGTGTCAGCTCAAAGCCACTTCAGGTTTTTCCTTTAACTGAATTTGAACTATTTATGTAATTGCCGTTTTGATGCATTACAAAACATTCCCTAGACCTTGATCGATCCTCTCGACCTCCAGGTTCTGGAATCACTTCCAGATAGACTTACCACGTTCTAGACCCGACTGGGACCATTTCCTGCAGCAGGCGGACCCCGTCTAAGAGCCCGACGCTCCGGAGGAAACGAGCTACTGTGCAGTGCTCTGAATGTGGATCGTCAGTCACTGATGACTGATTAACTCGTTTGTTTTGATTTGCAACAGGTTTAAAGAACAATCAGGTAACAAATTCTCTAGGTTGTGGGGTAGGCGATATTTCAGGGCATTTCTAATAATTCCCATTTTCATATACCTTGGACTGTATCTGAGTATTACTACTCTACTGTCCATTAACTCACTGTAACCATTTTGCACAACTCGACCGACATCTATCTAAACTGCTTAGGGCAAGTTACTAAGTCATTTCTCAGGGGATATGCGTCCGCTCTAACGTCCGTTTTTAAAGACAAACGTCTGCCATTCATTTCACTTTTACGATCTTATAATATCTCAGTTTTGCAGAAGTCAGAAAGATGCTAATTCTACTATATGTTTATTACTAAGGTGGGTGTGGGAGAGTCAAATTGTAGTACATTCTAATAACAGATGCTTCTAATGTTTTGCTCCCCATATTTGGTGAGCCTTTGTGTGTTTTAACATTGTTTGAAATTCGTGTTAAACATAAAAGCTACACTTGAAAAAGACACTACACCTAGTGAATACCTGCCAGCAGGGGGCGGTATTCAGCCATATGGGACACCATGAATGAAGTCTGCGTTAATATTTTATTTTACACCATGGGATATAGAAGGGAACCGGTTAACCTCAGCTTTAAAAAGCACAAAAAAACATTGCCTCATATTAAATAAATAGAAGCTTGTTAAGAATGTCCTGGTATTTTAGAATTTATAGTTTAATTGTGTGAGACATTGGTGTGATCAAGGGAATGGGATCTGTTTACATCTTTCTTAAAATAAAGAATATGTTTACCTCATTGTGCTGTGTGCTGAACTTTATTATGCAAATGCTGACAGACTGACTATGAAAATCTACTTCGTGAACTGTAGCTTATTGGGTGGTTTTAAATCTACGGTGTAATAAAACACTAGTTTAAAGGGAGAGGAAACCCACAATGTGTGGCTGTATTGAATTATAATGAAGTCAGTGTGACCAAAAACAGTATATAGGCAGTAAATTAAGTATAGTATAAACACTATAAACATTTGCAACATGATGTATGAAGTGTACATAAAAATAAAATGTTTATTATATGAGCAATATTATAAAGTTTATAGAGTTTATTTACTCCCCATCTGAACTTCACTCTGTCTTCACCTCACTCACACAGAACAGCTATATAACTTTTTCTTCTCTTTTTTTTTTTACTGCCATGAATAGCACATCCTGTTCCTCCTCTTGAATGTGTAATTTCCTCTTGTGCTCTGATGCATGTCACAAACGGCAGCTTCCGAGCATTTGCTCGGCGGTAGCTTAGGAGCTGAAAGCGATGAGGGCCGCGGTGCGGATGTTACTGTGGGCCTGGGTTGTCCTGGACCAGAGGGCAAGTGTCGTCGCGCTACCGGAAATCACTGATGAGACGTTCATTGACGAATGTGAGAGATTACACAACAAGGCACGGTCAACCGTTAGTCCGCCTGCATCTGACATGCTATACATGGTAGGAGCTCTTGCTGTCTTTTTGGGAGTTTTGTGTGAGTTTTAAACCGTTGTTAAAACCTGAACTGAAAGGGTTTGTTGTTCCGTGAAGCACAGCTGCTTTAAATGTCCTGTCTGCTCATCTAGACGTGGGATGAAGACCTGGCCATCATTGCAAGAGCGTGGGCAAACAACTGCGTGTTTAAACACAACGACAACCGAAACAGCCATCCTGTATTTCCCTCTGTAGGGGAGAACCTGTGGGCAGGCTACCCTCCATCCATTTTCACTGTGAACAGAGCTGTGGAAAGCTGGGTGAATGAAAACGTAGACTACAACTACAAAGACAACAATTGCAAGGAGACCAAGCAGTGCGGCCATTACACACAGGTACACGCAGAGTTGCTGAATATGATATTTATGCTTATTGTTGGCTGATGTGTGTTTTATATCGTTTATCTAGGCACAATTTTACACTTCAATTGTCGTTTCCAGGTTGTGTGGGCAAACACTTACAAAGTTGGCTGTGCCGCCCAGCTGTGTCCAAATGGCGCTGGCGTATATCCCGAGCCTACGGTCTTGTTTGTGTGCAACTACGCGCCAGCGTAAGTGGAACATCATCTACGAATAAAACCTTCATCTCTCACACCTGCTACACGAGACACTAAGACGCTTTCAGTAACGAGGCCGCGCGAGGTTTAGAACGGACACGAATTCAAACCAGATACACCAATGATGGTTTCATCTACAGGGGTAACTACATAAACCAGCATCCATATGACGCTCAAGGCCCAGCCTGTTCTCGATGTACAGGCGTCTGTCAGGACAACCTCTGCCGTGAGTATTCGGTCACTTATTTGCCCGTAGTCAACCAATCACTGCATTTCTTTTGTTTGGGGCCCTGACAAAGATGAATTCAAGCATTTCTAAAAACGGTAATATCTCTACACAGGCAGCCCAGAGCGAGACGGACAGAAGACTACCCACTTCGGTCGAGGAAGCTATGTGTCTATTCTGATCGCCCGGCCTGTTGCCCTGCTCTTCACGGTTATGACGGCATACGCTGTGCACTACAAGCACCCCCTAGCTTTCTGCTACGAATAGAGCTTGTGCATCGACATTCAGCTGCTTTTATTGCGTCTATAGGTGGCTTTTAAGTCTCAACCACGCTGAACACGCACTGGAGTAACTAATTCATTGCAGAAACAAAACATAATTCTGAGCTAGAGTAAGAATTTACCTGCCAGTCTGAAAAAAGGAACAGTCACAGTGGTTTGCATGAATAAATGCTCATACTGTATCAAATTTAGAGTTAAAACTCAATCCAAAGACTTCTTGTGATGTGAAACTCTAAATGTTTCATGTCCTTGTTTTGGTTTCATCGTCTAAAGATGTACAATTAATCAGTATTGAGAACACACACTAAAAAAACATTTTATGTTACAGACATTTGTGTGGAGAAAATTATAATCCGAAACAAAGCTCCAAATGAATGCTAGCATTTTTTCTTTGTGTCACTCAATATTTAAGGTGATAACGAATCAAAGTTGACGCGACAGCTTCTTACTCTCTAAGTAAGGCCCAGACTTCTTCTCTCATCTCATTAACACATCAGATTTAAAGACAGAGGAAAATATATTTTCTAATATGTGAACACTGACCATACAAAATCTGAACGATAAAAAAAAAAAAAGCCTGTGACATTTTATACTGGAATTAAGTTTCACTCCAAGCATAAAACATTCAACCTGGCCCCCTGCTTACAGAGTCCTTTCTCTGTCCAACGAACACCATCTCACGCGGTATGCGTGCCAAAAGCAGCAAGGCTGGGTGTGTTAGCCTTTGCTTTTGGATTTGTGGTTTTTCTTCTTTGTGCTGGTGCTGCTGGGAGGTGCTGGGTTCACTGGCGGCGCCCCGAGTTTCTTGGTTTTGGCTTTTTTCACTTTGTCCTTGATGGCTTCGATGTCCAGCTTGTTTTGCGCAGGAGCTGTGGCACAACACAGTGAAGAAATATTACGGCACCGTTTCAGACGTACCGCGTTCGGAGAAAAATGCCTTCTGTTATTACGTTTACCTTTTGCTGCCTTTTTCATTAAA
The DNA here is from genome assembly GCA_030770545.1 of Macropodus opercularis. Lineage (NCBI taxonomy): Eukaryota > Metazoa > Chordata > Actinopteri > Anabantiformes > Osphronemidae > Macropodus > Macropodus opercularis. The sequence goes on along the minus strand of CM061108.1, from coordinate 9,840,035 downwards.
GGTTTTTCTTTTGGAGGAATAAAAGCTTTGTTCCGCTCTTCTTGCTTCTTGGTCAGGGCCTCTGCTTGTTTGACCTGAGAAAGAGGAACAATCCCAGCAAAAATGTGTCTTAATGCTGCTCTACTATTCTTACAATTACATCATACTGCCTGAAAATACATCGTGTGAGGAAAGAGGACAAAAACTTCAAGTTTGCCAGCTTGAAGGCAGACTCAGTCGCTATAATATGCCCTGTGTGAGCGGGCACTGCAGCCTTGTTAGTGTTCACCTTATTCTCCTCCATCCTCTTCATCTTTTTTTCACGTTTGCGCAGGAAGAATTCTCCTGTCGCCAGTTCCTTATCAACCTATGAAGAGTTGAGATGAAAGCGAAAGTTATATATACGGATTATTTTAATTGTGTTGGTTCAGACTCGGCACAACATTGCTGAGACTCCTGACCTTGCTATCTGGCTGTGGCGGGGGGAATGGCGTGTACTCCTTCACGCGTCTCTTCTTCTTCTTGGGCTCCTTGCGCTTAGAGAGGTTTTTGTGGCGGAAGTGTGGTAGGAATCGTTCCCAGTTCTGTACCCGCAGCTCCGGGTCTTTGGACAGCTCCTGTTTAATCATCAGCGTCTGACGATTACCGCCGTCAACAGAAAGTGGGAGGGGGCATTAAAAAGTGACACTTTGACAAGAATGCACACTACACGTCGTCTTCATTCAAACTGTCTTATTATTCATCAAATATCCCATATTACAGGTCGAATATGGAGCATGTTAGGAATTCCAGTGGTACATCATAATTTAGACAGATTACGTGGTTTCATGATGCCGAAAACTTTTTTTACACTGTAAAAGCTAAATCCTAAAGAGCCACAGTGCAGACTCCAGCAAATTCAGTACCGATAACACACTAGTAGACTAGGCACAATCGTGCCTCCCATGCCCTCAGCTCCAGGTTGAGCCACCCTTGGCGTACAAACCCAGAGAGACTTGATTCAGTCAGGAAATCAAGAACAAGGATGGAAAATTTCTTCACTGGGCATGAATTCAGACCTTGCGATCATTCCAGTCTACCCTGCTGTAACCGAGCTAGCGTGTCCCAGGAGAACAGCCTTACCTTGATGTTATAGATGGGGTGGATGTTCTTCATCGTGTCAATCACCACTTTACGAACCTGAACAACGGAGGAAGAAAGTACGTTCATCGTGCAATCAATAAATGTGTGTCCTTGTTGATTTAATCTCATGTTGCATGCAAGTGAAGTGTCCTGATTGGTTATTTGCCTAATAATCACCTCCTGGAATTAAGAAACTCCACTATTTACATTTACTTACCTCCTTTAGGCCTTTGAAGGGCCCCAGTGCTGACACTGTGTTGCCCTGCACCATCACGTAGCAGTTAGTTAACAACTCTAAAGCCTGAGGAGACAAGATGGGAGAACAAGTGTTGTTACTTTGCATTGATCCACTGATAAGAAGCAATGCTGCCACCTAGAGATATTAACAGCTAAATGCACAACAGTAAATCGAGAGTTGGTGAAAAACACAGGAGAGCGAGGCACCTGGGTGGAAGCTGGACTCACCTTCAGGGTTGAACCCTTCGGACCAATCAGCCGCTGCCTTCGCTTCACAAACCGGTCTCTGTTTCTAACCAGGGTCCCGATTTTAATGATGTCACATGCCACGTCATCCTGTAATATCCGCACAGCCTGGGAATTTTTAGAAAAACTGAATCAACAACAAAGCAAACCATGAATAGCTGTTGCCACTCTCAGTACGCATTACATTTTACACCGTGGGTATACTGTATGCGAGGACAGGGTTCATCACCTGTTCAAATGGGACGCTCCTGGCCAGCAGCTTGATGAGGTCTCTAGCTTTTAAGATGGAATACGGGTCGAACGTTTTCTTGGTGGTGTAAACCGTCATGCTGCCTTCTATCAGGTCCAGAGACGCTTTTACGTGCTGAGAGAAACAAGGCAATTTTACACGACTGATCAGTATTTAAAACTTCAGTGGAGGAGGTTGGATAAGATCTCGGAACTTACTGATTCTACCAAAGCCTTCTCCACAAGCGGCCAGCACTCTTTAAGGTAGGCTTCTCTGTACTTCGGGAAGAGTGTGGCGAAGCTGCTCTCCTCCAGGAGACCACGAGGATTGTCATCCTTGGTGAACGCAGGCTCTTTCCATCCATCGGGAACTGTCAGGAGTTCGGATTCATCCACTGCAAAGCACAAACACCGGGTAGATTTAAAAAAAAAGTGCTTTTTGAAATGTAACTTGAACAGGCAAATTCAACACTGTGCCATATCCCATCTGCATGTGGTAGCATGCTTGTGGTCGTTATCTCTCAACCTGAAGCCGAAAACAAACTAATAAGGACAAGGGGAATTTAAAAACCACTGCAATAGGCTAACTCCGGGCTAAATCGTGCGCGCTTTGCTTCAGCCGAGTCACAACCGACATTAACCGACTAGATTCAGCTCCTTTGAAAAGCGAACGCAACTGGGTGTAATTTAACAGCGTTTAGTTGAGAAGAGCCCATAACAGTACCTTGAGTTTTGTTCTTTTTCGACTTTTTCCCCGTTTGTGTCAAACTCACGCCGTCTCCCGTCGTGGAGGACGCCATTGTTGTCCAGAAGCGGAAGTGACGCGCCGATGATCTTCTTCGTGGGATCTTTGCTCCACTCGTTCGTCCCCGCGCCGAGAGCAGCAGCGCGTTGCTGCTGCCACCCAACGGCCAACCGAGCTCATTACAACCAGGATAGTCGTGTTACTGTCTTTTCTAACGCGCCTATATAATAATCTTAAATTATACTAAGAAAACAACATTGTGTCGTGAACAAACTTCCCTGCTTGCACAAGAAACTCACACCTGCTGTTTCCAAACATTTTATTGCTGTGGCCGTTTGTAGTAATTCATGATCGCTTTGGCTGCACTCACTGAGACCACGGTTACTCCCAGAATTCCTACCGATCCGGCCACGAGGAGGATCATTGTCATGGTCTCTGTCCCTGTAAAAAGATGAATGACATTTATTATTTTTTTAATTTTATATTTACCTATTTGAAAGTGACTTTGATCCTATTAAGTTACATTTCACTAATGTATAACATTATTAGTAATATATTATATTCACCTGAACCAACAGCCAAGCCGTGTTATTATACCATTATATAACAATCTTTTTTTTTTTTTTTTTACTACAGATTTAACAGCAAACTCACAGGAAGTTGTTCCAACTCTTGACTTGACTGTCATGTTGATCACTAGAGGTCCAGCAGACACCACGGCGCCTCGTTTTCCCAGGGTCTCTGATCTCTTTGCGCGTCGCTCACTGGTGCAACGCTGCAACAAAAGTCAGCCGTTTACCGATCATCCATGAGGCAAAGGGGTTTTTATTAAGCGGGGCGTTAAGTTCACCTTTGTGCAGTTTTCCTCAGGCCCGCATACGTTGGCGAGGCAGTGAAAGTAGAGCGGCAGCCCTTTGGGCATCTTGAACATCTGAATGGAAAACCTGCTGCTCTGTGCCAGGCCGTTAACAGAGAGCCAGCGGAACGTGTCGTCAGCAGGGCAGCTGGAGTGTACGGAAACAACCAGTGCCGTGATTAACATGCTAATACAACCAAACAGACCCATCTTCTAAGTTTCAAAATACCCATCCTGTAGAAAAACACCCTGGACGGCACCCTGTGGGTTGGTGCTCTCAGTGGCCCAGCAGGACTCCACCTGCAGGAGCACGCCCGAAGCGAAAGAGCTGTTGGTCTGCAGGGCCACTTGGAAGAACAGAGTGTCTTCGAGCCCCAGGCGGACGGCGTCCCCGTACTGCTGCGCGTACGAGTCGTCGCTGTACAGCGTCATGGTGAGGGCCAGCTGCAGCGATGAGTTCAACTCCACCAGAGAAAGGGAGGTAAACCTACAATAAAAAGCAAATGATCGATTCATCCAATTTATCTGTTAGATGTAACAAAGTCCTGGACATGTCGGGGTAAATCTCTGCTCACCATTCCTTATCCACGCTGACTTGCGCTTTGCGGACATGGTGCCGAGGGTACACGCACTTCCAGACGACCTTGAGGTCGCGCCGGCTGATGGGCTGCTCTTCGGCCAGAGTCACACTCAGAGTGTTTTGGAACACGATGTGGGTTTTGTTCGCCTGGACGACACAAATGCAGACGCGTGCAATTGGCATGAAATTTTCAATAAATAAACATTTTCCAAGCTGTCACTTACCTGCCTCTCTGTTCCACATTCAGTAGATTTTCGCGAGGTCTGGAAGTAGAAGATGTCGCCCCTCTCACCCACGGAGCACCGCCCATCGTTGAGCGTCACATCCACTTTTCCACCCATGTAAGACGTCAGGTAGGGTTTCGCTATGCCACCGGTCATCGCTTTATCCACACACTGACTGAAAAGTCCTTTTTCTAGTGGGGAATAGAACAGTGATTATAATCCCTAAGCCAGTCTTGCCACTAAAACTAGATCACAGACATAAAAATCTACACATTACCATTGCAAATTGGACGTGTGGCCTCGATGACATAGCTCACATCGTAGTAACCATGTTGGCAGACACACGTGTGGGAGCCCAGAGTGTTGACGCACACAGAGTAGACGGGACACAAAGGTGTCCCAGAGGAAGCACAGAGATCTGGACCTGATGTAAACAAACCCCACAAGACACGGTGAATTCGTTTCAGCTGCCAAGGTCGGTTTGTGGACGTTTAATTCAACGCCTACCGTTCCAGACGATGACCCCGTTTTCGACCGTGACGTCGGTGGCGTTCAGGGAGCGAATGTAATCCAGTTGGTCTTGGACAGGAAGGGGCACGTCTTCTCTTTTAGTGGCATCAAAAGTCACAAACAGGATCTCCGTTTTGTCTGCATCACTTTTTGGCACAATAGCGACCACCTCCACACGGGCTGGCTCGTCGAAGTCTTTCAGCAGCTCCTGCAGCTGTTGAATATATAGATATTTGTTTAAAAAAATAAAATAAATGATGATGTGATTAATCCCCCATCTCCCACCTTTTGTTTGAAAAGGTTCTCCACTTTGACTCTTGGTTCTGATGCATCATCCTGTAAAATGTCAGGCAGTGACCAGGGCAACAACAAGGAGAGGCCCGTGCTGGAGAAATCAGACTGTAGCTCTATAAGAGCCACAAAGTGAGAGAAATTACGTTTAACTGATGAAGTAAAAGAATCTTTTTGGCTTAATAGTTCATCAAACCGACCTAGGGTCCGATGGGGCCCAGCAGCCCTCACAGGAAGCTGCGGGGACGAGGCAGCGCCCTCAATAGACAAAGAGGAACGCTTGGACTCCCACTGTCCGTCGCATTCCTCCCACACGTCGAGAACGTACATCCTCCCTTTCTCCAGGCCCGGGAGATACAGCTCTGCGTCCGTCAAACGGCCGCTCCGCACAATGCCGCCGTTCTCCGGCGACAGTTCGTACAGAAAAGCTACCGCCGGATGCTGGGTGGTGCCAGGGAGCCACAGGGCCGTGGAGTCGGCCGAGCGAAACCGGAGCTCAGACACACCACGAGGTCCTGGAGACACAAACCCGAGAGGGTTTTACTGTATAGAAAACCAGGAGCCAAGTCATTTTTAATGAATTAGTCTTCACTTTCCACTTTACCGGTGTGTGCCGTCACGGCCTTGGAATTCATCAGCACGCTTTCTCCGCAAAGCGCCTCCACCTTGGCCCGGTACTCATGGCACGGCAGCAGTCCACCCACGGTGTAGTTGGTGAAGAGAGTGGAGCCCTGCAGAACGCCGTCGTGGTAAACTCTGAACGTGGAGATGGACGACGTGTCCCTCACCTCCCACCTCAGCGTATAGCTGTCGGGGCCAGAAGATGCCGGTTGCAAGACCTCAATGTTGGCGTGGCCTGAGGAGCAGAATGTTAAGTCATCCACGGAGAACTTCAGGTTTTAAATCGCTTCATCGCTCCGCACGGGACCTACTGTACCCGAGTTACCGTCGTTCAGAACCATCCTGCTGTAGCGGGACTCCAGCCCTACCAGGCAAACAGTCTGCAGACCAAACCTAACCCTGCTGCAGGGCTGCAGGTCAGACAAGGTGAACAAAAAGCTGTCCTCCTTGTACCACACGGGCTCCTCCCTTATGACGCGGTCTGTCCCATTGAGGTAAAAGACAGTAATGAGGAAGAGGGAGTATTTGCGGTTATCAGGGCAGCTCCAGGCCAATGATAGGCTGCTGCTGTTCCACGTTGTCACCTCAAAGTCTTGAGGAACGTCCGGATCTGTTGTGAGGGGAAAGAAAATACATTAACCTGTGTTTCAAGATCCACAGTGTTGCACCTGGCAAGTCGCTCGCTCGTCATTTTGTACATTTTACCACCAGTGCATACCAGTCATAGTAGAGAGGCAGGTGAAGGAGCGAGTGCCTGCGATCTGAACGCAGGCCACGTAAGGGGTGCAGGAGTCCAAGGCTGTGAAACGGTAGTGGTTGTGGGTGGTCGAGTCCACGCTGAGCGGATTATAGGAGCCCAGCTCATTGCGATACAGGCTCACGGCGTGACTGTAGCCGAACGCCGGGCGGTTTTCCATCCAGGAGACCAGCAACATGGAGGTACTCCTGGAACCGAGCTCGACGGGGAGACGCCTAGTGTGGCCTATAGGACGAAAAAAGGAACATCAGCGGCTAAATTCTCTTCTGTGAAGAACGTGCAGCCGTTAAACGTCTTAACGAAGAAGAAACGATGACCTCACCTGTGGCAAGAAAGAGGTTTTCATCCTGGTGGAAGAATAATGTGCCATTTTCGCACGCAAACACCTCAGAGGGACGCAACAAGTTCAGGAAGTCCTAAAGAACGAACACGGAGCACGAGACAATCAAATGTGAAATCAATACTACGTTTATCTATTTTAAAAAAGGTGGAAGTACCATCGTGGCATTTGTCGGATGCTTCGATGGCCTCTGTCTGCCTCGGATTTTAATGGACTTGGTCCCTTAGAGGAAAAACAAACATTTTATTAAAAACAGAAAAATCACAAGCTGCATAAACTGAAGATAAAAATGCGATGCTTACGTGGAGTAACAGTTATAGTCCATGTCTGAGCCAGGCCTCCATGCTGAAGCGTTAACCTGTGTTCTACACCTGGGTGCAAGGTCAGGGAAGTAAGTTTACCCGCCTTCCTAATGGACCTTAGAGCGACGTGATTGAGCCATATGTTTCCATCCTGCCTAGGATAAGAAAAAACCTTTATTTTCTTATGCTTCTTTATTCTCTTCTGTCTGAAAATTACATTTAGATTTATTTATTTTTTTTAATAATCAAGCAATCGAGCGTTTACCTTTCCAGAGCATCGTTCCTGCTCATCCAACATATGGACAAGGAAATGTCGTGACAGCGCCCTGAAAGAAAACCCAAAGGACTGTCTTCACATGTGACGTGTCCTGGATGATTTGCTTTCAGAAACAGTGAACTACTCACCAAACGATATGGAATGAGGCACCAGTATGAAAAAGCAGAATGAAAGACAGTTCCTGAAATGGTGGAGAAGAAAGAAAAGATTAGTCCGAGGATGTGTTTTTCATATTATAGATAGACTGTCACCATTTCCTTTCTTACATTTTCTCTGTAAGCATGTTTTGTTTTGTTTTTTTAAGTCAGGCTTGTTTGGGAGTCGCTCATTCTTAATAAGCGTCAGGTGCTCGGCTTTCCCCTGCGACGCTGGAACGGAAGTGAACGTTTTCCAGGATTTTCACTACAGTTAAAGGCAGACGTCCGTTTTAATCAAACCCATTTGTCACTTTTGTTGTATTTGTAAATATATTTACTGCAGTAATACGATACAAAGCGCGATCACTGGGTCCATCTGCAACATGTAAGTGAAGCAACACACGCACGTAACAGAATGCATCGGATTTACTGACACTCTTTTACATTTCTACCCTTAAACGCTACTTGTAGCTTCTAAGGTAAATTATCTGAGTGCACTTAAGATGTTAAAAAATTAATTAATCAAAAAATTAAGAAATGTCTGGACAACATGGGATTTTAGAGATACTACATCTCGTTTATGTTGAACGTCGCGAGAGAAAAACTGTTCTGTTCATATTTATTATTATTGTTGTTGTTGTTGTTGTTGTGTTCATACTTTTTGGTTTAGTATAAGGATTTCAAGCGAGCGTCCAGGTTATAGGCGGTACCAACATACATTGTTAATAGCTTTATGTATGATAAATGTATGAAGCACCACAAAATCTGGGTATTTATAATGTATATTATATTTTACATATTTCAAATCTCGGCGCCTAGGTAGGAACCTTTGTGATGGGGGGGGGGGGGGCAGTTGCACCGGGGTGGCTTTTGCGGTGGAGCCCCCGTCTCCACCTGAAAGCTAATGTGGAAGGTGAAGCGAACTTGTCATGTAATTACTGCTGCTCCTCGCTGCCTGTTGGAAAAACTACAGACAACTACCTCCCAGAGTTAAAATGCACAAGTAAATGTGTAACTGTAAGATAATGGCGTAAAAAGTGTTATATTATATTGATTAGTAAGCTGTATTAAGTTCTTTTATCCAAACCTGAATCCAGCACAGCTAAATGTGACGGGCTTGAAGTACAACTACTGTAAATACTCTATCAAAATAGTAAGTCTAATATCACTAAATGATATTTTTATGTACTGAAGTATAATTTTGTGCACCGTATATGTGAAATTGCTGGATGGACAGACATTTATTCACGTGGAATAATCTGCAAACTCATTTGCGTTCGCTACTGTGAAAGATCCACTGGACTGTTTTTTTTTTTTACATTTTACGGAAATGACTCATAACTGTGCTGTACAGTCGATATGTTAATTTTCTCCCTTTTTTTATTATATGCATACGCACTGAGTTATGGCTTGGCCGGGTCAAATACAGGAGCCGACCCCCCTCCCTTGATCACGTGTAGGAGAAGCTGCATCGGGCCTTGAAGTAAGTCTCAACAAAAACCTGCCAACTGATGAGTACGGTAACGTAATTATTGTTGTTTATGTGTGGAAAGCATCTGATTTTGATTTGATGATGCTTGTAAAAGAGGCCTTATGTCTCCATTACGACTGCAGCGTGACTCGACCTCCTCTTTAACCTGTGTGCGTGACTGTCATTACAGCAAAGGAAAAACGATTCGCCCTCTATTAGTCGTCCTGCATCGCCGCCGCGGCCATGTCTAACTCTCCAGGGTCTACTGGACGCCGGGGAGCGCACAGGGCTGCTTTTGTCTTGTAAAATGTTAACCAGCGACGGGGCAAATTGAAGTCACAAGTGACCCCGGAGGAGGCTGGAGACTTTTAGGCTGCCGGTTGGAGCAGGCTGCCGCTGTTCTACTTCAGTTTGGAGGCAGTTCAAGTCGTACAATGATCTGAGAAGCGGATAAAAGGCTTCCAACACGCTATGGGAAGCTGGGGGTGTTTGCTGCTGCTGCTGTGCCCACTAACTTTAGTGCTGGCCTCTGGAGAGAAGACGAAAATTTACGATGACATCGACCTTGTCAGCTTTTTGAGAAGTATCTTCCCCGGGCTGCTGGTGAGAGAAGAGCAGTTCATCACGAACCCAGGCTTTGAGACCAACTCCCTCAAGGAGTTGGTGCGCCCAGAGTTTCTCTCCATCACACAGCATGCCAAGGACAAAGCAGTCGGTCAGGATACTAATGAGGCTCCTGGACCTGTGGTGTTCACCAAAAATGGCCGGATCAAAGGGATCACGGTGGATGAGGCTCATATATTCCGTGGGGTACCATACGCAGACCCCCCTGTTGGTGAGTTTCGCTGGAAGCCCCCCAGGCCTGTGAGTCCTTGGTCGGGAGTTTATGACGCCTCCTTCCCCAGAGCGGCATGCATGCAATCCTGCAGTGGACCAGTCAGCGCGGAGTGTCCTTGGACAGTAAGGAACCATTCCTCATCCTCTTCAGACCATAAAAGAAAACTAACGATTGATTTCTGAGTAAAAACACAATGACTGCTCTTCGTAAAAGGTCAGCGAGGACTGTCTCTACCTCAACATCTTTGTCCCCCTTGATGTGGACTTCCGCTCACCGCTGCAGAGGCCGCTGCCCGTCATGGTGTGGATCCACGGTGGGGATTTCATCGCTGGCTCCGCCTCCAAGCCGCTGTATGACGGGCGCTTCATCAGCAACTTCACCCACACTGTCGTCGTGAGCATAGAGTATCGACTGGGTACGAAAGTTTGTTTATTTGTTGTTTATTATGGGGGGTTTTGAGAAGAATAAATGTCGATAACTCAGGGAATGTGAAAGAAATTAACATCTTGCTGGACTTAATTAATGATATGTGATTTAAGGTGCATTCGGGTTCCTCGTGCTGGGCGACGACCCTCGTACGTCAGCCGTGGGTAATTATGGCATCCTGGACCAGCAGGCAGCTCTTCTCTGGGTTCAGCGGAACATCGCTGTGTTTGGAGGCGATCCCAAAAAGGCAAGCAAAATTAGGATTTGTCTACAAGCAATCTGATAATAAGTCGAGACGAGAGCGGTGTTTGTTTTCACCTAATGTCGTCAGGAGAAAAATCAAAGCGTGGGGATCCAAGAAACTCTTAATAGACCACAAATTGTAGGCAGCTTGTTTGGAAATGAACAAGCAGCACATAAAGGGGCTGAGAACACGATTGTCTGGTTTAATGACACCAAATTAAAGTAAGAAAATGAGCTGAGTGACGTGCACAGCATCCTGAAGTGCACAGCGAAAACAAAACTGCAGCCGTAGAACAAGTTCTGCTGATGCAGCCTTAACCCCTATACAACTCTAAAAGACTCGCGCTGACTTTCAGGTGACAATATTTGGAGAGAGCGCAGGGGCTCAGTCTGTGAGCCTTCACCTCATGATCCAGAGCAGCAAGGCTCTGTTTAAACAGGCTGTCCTGCAGAGTCTGCCCTTCTCCATCCCCCTGAAGACCAGGTGAGCCAGCTGTCCACTGACGGCCTCTCCGGAAGGACTTCCGGTGCACCCAGCTTCTGTCTGAGCTGTAATTTTAGTTTCCCCCACATCTCTTTCCCCAGACACGATGCCCTAAAGCTCGGAAAATACTTTGCTCAACAAACCAACTGTTCAGTGAGCGACGCCGTCTGCCTGCTGGCTCTCGCTCCACAAGCCGTCCTGGCCGCCCAGATGAAAACAAGTAGGACGCCGCAAAACTCCCACGCTCACCAAATTTAAAACAACTTTCAGGCCTGCCCACGCAGTTAGATAAGAAGGCAGGGTATTGTCTGTTTATATGTAAAAGATGGAAATATATATTTTTTTTTCTTACGATCCACAGCATGTTAGAAAAATAAATTCACAAAAAAGGGACAATTTTTGACCGGGGGCCTTTCTGTGTGGAGTTTGCATGTTCTCCCCGTGTCTGCGTGGGTTTTCTCCGGGGTCTCCGGTTTCCTCCCACAGTCCAAAGACATGCAGTTAGGTCAATTGGTTGGATGCGTAAATTGCCCATAGTTGTGAGTGTGTGTATGACTGTGATTGTGTGTCTATATATATGTGGCCCTGCGATGGACTGGCGATCTGTCCAGGGTGTACCCTGCCTCTCGCCCAAAGCCAGCTGGGATAGGCTCCAGCACGCCCGCGACCCCTTCGGGGAAAAGCGGAAGAAGATGGATGGATGGATGGATGGGACAATTTTATGAACACAATACATCTGCAGAGTCAACCAAGTCTGTGATCCTGATCTGATGATTCTGCTATTTTCCACCTGTCTGAACAACCTTTCAGGACCTATTTTCATCCTCAGGCTCCAGGATTGTGAACCCTTTCAGGTTCCTGGAGGTTTTTGAGACGTGGGGTCCCTATATCGACGGGGAGTTGATCAGAGACCAGGCTCTAAGTGCTTTCCAGAAGGGCGCGTGGCAGAAAGAGAAGCCAGTGCTGCTGGGTAAGTCTGACGAAGCAGCTGTTCTCGGTTTCGCTGCGATTCTGTTTTATAAAACTACAAACGGACATTGTTTCCTGTCCTGCAGGTACAACATCGGAAGAGGGGGTGCTCTTCGTCTACACCATATTTCACAAGCCGGTCTCAGCCGTGGAGTCTACGGTTTACATCACAGCCATCTTTAAGCAACACACGCTGCGGATCCTGCACAAGTACCTGCCCCTGTATAGGGACGCGGACCGGAGGGATATGCTCGCTCAGGTACAGTGACAGGACTGTAATTTATGCTTTGATGCAAATGCACCAATACAGCACAAGCTCCCCAAGCAAAGCTCTTCAGCCCATCACTTCCACGAGGCGAACACACACTTTGCTGCGTCCGTGCCAAGGCCTGCAGACTCGCTGTGAACATATGGAGACGGACTAGTGTCTGTCTAGTTGACGCTGGGGAGCGAGAGACCGCCTCCAGCAGTTTACTCTGGCTTTTAAATGTAAAGCAGCATCAGGGGAGTCTACGGGAAATGGAGATGAAGTTCTCTGGACATATTTAGTATTCAGACACAGTTCACGGAGCAAGAGGGAGACAGTGAAGTCACGGCCCTTATAAAGGGCACTTCTCCAGAGGACGGGTGAGCCCAGAGCTTGGTGACAAATGTCACAGCACATGGCTGTAGAATTTTAGCCTTGCTGAGAAATAGTAGGATATATTTTGCCCTGTCGGCGGTTTGAAAGTTTGACTGTGGTTTTGTTTATTATATTTCTCATTTACGGTATTAACAGCCCTAAATGTCTTTGCTTACTGTAAACTTCATAGTTTTCATGCACGCTAATTAGTAAAACTCACCAAGGAGCCTGTGTTTCCTCTGACAGGACACATTCTAAATTAAAGTTAAATTCGAATTCTTTGGTTTTGATCAAATTGCAGATCATTCATAATTAATATTGTTCCACTTTTATGTGCTTTGTGATTCACATTTAGCCAATAATTAGTGGGAAACTGCAGTAATCTACTGTAGCAAATCATGAAGTAGTGTGAGAAATACATAGATGCGTTTATCCTGTAACCTGCAAAAGAAGAACTTATTTCTCATGCTCACAGATGAAATCTGACACACACACACACACATGCATTAATAACTACTGCGTCCATTCAGTAGCTGTGCGAGGCAGGTGGCCCTGCACAGACCGATGTCCCACCCAGCTGGAGCTCAGCGTGTAACTAGGCTACTCGGCTGCTTTTTGCACACAGTCACATCTCTCCATGTCTTAACAAGCCTGATGGGGAAACTGTAAACAGTCCTTCCTTCATCCTGGTGTGATTCATTCGCTGATAAGTCACATTTTGGGTCAGTTAACGGCCCAGTGTCTGCTCGCTGCATATGTGGACGCTGGTGCTCATGCCAGCTTGTGTAAAAGTGCAGACTTTCATCAATTAGCCCCTCACAGACGTTTTCATCAAAGACGTCCTATTATTCCCCCTCCAGGGGGAGCTAAAGTTCCAGGTTCATCTTTATCCAGCTCCAGCTTCATTTCTTGAGCCATCATTTGTATGGATGAAGCATGTGGACCACCTGGAGTCAGGGAGTTCATCTGTTTGAGATGCAGCCTGGCTGCTCCTACTAGGAAGTAACTCGTCTCTCGCGAACATCTGCGGTGACAGGAGATGGCAGATAAGGAATCACAGAGGAAGAACGGCACGGAGAAGGCTGGAAGAGGAAGAAGCATCATCAGGTTACAGTCCACATCAGAGTACCGGTGGACATAATCAAGCACACGTGGGGCAGTGGTGACGAAACATATTTACATTTATGAAGTATCTTTTTTTTGATAAAGCTACTAGTAAGTAATTTGGTCGCTTGCACCACGTAAACTCTGTTTCTATTTAAGAAACCAGGTGATCAGGGAAGAATGTGCAGATGAGGGGAGAGAGCAACACTGTACAGGAAAACACAGTAGACATTATGTAACGTCTACGTATACTAGTGTGTGTGTGTGTGTGTGAGAGAGTGAGAGAGAGAAACCAACAACCAGTGTTTGATGCAGGGTCTTATTTTTATTACGTTTGTGCTGAATGTCTCTTTGTGTGCATGTCTGCAAGCTGCCTACCATCAGCCTGCTCGTTCTCAGGTGTCAGATGTGCGACTGTGTGGGTGCAGGTTGTGTGCCGCTGAAAAAGACACACCGGTTTCCAAGTAACAGGCAAAATAAGTCGGCCTGCCTTTCGTTCGCTTGCTTTTGGCTGAGAGGGAACAGGTTTCTTTGAGGGGGGGGGTCGGGGGTTTTTGCTGCTGCCCTAATTAGTTGTATTCTGTAAAATACAGCAACAAGCACATGCAAAGCTTAAAGAACGCCCAGAGCTGAACCTGATCCTGAGGCCAAGGGTGATGCAGCCAAACTGGTCCAGCGCTTTTCATCCGACTGTGCTTAAAAGCCAGCAGAAGGCAATCGACTTTATAAGCTGAACATAATAAACTAAAAAATGTCCGATATTAGAGGATGGGTCAAGGCCTTGAATGTCAAACTTGCGAATGAACTGCAGTAATTCTTTGGAGTTTCTCTCCCGTTTCGCTTCCCAGATCATCACAGATTACGTCTTCCTGTGTCCAGCCAGGAGGGCCGCACGAGCCAACGCCGCAACAGGCAGCGAGCTATGGACGTACGTGTTCGACCACGTGATGTCAGACCACCGCATCTGGTCAGGTCTGACCTTCTGCTACCAGCACGCCTGCCACGGCGCCGAGCTGCCCTTCGTCTTCAACTCGGCCGCGGTGGCCAACCTCACCATGTCGCTACCTGAGAAGCTGCTGTCCAATCGAATGCTGTGCTACTGGGGGGCCTTCGCCCACGCCGGGGACCCTTCCTCGAGAGCCCGGCAGACGACTTTCTGCCGGGAGCAGCGTCTGCCCGTTTGGCCGCGCTACTCCGACGCCAGCGGCTGGCTGCTCATGAACCTGACCGTGGGTTCACACGCACAAGTGGGAGCCAGGAATCATATATGTGACTTCTGGGATCAGCTGGGCATCTACTAGCGAGGTGAGTCATTTACGAAATCTCTTTTCAGGGAGGTTGCACTTTCAGGATGTATTACCTGGAAGACGTTGAACAGATTAGCAGTTGTTGCAACTGGCTGTTTGGGCTGAATCATCAGTACTGTCAATACAAAAAGGCGCAAGGTTCCACCAATGAAAGGAACACTCCTTTGAAAAACAACTTTTGTTATTAATTTTACTTGCGTCTGAATCCCAGAGCGCGTGTCCTACATGAAATGCGCTTGTACTTAAGGTGTGAGCTGGTTTTGATGATTTAAAAAAAGAAAGAAAAAAGCCTTGAGCCGTGTGAGCGCACGGCAATTTCTCATTTCATCCGCGCTTTTAAAGAAATTGATTCAAGCTTTCGTAAACAACTTTCTGCTTCTTATTAAAAGTGCATCTGTAACCGTTACCCGTTCATTGAACCACCACGGCGTCTTGTTTGTGGCTAAACAAATTAAAACCCGGACTCACCAATACTTTTAATATCACCAGTACAAATACCAATAACCGTAATTAATTCCACTTTCATCGATCTACACAAAGCAATGGGGGTTGGAGGCTGGGTTCAGTATGATGCATATCATAATTCTCTTCTCTACATACTTCTCATACTCATATTGCTGGATTTCATTATAATCTGCTCAGGTCTCAGGTTAAACTCCACAATGGTCTATTTATACTGTTACCTTCCAGCAATACAAAGAAGAAATGGAAAAACTAAATAAGTGATGTAACATTGAAATATTCTTCTATAATATGAATTCATCCAGCTAAAAGAGAGGGACGGTCTTCTGAGTGCAAATGTTCTTGGTTTTCTTTTTTTATTATCAAATTTTAATATGTTACCATTTCTGAAGCCTTGGTAGTTATTGCAGCGCAGTTCTGCCGTTAACTTATCTCCATGGCTGTGATGAGGAGACTCTGCTAATGGCCGTATTTTGTGAGGAGGATGATTATTTGTTGTTTATTACAGCCGGGGCCCTTTTTGGAGCACTCAAGATAAAGAGCTATTTTCCATTCAGCGTTGCCCAAGGATAAAGCGTGGCGAGACCTTTCAGTGGGGAAAGAAAAGCAGCTACAAAAAAAAAAAAAAAAAGAGAGAGAGAGAGAGCTGCTCTCCAGTCACGTCTCATCTCGAAATGTTTCTAATCACGAAGAGGAGACATTGATGTCTGCTTTATTTCTGCCCCAGAGAACGCCGCGTTCCAGTTTTAGAACTCTGTCACACTGATTTGGTTTGTGTTTTCTTGCAGTTTCTGCTGATGAGGACCGAGATGGATGCGTTGCTGGGTCCAAATGCCTTTTTTTTTTGTTTGTTTGTTTGTTTCTTTCTTTCTTGTAAACCTTGCATAACTTGTTGTGCACAAGGGTTTTTATGTCGATTAAAAATAAAAAGGTTTCCATAAACAGATTTGAGTCATGTTCCATATATAAAGGCTGTAATGGCAGAGCTGCAGATTTGTAAGGATGAGTTAGGATTGCTCAGGTTTTTTTTAGATTTGGTCTTTGGACCTGTGAACCACTTTCTGCAGTATGTGGTTGTACGAACGTGGAAATATTTAAATCTCTGAGGATGTAACAACCACTTAACAACCATGATCGTAACATTGTATACAACAGAATAAGGTCAAACGTATCCGATGAGCTCTCTCATCAGCAGACATTTTACGTTGTTGTCTCCGAGTACGAAAGCACAGGCTGACGCTAAGCTTGCCTGCTACTGTAGTTCTTCCCAGCCTTTCATTCTTCCTTCCTCCCCCCACCCCCCCACACAGCCCAGATCCTGCTGCTCATTACAGCGACGGCTGACAAGACAGAAAAGGAATGAAAGAGGCCAAAAAGCCAGACAGCATCTTTGCTGCAGCCTGGATAATTTAGGCGACTGATGGCTTGGCCATCGTGCTCGGACTTGCGTTGCAATAAAATCTGATTATAGCCACTATTAAAAACAAAAATCTGAAGACCGCTCAGGAATAGCATAGTGGGGGGGGGGGTGTTGCCTACAACACACTGCTCACTAGCATCTCTCTTATCAGACTGGCCTCATTCAACTTAGAGGAAGCCTTTTAAGGAAGTGTTTTTTTGTATTGTAGTTATTCAGCATCACATTTACTGTACAGAACATATAACTTTGATATTGTAACCTTGTTCTTACAAGTAATATTATTTAACAGTATTTCAATATGTATTTAATGCCTAAATATCGATTTGAAGACACTGTATAATCATCTGAATACGTTCAGATGGGGGATCATGAATGAAAAGCAACACAAACACGTGCCAGAATATGTTTGAAGGGCAGCTTTAAAAGAAAACATTAAATCCCACACATTGTTTATTACAAACAGAGTTAAAGGGCATCACATTATAACTTAAGTTACAGTTATTTTCTTTGACTAAGCACAAAGTGGGATTCTCTCTAATATTACATTTTGGAGCTGGAGGCAAATTTCACTAAGGAGAAAACTCCCTCTTGAAGACACGCCATTTGTTGCAGTGTGAACAAAGCTGCCGGATCTTTTGCTGTGCGACATCATTTATTTTAATATTGCGGAGCTGCAGGCTCAGCGAAGGCTTCAGGTGGCAGCGAGCCAGGTCTTAACAAATACAAAACCTTTAGCGGAGGAAAAACGATGCTGCGGCTCAAAGTGAGGTTTATGGAGTCGGATGCTGTAAATTGACCAATAACAATTTAACGGAGACTGACTCTCTATGTCCAGCTCTATGACTGAAGCCGTCTTATGGATCAAAGCATGGGTTCACCACGAGGTGAACCAAAATCAGGTCAAGCAAATTTGGATCATCATCACATCATTTTCATCAGGTCTACTACTTACCCTATGATACCATTTTAAACTTTAAGGTGCATCTATATATCTTTATTACCAAAATGATGCCTCTCGTTATGGTCTGGGGCCCAGTGGGCCCATTCAAGTGGTAATTAAAAGAGATTTAAAGTCATTTAATCAGCTTTTTTTTTATTATCCAGTGATACAGAAACCAAATTGCTGTTATTAGAAGACTTACGTTTCTGCTGACTTGCATGCCTCCATTTCATCCTCTGGAGATTCACCACGTAATAGGAAAACAGGGCTTCTCCTCCCCTTCCCGGCCTGAATTGAACCGGGCCCAAGAGCTATCAGCATAAATTCAGGAGGTAGACTACAGAGAATCATAAATCACAGAAAAAGTGGAATTATGAGGGAAGAAAGTGTAGGTGGGGTCGGAAGAGATGGCAGAGCTATTCAGTCACCAGCATCCAACCCTGTGTGAGCTGACTGGACATTTACAATACATACTGAACACATAACTGTAAAATCACTCAGCTATGATCTCCATGCACCCATCATCAGAAATTAGGTTGATAAAAGCAGCAAGAATAAGGCAGCGACCACAAATAACAGACTTTCCCTCCAGGCTCATCGTAACTATCAGGTTTGCATTTCTTTTCAATTGTGATTTTTTAGTTTTTAACACAATAAATTTCTGAGTGCAGCTTTAACTGAATGTTTACTCCTTGTGTGTCCTACTGTAGATCGATCGGACATCACTTGTCACATATGGCGGCTCAAAAGAAAACCCTCTCTGCTGCAGCATCTTTACTGTTGAAGGCAATGAAATGAATGTCTTTTAAAAAGAGCACATTTCCATCTTTTGGTCCGGTACCACACCAGGCGCTCCGGTAGTCAAACAGACCTCACTTACCTCAAAGTAAATGTCACCTCTTCCCATTCGCTGACAAGTGGCGTCAGAAACTTGCTGCGTTGAAACTGTCTTCTCTCCACTTTAGTCTTGTTAGACCTGCGCTGCCTCTCTTTAACTCTTTCACGACGGGTCAGGGGTCAACAGGCCACAGTGGACGGAGGGATCAATGTCTTACTGATGCCGTTTTGCCAGCAAGACCCAGAATTTAATCATCCGTTTTCTACCTGACGCCACTGTGACTTTTGTGACCAGGTTCATCCCAAGTCAGTGGGATTAGTATAATCAGACCTGCGTGGTTAGTAGCAAACTGGTCTAAAAACCTATCCATCGTTTAGAAACGAAGAGCTGCACATCCTATCTGCAGGATGTTTTAGCGCTTAACATGACTGACAGTCGCACTCACCGCCCACGCGGCGCTGGTACATAATGAAATCGTTGGCGTGTGCAGACAAGCAGAGGACCAGTAAGACAGACGCTGTCAGTCATGCTGAAGAGGGCTGGTGTTCGCCTCTTAACTTTGACTGATTTATTAGAATAACGATGTTGTAGAACTTTCCACTGAGCCAATGAAAGAAATAAAATATCTTTATAAAGTGCATATGCATTTAAATTACACTGGATAATTTATATAGTAGAAACCCCATATTTTTTCTTTCGTCTTCCATCTTCAGTTTCAGCTTCAGACGCGCAAGGGGTTTTTATTGTCAAGCGAAATTCATTAACAGCACTAGGTATGAAGCGAGTGCAGTTCGCCGGTTCGCCACCAGATGACACGAGACAAACTGAGATTCTGTTGAGCGCTTCTGGGAAACGGGAAGTAGAAAGTCAGGATATCTAGGGCACCTGTTGGTCCCTGCTGACGGAGGCCGTCAGGTTGAAAGAATGCGAAAATCGCATTTAAACTGGGGAGATGGTTGATGTGATGTATGGTCACAAGTTGAACTGTGTTCACAGGTAAAACTAAACGGTCGGTATAGTATGTTCGTTTTTTGCATTCATTGAATCAATTTTATTTTTGTTTATGCCCAAATGTAAGATTAGTAACAGAGAGCACCATCATGACACCATGTTTCCATCACTGAACATCATCCTCATTTTATATATATCTCTATATTTATTTTATTTTTTTTAGAGTTGAGAGCAAGGTCCTCTTTGATATTTTTATAGGCTGATGGGAAGCTCAGACACGCTGGGCTTAAAAGCCGTCTGCAAAACAGCGCTGAACTCGTGAGATAAGCTGGGAATTGAACATAGTGGCTGTGAAAGAATACGCGCTTTTTTCAAAGGTGCCTGGTTGGACTCCGTGGCATTTGGTCTTTGGCGTTACCCACCAGGCTCACATTAATTAACTGCCTGTTGCTGGGGGAGGTATCGATGATTAATCCTGTCGCTCTCCTGCAGATGCGTTAAGGTCATTCTGAGCTGCAGGTCAGTAAATATCCAACGCATTGTGCTTTTTTTTTCCCCCCACACTGCCACACATCAGACTGGTGGGGTGCATATAAAAACCTACAACTGTTCCTCTAAAGCTTTTCAGTGTGGTGCCAGTGTTTCCCCAACTGCTCGCAGTTCGTTCCCACTCCAGCCCAGAGCGCCTTTCAAAACACATTACAGTCTCCTGTGTCAGTGCTGCCACAGCCTCTCTGAATCAGCTCTCCAGAGTCTGACGCTGTTTGTTGTGGTGCCCTTACCCTGAGCATCTTGCAGACCCACAACTCTCTGTGCTTGTGTGTGTGTGTGTGTGTCTCTTCTCTGGCTGGCAGACTGACGGCCACAACCACGACACCAAGACTGGAAACACCCACAGACATTCTCTATTTTAAGGCAGATAGTCACGGTGCCCTTTCTCTGATCTGCCGAACATGAAAAGCCGACAAGCCGCAGCCGTTGTTGTCCCTCTTTTCTCAGCACATACTCATTTGCAGCTCTCCGATATATATCTAGGTCACGTAGCAAATGATTTGGAGTTTGTTCACTTTTCACTTTGATTCAATTTTACCTTTAATGAGCTAAATCACAAACGAAATAGGGCACTTCACCAGTAACAGTGGAGGGGAAAAACTTTTAATAGGAGACCTTTAACCTCCAGCAGATCCAGAGTCGGAGGTATTAATCAAAGGTTACGTAAAAATCTATGTGAAAGCACCAGTTACACACGTATCTTACATTTGGACATAAACTGCTTTTCCCACAACTTGGAATTATTTTCATGAGCAGCTATCACACGCACAAATATTATTTTAAACGACCTTTTGACCTCCCACTTACAAAAAAAAACAAAACAACAACAACACAGCAATTCTGAAGCCAGGGGCCAAAGCAGCAAAGTGTGAGCACTTGTGGGATATTCATCCACACACACACACACACACACTCATTGTTGATGCACAAGCAGTAAAGGTAAATGAGTTCAGACATTTCATTACTCACCATGCACACATACTCAATCCCCTACTCTACACACACTGAGACATAATACTGGTGGGAAGCCATTAAGATACCCATGGTGTATGTTGTGAGGGGTGCAATACTAAAAATTAAAAATAAAAAACATAAAATAATTCCCCCTGTAGGATCAATAAACAATGTGGAAATCAATTAAAGTAAATTGTATTCATAATTGGGCCTTTAAGTGTCAAGTAGTGGTTGTTAGATAACATCCCAAACCACAACATGTAAAACACAGAACCACAACACTTGGTTTAGTCTCCTTTCATCTACTGCAGCCAAGATAGAAAAACATGCAAGAAAGGATTAGAGCAGCAGTGGTTGAGCAGGTGCAGAGCACTTTGTCAGCTCTGCGCCTTCGCCGCATGATGCGGCATATTGCAGTGTCAAGAACAAGGTGTAAACACAAGGAACGAGGAACACATCAAACAGACAGAGAGCGAAATGCTTGGCAGAGATGGATGCCGGTGAAACGAATGGAAGCAAGACAAGGTTGTTTATCGTGAGCGGCGGAGACAGATGTGTTCTAGCTATGTTAAGGCATAAACATGAGCCTTCGCAGTCTGTTAATGGGCTCTCTTCATATCTCCGCTGTTATCTGAATTCAGTTCAATTCGTATTTTGGTTTATTAATATAGCGCCAGTTTGCAACAAAAGGTACAAAGTTTACGCCCAGCGAATCCCACTGGAGCAGGACGGGAGCCAGCACTGCCCACTGGAGGCACACAGCTCCAAGTCTGACCATACCCGCAGAAAAGGTACAGGAGGAGGGAGAAGGGAGAGCTTAGCGACAGGCAGTACAGTGGTTGTAAGCGGATGCGTTGTCATTAAGAAGCCTTTTGCCTTTCCCCACCTCCTCATTATCCCGGTTTCTCTCTCACCTTGGCTCGTTTCCACTCTGCCAGAGAGAAAGCGAGAGGAGGAGAGAGGTGTGGATAGAAAGTGGCAGCTGCCTGGAACCCACTCTGCTTCCAAGTGCGTTCGCACCTCAGATTTGTGTGAAAAGGAGAGAAAGCGGGAGGAATGAAAACACACTCCACCCCCTCCATCCCTCCCTCCACCTCACACACACACACACACCTCTCAACCCTCCCCCCTGCGTTTATTGGAATTGACTCGGGAAAAGTTTACATCTGCATTCGGGATGGAGTAACGTATCTGGAGGCAAAAATGGGTGCGTTCGAATGGCAGCCCTCAATGCTCCTACCTATCAAGTGGTTTCCATAGCAACATCGATGCGAAGTTCAGCAGGCAAGGGGACGTTGACGCTCGGAGGAGCAGTTACCCCCACGGCCTTGGAGTGAACTGCCTGACGTTGCCTGACTATAATGAGACGCAGGGAGGTTTGATGGAGGGCTGATATGGCTCACAAGGACTAAACTGAACTTAATAATATGCTTACATCAAGTATAACTCTAAAAAAATATATATTACTTCTTCCTGGTGAAGAGGTCGCTTTAGCTTCAGGCCCCCTGGGAGATGATAATGGTTTAGAAATGGGCCATAAGAGTAAAAGTAGCTATGTTACACACACTGTGAACTATGGGCCGCAGGCAACCTCAGTTCACAATTAGACTTTAGGTTTAACAGCCAGTTAAACTGCTGATATATAGTTTCACTCTAAACTGTTCAACCGTTCACTGCACCAGCAAAATTCAAAATAGTGTCTTTATTTATGCCCTTCGTGATATGTACAGTGCAGAGCAGCTCCAGAGCATCACGGGGCCACCACCGTGCCGCACTTAAGGTGGGGTGTTGAGTGCTTTGCCTTACTGTGCAAAACAAACTCTGTCCAAATGGCGCTGCAGGTCATTTGCTCTTGATTCTTTTCCTACTATAAGTCAATTTTCATCCCGTAAAAGCTTCCTTTTTCTGCCGTAACCTGGTTGAGTATCCAGTTGCCTTGAGCAGTACAACGTTCAATGTTTTTGTATCTTTTTCCCTGCACGGTACTTAAGGCTGAACCCCCCCCCAGCCTGTCTCAGCCTGCTGGATGCTCCAGCTACCGTATGAGACTTCTGCTGTAGAACGAGGCTGGTGGTTATAAACAGAACTTGTTTTTAAGCCCTTAAATGACCACCAACCAACTAACCATCATGATAAAAGATGCATGCAGTCACACTTGCATGTTACGCGGGATATATGTCCGTGAACTGTATGGGTAGCATCACCGTGCTCCTAATCACTTAGAGCGCATGCATCACCATATCCCTGAGTGCGCCTGTTCGTGGCAGATAGACAGAGTACGTAAACAGTATCAGAGGCTGAGTCTGCAACGGTGCATACATCACAGACAAAAGACGCCCACAACACTGACAGGTCCAGTAATTGCATTCAGTGGATCATAAAATTGCACATATTGCATCAT
The DNA here is from genome assembly GCA_030770545.1 of Macropodus opercularis. NCBI lineage: Eukaryota > Metazoa > Chordata > Actinopteri > Anabantiformes > Osphronemidae > Macropodus > Macropodus opercularis. The sequence continues at coordinate 9,816,601 of CM061108.1, read as the reverse complement.
TCTTGCCCCGATAACAGGGGGAGGAGGGGAGAGGGGATGAAGTGCGGCCTGGGTTTGAATGCACGTCGCGTTCCAATGCAGTTCCAGTTAATTAAAAACACAACGCCGGGGCGCCTCGTGCATAGCAATGCGTCACCTCGTCACTGGCCTTCACCGAAAGCCCCACCGCACGAAAAAGCTTCATGGGGCTGTTTACTTTTCTGCTGCGGTATTTTGACCTCCAACCCACGCGCCATTAATTTCCCAGCAGCATCATCTGTGTAAATATCGCAAGTCGCACTCGGGTGTTTTACAATGCAGGCTCGCTCTGTCCACGGCAAGCGCTCCCTCAGAGAGACGCCAGGCGATCTGTGTGCGTGTTACAAGATAATTTGCGTAACCTTGACCCTGAAACCAGTCCCAAGAACGAACCGCCACTCAAGATGCACCATTAGCTCAGAATCTTCCCCTTGATATTGATCCTTTTAATTGAATAATCAATCCTCTGCTCAGATCTATATCAGTGATCAGTGATGTACAACAAAAACACACGAACGAGAGGACGGCGCTTGTAAAGATCACCGGATAGGTCCTAATAAAAAAAAGAGGGAGAGAGATCTTATCAGAGGTGTCTTGAGATGTTGCGTTTCCAAATTTGGATCAGAGTAACAGTAACCACAGTAACAAGCGCACAGTAACTACCAAATTCTAATGAGTTCATCTTTAAGTCTAAGAGATTTGTTTTTAAAAAAACTCCAGGCCAAGTTATTTGCTGTGAAGAAACACCTAATAAATAAATAGACCAAAGACCAAATAGTCAGTAAAGCATCAAACAGATTCTCTGGTGTCAGATTCTCTCACAACTGTAATTGTACAAAAAAAAACACTAATGCTTGGAATCAATATCATGTCGTCAATAAGCAGCAGTTTAGTTGTGGATTTAACTACAACACATTAAACACATTTAACACTTTTTTACTCAACCCTATCCAATCAACAAAAACATTACATCAGTTGCTTCCTGGCTGTTGCCGATAGCGAGCACCAGGGCTCTTCGCTTACAGGATGTGGACTACAGGCCCCATCCCCCTGGAATAATTCCTCGTGTTCCTACTACTCCCTGCCGCTGCGCGTCTCCAGCTGATCTTCAAGGCATCTTCGGCGCAGGCTACGGCGGAGGAGACGCTTCTTCCACATCAACGGTTAATTACCCAAGACTTCAGAACAACGCTGCTGCTTTTCTCCCCACAACATTCTTTCTCTGCCGCGGCACAGATAATGAGGAAACAAACTGCGCAGCGGCAGAACAAAAGCAGTTTCTCCCTTTGTAATTTGTGAAGAAGACAAAAGAGTCATTGACAGGCGCAGACTAATGGCTGGGGTTTTACATAGTGTTCCAGGTTTTCAGCCAAAGGCTTGTGTACTGCAGGCAGGAAGCCCTTGGCAGGCGTCTGCCTTTTCATGAATTTATCTAATGTTGCAGCATTCAGAGGTAATGAAAGATCCCGGTCGTGTCCGTGAGAGGGAGAGACTCTTGGGAAGGCACACACGACAACCTTGTTCCGTGACAATTTGTCTCCATTAAAGAAAAAAAAAGAAAAGACAAGAGACACAGTGAATACATCAAAACCTTCCTGACTGACGCCTACATGCATTTTGTCGTTCCTTGCAGCCGTTTAATAAAACAAGGGCCTCTGTTGCGATTTCCATGGCAACCACATGCACCACGGCCAAAAAGGTTTGAGAATGCAGCACGGATTTCATCAAGGGTCACCGTGAAGCATAGCTGAGTAGGACAGTCATTAAAAAGAAAACATAAACATGTCTCCTACTGCAAAGGCAGATTATTCGAACTAAAAAACAAAGCGTAGCGTCTAAGCGTAGATACGGGTTCGACTACCCAGAACCTGAGTGAACACGTTGGCCCACCATCCTGTGTGGAGAGAATCCGTCGCACGTCTACAGTAGACTGGCGGATTAGAAAAACACAAACGTGCTCTGGAAATGCTCCCATAATGGGATTATATTCCTTTAGAATCCGCCGAGAGGAGACGTGAAGGAGCGAGGACGCCCCTGTCTGTAAACGAATTAACGGGATCAGTAAGTAAAGTCACAGGACTGACGTTGACAGAGTTGATGGGCGGAAGGATAAATTCCCTTGTTGCACTTTGCACCATATTGTTTTAATTCTTTAATCAAATAAAAAACATTTTGTAATCTGTCTAATGCTACTGCCAATCAGCCGCTGAGAAAATCTCTGATTCCACCATCTTATAAATAAAAATGGTGACGTTGTCATATTCTAAAATAAAAATAGAACTTCAAGCCCCCTGTATAATTCCTCATTACCCAGCGGGGCAGAGTCAGGGCCCAAGGACGCAATTAAGAGAGGACAGAAAAGGACCTGTCACACACGAATTACGCTGAACAGCGGGAGCTTTCACCAGCAAAGATGGCTTTAGCCTCGGCAAGAGGCACAGAGCTGATTTTGTATTCTCTTTGAGGAAATAATAGGGAATAATCTGCGGTGGTCGGGAGTTCCCTTTGATGAACCGAGGTCGTCTCCGAAGTGCGCTGTGAAGCGTGGCCAAATGCTCTCTGGGAGCAGGCGGCATCCGGGTCCAGGCCCGAGGGGGTCGTGGTATCATTAGTTAACGGGAATAAACAAACAGCACTGGATCCATCCTCTCTGAGACTCCTTTCGCTTCTTTGATTAAACGGGCAGCCTCATAATACTTAGGCTGCTACTCCACCAGTACCAGACGTCGATAGTCTCACCCATAATATCTAGGAAGGAAAGAATTCCACTCTAATCTTCATCTTGTGAAAATCTTGTGTAAATAACACATTGTCTGACAAGCCAACAAAAACTGGCTTCAGACTGTGCCGACGAGACTCAATGAATGAAACCTGTAAATAAAGAAAAAGTGGTTTGTGGTTGTATGAGAATGATAATAAATCCTCCTGCTCCATATGATTAGGTCATCTGGAGAGAACAAAGACCATCCATAGCGATTACATTTCCAACTGGATCACAAACTGCTCAGACATCGTGAATGAAGCTCTGCGTTTATTAGCAGAGAACACGTAGGAGAGAGGCGGCCGGGGGTCAGCGGAGAGCGACGGTGAAGATACTCTCAGCAGTGAACTTAGGGTTACATTTTGCTCATTATACCGGCCCACACGGTTTCCTCGACCTCAACCCAGCGCTGTGAACCCAGCCGTATAAAATCATAACAATAAGACAGTGAAGTTGCTCTGTAATATGTGATTCTGAGGCGGAAGAAGAAGAAAAAATGAACGTAAGAGGGAGAATTCACTGTGTGGCATTTGTGAATACGTCCTATCTACTGCAGAAGCTCTTCTATTATAGTTGGCACCTGTGTGTCCGAGGCTTGAGCCGGGTCCATCGCTTTCTTCATTCGGGGGAATCTGGAGATGTCTAGACGAGGCTGAAATATTAAATAACCTGGACATTTGGAGTAAACAAACCCGCTGGCTTTCCGCACAGAATGCAGCGAGACAGTTGGAGCAGATGACTTCCTGTTAGTGTAGCTGCCTCAGAAAGTTCCGAATATTTCTGATCATGAATTGCAGCCTGGGTATTAAATCAGCATCTTAAAGCATCTTAAATCGCGTGTTAAACTGTGAAGCGCTTTTTGCCTTTTAAAGTCTTGTTTACTGAAAATGAATCGTGCTGGACGTTTTAATCCCATCGCTCTGTATCATCTAATTAAAAGGAGAAACAACGCCTGATTATATCAAGGTGAAAAATAATTGAGTAAGGGATCAAAGAGCTGCAATTTTTGTGTGTTTTGGTTTTAGTAAATTGGGAGTTTTCTACACAGACATTAGTTTCCAACGGTTTCAAAGGTCGACACATAAAAATAGAATTAATATTTTTATTAGCATAGAAATATTAATTCTAGAGACAGCTGAATGTCTCTTTTGGGTAAGTGTAGATGCTATCTTCTATTTGAAGTTAAGCATTTGACTATTTGTTTAAAACAAAAAAGATGAACAGTCACGTGCATTTGCTCCCGTACATGGAAATTGGAACTCTTAGAAAAGGCCGCTGAGCAAAGTTGGGATAATCTCGGATGGTGGCTTGAAGACCACAGTAGCCTCGTTTATTGCTTTGTTTCGTTTTGTTTTGCTTTGTTTTCCGATCAGTACAAGTGTTACTGATCTGTGTTGTCCACAACCGCGCTCGCCTGAGCCGTGGGCCCGTTCCAGCCTGTTTATTGCCTCCATCGCGTTAGGATCTAATTATTGCTGTGCAAGTCAACACTCTGGGCATTTTTCATTACCTTGTCGAGGTGTTTTGACAGGCGCTTGCTTCCCCGGTGTTGTAGAAGAGCTGTGGACCTGGCGCACGAATGAACGTAGTGGCGTGGAACTATTGACATTTACGTGGGATTTGTAGATGTGTGGGTTATTTCCCCAGAGGCCCTTGCGGCGTTTTCTCTGCGGCGAAACGCCCTCTGAAAGGTCTTTTGACATCGCGGACACCCTTCTAATACAAACTGGAGGAGCTCTGCCAATTCATAGACTGTCTCATAACCTTGAAGATGTTAAAGAAATGCAAACAAACAATGTGATGGAAACACATCAAGGTTCAAGATCAGCTGACCTGTAACTAGACCAAGCTTGTAGTAGCCCAAGTGTGTCAAAACTGAGTCAGTACAATAGATAGAGCCTTTAAATTCCTATTTCCGCTCCAGGATTCTCATTACTAATGCAAATGCACTTGTGTTGTTTATTTCATTTAAACCTAATCTCCAAAAGCGTTAAATTCCTGCACAGAGGACCTTCAGCTGCAGACTCTGCAGCCCACTAGCACGGGAAGATCGCTAATGGAAGTACAATGTTAATCTGGATATCTTTATAACATAGCATCACAGAAAGCACTTCACAGACCCACACACACACACACACAGACACACACACACACAAGTGTGCTCCACACTGCTAGGCACACTTGGAGCTTTTGGGGGGGGGTGGAAATAACGAAGCGAGATCTAAACGTTATCCATTATTCATAATGTATCTGGGAGATGTGCGGTAGCGAGGAGAAGGAGAGTTACATTTTTAGGTCGGCGCGTGGATTCCATTCTCACAGCGTCGAATCGCAAAAAGCAACAAAATAGTCAACTCCCACTCATCTCTAACCACAGAGAGAGACACTGAAATCCCATTTCTTAAAAGCGAGCATGTTCGGGGCTTTACAAGTACCGGTCCAGTCCATTTACAGAGTCCCTGAGTGCCTGCGTTTATAGCAGAGAGCACGAGGCGCAGAGAGTATCTTATTGGCATCATAAAACACCATCACTGTCACACTGATCCATTTTTTATTTTTATTTTTCTCCCACCGGTTCGCTGGTCTGGGCACCAGCGGCCTCGATTAATCAGAGTTCAGAGAGGTCGTCGCCGACTCAGAAAGACTCAAATGTTTTCAACACACTGCAGGTTTTGGCAGCAGATGTTCCAGAAATATTTTTTTTTTTATTCCTAGTATTTATGTATCTACTAAAGGTTAACTGATGATGGATGCTCTTTTTATTCTCGCTCCTCCGCGCAGTTTGCGTTTAAACCGTCGTGTTTCAGAACATTTCTGCAGAGAGACGCTTTTCTTTTATGTCTGCTATAGGGACTCAACCCACTTGTCCACCCTCTGAGCGTAACCTTTGTATAAATAAAGTTTTCCAGAGCTTACATAACCCGCTGGGTGGTTTACAAGCCGTCAATCACAGCCTTTCACTGAATGCGAGGCAAACAGAAGGCAGTAGCGTCAAAAACAGACAACAGCACCTGATTTTATTATACTTACAGCATCGTCTACATTTTCACACGTGGACTTGTTCATTTTAAAAAGTTTTACATTTGTTTTTCAGAACCCACCTGATTCACTGTCCAGTCCCTGAACGCCTCACACGCTCACAGCCAAACAAAACGCCTTTAGTCTCCATTTGCCTCGTGCTCCGTCTATTTACATCGTAATCTGAATAAAACTGAAAATGCTGTGAAATATTTTCAAGCCGCTCTTGAAGAGCGTAGGTCAAGATTTTCAGCAGGGACTACGCTAAATGTGGAGAAACAGAAGAGACGGCTTTAATTTATCAGTCCACCCTTCTGCCAGCAGGGAAGCTTGACAAGGCGAGAGGAGGCAGGTGGAATTTACTTTATTGGAAAATATCAGCTCTAGCATTATCTGATCAGCATCTTAAAGCCTTTCCCCCCTTCAAATTGAGCTTTATTGTCTTCGGCACTTACGTCGATACAAACCAGACCAATTCAACAGAGGGAAAACTGTCACAGGCCACACTCAATTATCATGATTGTGAACGCGAAGAGGGCGCCAGTCAGCACCAAGTAGAAACCAGGACTCCTTGAGATGTCTGTGCATCTTCTAGGTAGAGAGTAAACTCCCTGTGGAGGTTTTTTTAGACAAGCCTAACTAGAAGGAGACCCTGGGGCAAACCCAGAACTGGCCTGAGGGGATGATACAATCCATGTAGCCTAGGAAGGTCTCCGAATCCCCAATGAGGTGCTGCAGGTTGTAGCCAGAGACTAAGTGCCACTGCCTGAGCATCGATGTGGGGAGATTCACCGACAGTCAACAACGGGGCCTTGATAAATCCACACAGAAACACGCAGACAATAAAACTTCTGTATCTTGTGAAGTGCGACTGAAATAACTGTATGTGTGTGCATATGGGCTGTGATCTTTTTTTTTTTTTCCCGTTTAGAGACAACAGGCCTCTTCAGCGTGGCCCGTCCACAGCTCTCCGCAGATTGTAATGCGCTGTGGCAGGAGACGGGCTCCGCCGTCTATAAAAAGCGTCGCTCCGCCACATGGTCGAAGTCTGCGGCGCGTGAGACGGACACACACTGAACAGCAGGGACTGTGTGAGGCTGGGAGGATGGAAACCCAGATGGTCCGTTTCTTTGTGAACTGGCGCAGAGTATCCTAATTATTATTCATGTGAAGAGAAGCTCCTCTTTGAGTCCGATAGCGTTGGCCGACACGGCCCGAGGCGACGCCAGGGCCGACCCTGAAAACACAGATCTGCCAAACGGCAGTGAGTGTGTGTGTCTGTGGGCGCATCAACAGCATGGAGACACACACACACACACACACAGGCCTCAGAGCAAAGTCTCATTTAATCAGCAGCGGTGACTCCAGACTAAACATGTTGGTGTCATCTTCAAACACCTTCTGGTTGTAACAGCACACAAATACACCTGCACACAGCCTCACATATGCACATGCAAAAAAAAAAAACCACACAGTCACGCGCTGGGGCTGAAATAGCAGCGGCTGATTGTGGCCGTGAGTGAATGAACGCTTTTATATTCCACTGGCCTTTCATGGCGTCGACTGCTCCGCTGTTTAGTGCCTTTGTCCACTTACACGACGCAAAACACAGTTTGGTCTACAATGAACACGCTGTGCAAGTATTTCAAACTACATCTGAGATCTTACCACGTTGAGAGCCAAGAATATAAAGAATATAGAATATAAAGTGTTCAAAACTAGACTTTTTTTATGATGTCTGTCGGTAAATGAAGCGGCATAAACCGACCGGAAACCGGAAAATGCCAAGGACGCGGCAAAAGGTGGCATCGAAAAGGCCACAGATATCCATCCAATTAAATTTATAACCCGCATTAGGCCATGTTGGCAGTCTGGGTTGCAGAAATTGAAAAATGGAGGACATGTGTCCTCAGGCGTGCCCCTTCAACACACACACACACACTACTCAATCAAAGCGCCAGCAGCTGTAAGCACCATTTCAAGGGACGCCATTATGCAACGGAAATGTCATTAGCGATTTTACAATTTCACGCACCGGTGCCACTAACACGTCGCTGGAAAACGGCAGGGCACAGATGAAAGGTAAAGGGCTCCAAACTCTGAAAGCAATCCCCGCGACAAAACAGGAAGGAAAGGATGGATGGAAGGAAGGATGGATGGATGAATGGATGGAAGGAAGGATGGATGGATGGATGGAAGGAAGGATGGATGGATGGATGGATGAATGGATGGAAGGAAGGAAGGAAGGAAGGATGGATGGATGGATGGATGGAAGGAAGGAAGGATGGATGGATGGATGGATGAATGGATGGAAGGAAGGAAGGAAGGAAGGATGGATGGATGGATGGATGGATGGATGGAAGGAAGGAAGGATGGATGGATGGATGGATGGATGGAAGGAAGGAAGGATGGATGGATGGATGGATGGATGGATGGATGGATGGAAGGAAGGAAGGATGGATGGATGGATGGATGGATGGATGGATGGATGGATAATACTACCAAAGTGCCAAGTGGTGGGCAGGAGAGTTGGCCTCTGCCGGAATTTTGCGAATGAGAAGAGCTTTTACAATTAAGTCACGTCCTCGGAGACGTCTCGGAGATGACAACCAGCGAGCTGTCAGTCTGTCAGAAGAGAACGCGGCGCTCTAATTGGTCGGAGGTGGATGGGAACGGTGGGGAACTGGGCAAAGTCCACGTAATTCACCAAACGCACAGCACTTCATTTCATTTTTAGCTTTGTGTAGCAACCCTGATTGGTTGTTTAACTGTGTCAAGTCAGCAGAGGCAGAGAAATCTAATAAATAACCCATAATGCATCAAAGATAATTAATTATTGCTGCATATCTGAGGAACACACACGCACAGTTTGTTCCCATCCTAAGATTCGAAGCCAAAAACCATGAGTTATACATTGGTCCCCGTGTGACTGATGGCCATATTATTGCAATTGCATCAAAGGTACCCCCCCATTTTGGCCGAACGCCATCTCAGCAGTAGCGTTAACAGCGCTACTAAATCATGTTGCACTTGAACGCAGGCTTGTCTTTGTGTCACAGCCTGGATAAAGCTACTGTAACATCGCTACCTTCAGGCTATGATCCAACAAGAGCACATTGAGGGAGAGCGTAAGTGTGACGTCAAACCCCTCAGCTGCGGTGAAATGCAGGGGGTCCGGGCAGAAAAGCCTTTACAGAGCACTGAAGGGAGGACGACTGTTCAATTTAAAACGTCCCGCTACAGATTCATAGTTATAGAAAACTTCTTGGGCTTGGACCCAAGATTCAGGGATATAAGACGATCCCATGCGTTGATGGGTCCGAGTTACGATCCTCTAACTAAACCTCACACGGCTTGGATCCTCACATGGCGACCGTAAAAAAGCCCCTTGGTGACCAGTTGCCATCCAACACCAGCAGCAGAGAGAATCGCGTGAGAGCGGGCTTCTGTTAAGATGATCACAAGAATGACTAGAGAGCCTGTAATTCACCAACTAACCTGGTAAACCACAAAATTAAATGAAATTATTTATCGATACAATGAAAGGGTTATGTTCTAAACAGCAGAATGGATTAAGGGTGGAAGGACGTCTTCTAAAGACACTATTCACAGGATTACTCTTTGCAAAAGGGAATATCACCTCAAAAGGGATTTGAAAGCGTTAGTCGGTGGTGGATTCGTGGGGGGGGGGGGGGGGTGTATCAGCAGCTGGGTTTCTTCGTGTTTGCAAGAGAAGGAGCAGCAGGGCCTCAAATTTGACATCGCAGCGTCACCGCTAAACACTGGTGAGAAGCTCGGAGTGAAGGAGAGGAGCTGGGTTATGAGCCGCTAAGCTAAACCCCCCGAACCACAAAGTAATTACAGTGTCGGGCAGGAGACGTTGACCCAGGTGATATTAAAAATAAAAAAAAAAGGAGCCCAAGCAATTTCTAAAGATGGAGGAAAGCCAAAGAAAGGAAGGATGAGTGAGGAAACATGCTCCAGAAATCCTCCATAACGCACACACACACACACACACACACACACACACACACTGTAATGACCATATTTCCATTTGCTTTGCAATTAAGCATGTTACACCTCAGTTCTTTTGAAATGGAAAAATGTATGGCGCCACCAACAAGCTAAGAATTGATTTATTTTCATTCACGCCACACTCACACACACACACACACACCTCACAATTCCATCCTTAATTAGCCAGTGCTGAAAATAATTAAAGACTTGCGTCTGAGCCTAATGAGCGAGTCAGAGGAATTAAAGAAGAAGCTGGTGGCCACACGCGCTCCGGCATCAATCCAATTACCTCGCTGGCCTTGATGGGTTTGTTCCCGTGCGCCGGCACAAAGCAATGTGAGTCAGAAACAGGCAACGTAAAAGTGAGCGAACCGGCTCAGCATCACCCGTCAAAGTCGCCGTCGTGCGTCTTCGGAGCTGAGAGGGCCTTCGATCGCAGTAGGGGAAGGGAGGAGGAGCGTTGGATGTTATCGGTATGCTCGACATGTTGGAGGGATTTTCATCCCCCAGCGCAGCCAGAGAGACGCACAACCTGAGCGCACACGCACTGCAGTGACCCGCATTTCAATTCAGCGCTGGCTCCGCTGTCAGTCTTCAAACACACTCCCGCTGAATCTATATGAACAGTCGCGAGCATATAGAGAAATACCCTTGACCACGTTTCCATATGGTGCTTGAACACAACTTTTAAATGACTATGAACTGTAATTTACAGAAAACGTATCCATCATTAGCAATGTCCTGGCTCTGTGTGTGTGTGTGTGTGTGTGTGTGTGTGTGAGATGGAGAGATTGCCATGATCGTAAACAACCCCTGCAGGGAAAGAAATGGTTGGTCCTCCGACAGCTTCACCCCCCCCCCCCCGGCACCTGAATCGATGATAATACCGCCGCAGCCTCCCGGATGGCGGATGGGTCCTGGTGTCTGCGGGCCACACCAGCGCGGATGGTTTGGATCTCTGGATGAGGCCATTCATTAAAAAGCTTGGAAGTTACGCACAGTGGGTTATCTTTACATCACAAAATTAGTTGGTTCTTTCCTCCAAGTGAATCCAGATCAGATTGTTTTTTTTTTTTTCCCCTGGTGACGTCCTGATCTTCTACTTACTGAGAAACAAACTGCACTTGACGCACATGAACGCTGGCTGTGACACACAAAGCTTAGACGAGCTGGTACCCGACGGTCCAACTTCATCACCGGGGCTCTTCGTTTGTTCATTTCTACCTTGTCAACGCGCCTGCGTCTGGGAATAAAGCCGCAATAAACATGTTTTCTCAGAGGAGCGATGCAGACCAGACTGGAACAAATGCATCATCTCGTTTTGTGCCCCCTCTGTGTCTCTCTCTCTGTCTCTTAGCACAGCCAGAGCAGGGAATAATGCTGGAAAGCATCAAATCAAACTCTGATGTATTCTAGCAGCTTCTGGTTTTGTGTAACATAATAGCATTTGGTTATTTTTGCAAGCAGAACTAAAAAAAATGCATTTAGTAACAGCAATGACACATTTTGCTGCTCTCCTGTGTAATTATCTGTCTCTGAAGTGCTATGTAAGTAACCTGGTGTTAATTCTAGTGGAAAAGTGAAAAACATGCAATAAAAACACAGAAATCCAAGTAATTGCCTTGTAGAGGCCATCGTTTGATCTCAATATCTAAAATCCAGCCGTGACCTCATTCGTTTGTTCAGCTTAGTGCATTATGGGTCGTAATTACAACAATTATAGCATGTCTTGATGAAAGCCTTTCTAGAAAAAGACTTAATATCCATATGCAACAATAGTCATGAAATTCAGTTTGAGTGGGGAAGAACGTACGGAACCTTACACTTCGCTGGCAGCTTGACGAACGATTCCTTCGGCTGACAAGCCGATAAAAGCAGAACCTGAGCGGAGGTCACCTTCGGATAATCTGAAAGTCATTTATCAGAGAACGCGATAGATGGGGGAAAGTGAGACCTCAGCGTGAGGAATCATGGGACGCGGTGACAGACGAGCGTTCCGACGCCGCTGGAGCTTGAAGCCAAACAAACAAGCCAGAGGTGAAGCTGGACTGTCACACGACATCAAACACGCATTCGTTTTGCTGATGCGTTTAATTTTGGGTTGACAATTACTATTCAGAGGGCACAAGATAAAAAAAATAATAATAAGTAAATCTATTTGGATTGGAAACTTAATCTCACTGTGAGATTGTTACGCTTAGACAAACTCAGAGGAGAAAATACGTTTGAATCCACTCGGACAAACTAACAAACAAAAAAAAAAAACTGGCAAACGTGCGTGAATCAAAGGCAGAAACCAAAAAAATGCTTCAGCAGGCTGGAGGGCCAAACTGTCACAAGGGCAACAATTGAACCGTTCGATAATTAAACAACTTTGCACGCCAGTAATTTGGCTCGTTTTGTTTGTAATAATGACACCGTTATGCTATCTTTAAAGGGGAATTCCACCGATTTCAGCAGAAATTTGTCATGGGAGAACGACTTGAGGTGATTTGATCTCCAGCCCGTTGTTTGGCGAGACGCTGGAAGTGGACGGGTGAGTAAGAGGAGTGGACAAGTGGGAAAGCCCACTGTTAGACACACAGAAAAAGCTCTAGAAGCCAGATTCTGGAGATGGAATATTTGAATAACTAAAGTCATCGTGAGCTTAAAGGTCACTTTTAACGCGTGGCTTCTAACCCGCCTGTCTTCAGCTTCCGCTTTAGTAAAACACTCGGAGCGGAGACGGAGTAATGCGTGCGAATTTGAAACCACCGCAATTCAACTCTCCCTGCGTTGGCACAAAGGCTATAACATCAGGGTGTGTGTGTGTGTTTTGGCAGCAGCGCATCACATGTGACCTTCCAGCGCCATCTGTCCTTGTCGTCTCTTCGTTCCCTCACGTTGACCTTTGACCTGAAGTGGGAAATACAAGCCCCCACCCACACACACACACACACACACAGCCAGACGCTCGCCGTCCATTACCCCTGATCACAAACCGTTAATGTGTCACTTTCCGAGGAATGCGCGGTAGGTGACCACATCCTCGTAAGTCAGCGCCTTCCCTGTATTTGTTGTGGGGGAAAAAACGGCGAATTTATTGCCGCTGTGCGTCTGATAAGAAATTAATGAGGCGATAAAGCCGCTGTAGGGCCTCCACACTTCCCAAGTGATCAAAGGGAAAGAAGATGACTCCTCTGATGAGTGCGTGCAAGAAGGAGCTGGGTTCTCGGAAAGGTTCTCTTTGGTTCTGCGCGCAGTCGGCACTCGTTGGTTAATGCGTACACGTATGAGATCACGCACTCGAGGACGGAACTGGTGGGCGTGAACCCTGCCGTCCACATGCTTTACGACTCCATCTGACAGTAACTGTAAACACATGCTGCTGCTGCCTTCAGGGCACCGTCAAGACACACAGATAGATGTTAAATGAACTGCCGGTTTCGGCCTTTAATTAGCTTCTCAGTTGACTTTTCCTGAGTTCATAAATAACTGACAACACAAGACAGTGATATCGTTTATATGTACTGTAAACTGCGATTGAAAAGGCCGGAGTCACACTTGTGCTTAAAAAACGTACGACGCGATAAAACAGGCTTTTTTCTTTGGGCCAGTTAAGCATCTGAAGCATCTGTGGCATATTTATGTTCTTCTAATGTGCAATGATTAAGCTGTTTAGACTCCACCCCCTTGGCGTCAGGAGGAACGCTGTCACGTACCGGTCGCACCTGGGACGGCTGAGCAGACCAGAGCGACTAAACGACGGGTCTTTTAAGGCAGAAGGCCCTAAAAAACAGATCTCTGCAGTCTCTCAGCCAAAAAAAAAAACAACAAAAAACCAGCAACAGCCTCGGGATGTTAACTCTTATCTATGATGTATCAGGTTGCATGTGTTCCAGCGCCCCGGGTTATGTTCTCGCAGACTCTTCAGGCTGCAGGCGGGTTCCCTAAGATCTGCCTTTGCTCTTCCTCCTCCTCCTCCTCCTCCTCCTCCCCTCGCCGTCAAACACTGTGAAGCTCCTGCGCTTCCAGCCGACGCAAACGCCCGCTCGGTATTGATGGAGAGAGACAGCTGGAGTGGAAATACAAACCGTTTAAGCACGCGCACGAACCCCCCACGCGCCAGACTGTTTCTAGAGGGCGCAAGGAGAGCTGGGGGCGGGGGGGGGGTGTTGGCTGGCAGATTAACAACTTTACTTCCCAATTAGCAGGAGGGGAAATGGCTCCGACTGACCTTCTGCTTCCTTTCTTCTATCTTTACAAGCGCGACTCTGTGTCAGCTCTCTCTGATCTAATTCTGACAGCTGCAGAACCACTAGCCCAGAGGCTGTCACGTGGCTCCTTTCGCTTCCTGTTCGTGTCAATAGATTTAGTTAGTAGGACAAAGTACTGAATCACATACGAGTGGAAATGAGCAAAGCGCTGGGTTCGGATAAAGGGCCTGGGTTCGATTCCCAGAATCCCCCAGATGCCTTTGCTTGAGCCTTTCTCTCCGGATTGTAGTGAGACCATTGTCATGTTATGGTTGGTGTCAGCTTCTACGGCTTAAAACGCATACATTTAATCTCTAGTTATGAACAGGAAAGCTTTTACCAACCGTAAACCCCTCCCGATCTGTCCGGGCACAACAAACCTGTGAAGTTAGTTCCTAGCGCGACAATAACTTGACGCCGTCATTTAAAAGGAGGGAGTCGTTTGAATGGACCCAGTAATTTAATTCAAGAGCACAAAATTATTTATTAGAGGGAACAAATTACTACTTTGTGCACGCTAATGATCAGAAATTGTACCCTTGATACCTGGTGGGCTGTGTCGTTCTCAGCCTGCCTCAGATAATTAATCAAAGATGAACGGAGTTGCCGAGACAAAGCGTTGGAGCCACGTCGCTTCGATGAGCCGAGCGTCCGACTGACAGCTTTGTTGGTGGGTTTGCGTCTTAACTGTGTGTTGAATGTCTTTATATGCAGCTTTAGAGTTTGAAATACCAGCTGTTACAGAGGAGGATGTTTCCCTGTAGTGCGTGAAACCCGCTAACTCAACAAAAATTGATTTAACTGAGCTACAAACCACGGAGCTAAGAATAGCAGCACACTTTTCTTTCCCCTCTCTCTCTGTGTTGACTGTCTCTCTTTCCTCTGGGTATTCTACCTCATGAGGATCTCAGCTGCCCCCACGCCGCTTGTCTGCTTGACAGCGCTCTGTCAGTACCCGGCTCCTTCTCCCTCCCCTGTCTTTTGCGTTGCCATAGAAACCAGCGGGCCCGCGGAAACGTACGAGCGAGCCGGATTGTCTGGGAAGAAGGACAGCGAGAGTCGACCCCGGGTCGCACCGCAAGGCAGCTGGTTTTTGAGGACCTGAGACCGAGAGGAGAAGATGTCGCGGAGGACGAGTCGATTGGTCTGGCGTCAGATCAAAACGGAGAGAAATAGATTTACGGCCATGAGATTTACAATTGTTGTTGGCGCCTTAAATATCCAGGCTGTGTTGATCAAAAGTAGAAGTAAAGCAGCAGTGATGCTGGTTTCAGACACTGGTGAGTAAAAGTATCACTGAAAAAGCATAAGAATAACATATGAATAAAAGAATAAAATATAGGTGGGTGTGTGGAAAGCAGGGTAAGATCACAACAGGCCCAAGGACGAGAGCAACTCATTTTCTGACTCACCTGTACTGTAGCATCATCATCACATCTTTGCCTTTATTGTGTGTTTTCAACACATGCACACACACACTAACACATGATTCTAGATTGATGTGACTGTATTTTAAGTCATTTTCCCTATGAATTATTCATTTAATATGATCATTGATTGATTGATGAAACCCTTTGAACTCAGCCAATCAAGGACCACGCTGTTGGTCACCGTAGTAGCACATACTTGGGACGTGGCCCCGGTTTTATATAAACATGGAGATCGCAGCTGTGGATTCTTAGCGGCTCTTTATCGCTGTTGGATCTTTTTAAAAGGATGACCCTAAATATTACAGTCAGATGTGTTTTTGCACTTCAGAGCCGATGATGAATTATACATTAGGTACGTGCGTGCCGGCTGAGCCGCAGACCGAATCTCCGCGTGTCTCCGGCTCCCAGATGCTTCAAACTTCGTCAAGGAAACGCCGTTGCCACTTAGAGTCACTAGTGCTTCAAAAGGTCTTGACTCGACTTGAGGATTGGAAATTGCTTTACTCACACTGCTTCTCTGCGCTTGAGGGTGGACCGTATTGTATTTTACTCTGTTTATTTCAGTATGTATTTAAAAAAAAAAGATGATGTTTCCTAATTGGAAATTGTCGTCTGTGAAAAGAGCTTGGATCAACTGAATGATTCATTCTCATTTCAACGTCTCCTCCCTGTCGGTTTTCTAGTGACACTTCATTGCCTCCACGATATTTAAAAGGATCTCATACAACCTCAACTCCACTTTTTTTTTTCTACTTAAATCTCGTGACATTTCCCGGATGCCGTGTTGAAGCGATTCGGCTTCAGCCTGGGAATGACGGGAGACTGAAAAAGTTCTGAGCGGCTGAGCTGGAGTTTCACAGATGTTCTACTGTAATATAATACCGCTGCAGCCTGCAGATCATATATTACCAGCAGATAGTCTGACTTGGATGAATTGAGCTGCTGAACGTCTGATCACGTCCAATCAAGCAGCGGACTTCCCAGCATGCTTTGTTTTATTAGCTCAAACTCCTCAGAGACTCATCTTTTTGGTAGCTTATTTAGAAAAAAGAAAGAAGAAGTTGAGAACTTGTCAACCTAACGTAATCTTCGGTTTACTTAGCAGATTTGCTTAACATATTAACTTAAATGCAAGTTTTCAACTCCCATGATGCCTTCAATGACCAGGACGCGCAAGGGAACCATAGCAGAAACTCAGCTTAACTACTTACACCATGTTCAAGTCCACATTATTTACCTACAGTGACAGGACAGCTTGGTCCAAACTGGACCAATACTCACCAATAATTACCCCAATAATGCAGCTTTAAGGTTTTCGTGGCGTCTTTCTGTGGCCTTATTTTTTATTTGCCAGTTTCATTGTCCCACCTCCTCCTCCTCGTCGTCACAGCAGCTTCCCCATCCCACCGTTCAGGGCAATGAGAGACTTAATGACACGCTCCACCTGCCGCACTATTTATTACCAGAACCTATTAGGCGGCGGAGATTTACATGGGAAACAGGGACATTCAAACTATCGCGGTTGAACTGAGCTGACTCCTCCGGTCTCCTTTTCCCGTTCCCTTAACGCTGCTCCGAGTCCTCTGGAACATTTGCAAAAGTGACAGTATCACCCCTGAGAGAGCGATGGATCTACCTGCCTGCGAGGAGGAATATTAAAGAGGAAGACGGTGGAGAGGTGACGAGCGGGAAAGACATAATGCAGGGGTGGAGGGACATGATGGCAGACAAAGGGAAAGAGAGGAAATGTGTGGGATCACAGGGTGACATTGAAAGAAGCCTCTCGTTTTTACGCCAGCGGCGTCTTCCACTATTTACTCACACCATACTCTTCACTTCCCACACATCATCAGAAATCTCCCCTCCGCCTCCCAGTCGCCTGGTGGCATCACACGAGCGCTTGTCAGAGCTCTGGGGTGTCACAAACCTTTTCCCAAGGCGGGCATGAATGAGATTGTTGTTCTTCGGGGTGGGGGGTGGGAAAACAAAGAGATGGAGCCAACAGAAGATAAGGGGAGGAAACGAAAGGAGAGAGGACACAGGGAGAGGAGAGGACGTGGAAAGATACTGTGGCAGAGAAGCGAGAGCCAAAAAAACGACAGGAGGCGTGAGAGGAAAAGGGCGAAGAGAGAAACTTTAAACGTCTCATCCAGCATTAACATAATCCTTGTCACCCATCTGTTGATTTTGCCCCGTCTCTCTCTCTCTCTCGTTTTCTTTCTGAGTGAGGCTTTGCGCTCGCATTTGCCCCCAACAAGTTTGTGGAGCTCGTCGGTAGAGCCACACAGCAGTGGCAGGAAACCTCCCAGGCTCACTTTTCAACCGAGGAATTAACGAAAAGAGAATTTTACACACGTCAAAAAAAACAAACCACTGGGGTGCTGGGTAAAATACACGAGTCGGCAGAATGACAAAAAAGGAAACTCAGTGACATCATGAGCAACCCCTCTACCTCTAACCTATGCTGGTTAAAAGACATGAAAACCCTTAAAGCAGCGGCATATTTTAGTACTTTTTTTGAATTCCAACTCCTGCCATCACTCTCCGTTCCTCGCGGTTGACGGATGCGAGAGGAAACCATGACGACGACAGTGCGCCGCGCCTTACACGCGCACATCGCAGCCACCGGGAAGGAAATTTGTTTTACAAAGGCAGGACCACCTCAAGACCCCGTTTCATTGTATTCTTCCCGTAATACTTGCTTCCTTGATTGAATCAGAAATGTGTTCGCATTCGCCCGACCATCATGGTGTGAGAGTCAATTTTCCTTTTCAGCGGGGATGTTTACCGACACAAGAAATCTCCTGCGTCGCCGCGTGGCCTTAAAAACACAACACACCAGCAGGCGCTTTCAGGAAAAACACAATTTGCAGCTCTTCGAAAGAAGTTGATGAACGAAACAAGCTGTGTCATTAGTTGCCAAACAAGTTCTGGGTAACTCTCCATTTGCTTGGATCAATTTGCCTGCAAAGAGCTTCATTTGCATTGTTTTTAAACTGCAGGGGTGGCTCCTGGGAGAAGATAGCAATGCTGTTATCTTATGCAAAACAAAAAAGAAAGAAGAAAAGAAGAGGAACTGAGCTTTTCGCGCAAACAGACGGAGGCCAGGGATTGGCTGAGACATGCCCGTCGACCTATCGGTGACCTTGGAGCGAGCGAGGAGGAGGAGGAGGTCGAGTCCGCTCAGCTGCCACGGTGCTGCTATCGCTGGCAGACGCCGTATCGCCCTGCGTGTAGACGAGGAGGCGGCTGCGTGTGTTTGCCGCTAACACCTGCGTATTCAAACTGAAAGTGTGCAGCAGGTGTGTGTGTGTGTGTGTGTGGGACTGAGGGGACATGTGGGTCATACAACAGACAGTATCTGTTCTGCTTCGCTCGTGTTTTCCAACTGCTGACAGCCGAGGAAAAAACTCAGGTGTGAAGAAGCAAAAGCAAAGAAGAAGAAGGAATAAAAAAAAACTGCTGACAAAGCTTTACTGTAGTTGTGCGTGTGTTGCCTTAAACTCGTCTATTTCTACCTTCTTTCTTTCTTTTTTTCTCCTGGTAACAAAAATTACACAGCTTGTTAAAAGGGAGCCCAGAATGTGAAGTCAGCTTTTCCTGCGCGTCTTCTACGTCTCCTAACCTTTTATCTTGGATAAATTTAGTAGCAATTCAAGGAATCAAATAAAATTATTCATTTGAGTCAAACTGGAGGAAGTATCAGCCCTGTTGAAAGGGGCTGGAAGTATTTTCTTTCCTAGTAAGCGCCTGCAAATCTACTAGTGTCAGCTGTCATTTCATCCAGAAAAGTCCTCACCCGTCTACCCCTGCCTGAATAAAAGCTATTATTCCCACAGACATTAGATTTCAAAGTCGCATATCTGCCTGCGTAAACCGCTATTGGCTGACAGGTGCGTAGCAACTGAACGCACACAACCCTAAACGTGTGGGAAAAGGGAGTCGTCAGCTGTGAAAACTTTGTGAGAAAAGTGCTTCTCCCAACCCCTGTGCTGCCGTGAAAAGCGTGTGAGTTCAAGGTGACATTTCCTGCCCCTTATCGCCGGCTTATCCGGCTTTTAATCGCTGACCGCGCGCCAGCTGTCCGGCCTCTGCCTCCGCCAGGTGGTTTGGCAACAGGTGCCGCACACACGAAAGCTGAGGTCACGAGCACGAGCCTATGACACCGGAGGTGCCTTTTGGTTATCAGGTCTATCGGGACTGAGTTACATAACTTAACAACTAAAAAGTTGGCAGGACTCTTGCCTTCAAATCACTTTCTGCTTCTTCCTACCATTTGGATCATTTACATAGAAAGTACTAAACACACAGTTTATGTACCAAGCAGATGGCTCAAGTACTCTTGAAGTTTGTGCCTGAACAAGCATAATGCTAAACGTTTAATGCTGCATCGTTAGAATGAAGATTGCTGGTAAGGGATTGGATGATCCTCTACTTTCAATAAGATAAAAGCTTGTATCCAACCTCTCAGGAGTCCACACAAAAGGACAAGCGAGTTGGCTCCAGTTCTGACGGAACCGTCTGGATAAAGCTCCATGAAGCGATCTCACACCTATCTGTCTTCCCGCCTACGCGGTTGGGAGAAAAACAAAACGGGCGAGTACGCGAACACAATCTGCTCTCTCCGTTCTCTGCGCTGATGAGCCGTTTCAACCGTCTGATGAGGCTCGCGGAGCCAGATGTCCCGGAATAATGGGCGCTTCTTTCTCCTCTGAAGAAGAAGAACCTGAGCGATCGGAGCCGCTGCCACGTCCGCGTCTCTGAGGGGGAATCTGTCATTATGGCTGTGACCCCCCCCCCCCCCCCCCCCCGTGTCATCAAACACCCTGAAGATGATTGGGGTCTTTATGTGGCATTGAACGACGCTTTTGTGTCTGAAAGCGCAGCTAACAAATGAGAATAAAACCAGCACGAAGAAGACAAGCACATGGTTGGCATGACAACCATTCAAGCGCACGGAGAGCAAGACATCGTCCCTGCAGCTGACATTTCACAGCATCTGGCTGCGGGAGCGAACATTCCTGTCACCTATACACGACAAGGCACCGCATTCATTCACCCTTAACGTTATTTCATATTTTATTATTATTATTAAATGAGAGGATTCAGCTGCTTTCTTCCTCGGGGTCAAAAGGTCAAACTGAAGTCAAGTTCTACGCCAAGAATTCAGGCGAGACCCCACAAGTCTGAGTGTGAACATCCACCCGCCAGCACAACTTCCTTACGTCTGCAGATCAAAGGGAGACGGCGGCGGTGAGGAATACGCTGGAGCTCAGGCGGCTCCTTACGTAACATTTGAAGAGCAGCTGCTGCCGAGACTGGTTCAAAGCGGCAAGTCGCGACACGAGAATAACCAACTTTAGAACGTTCTCACGTTATTTGTTTACGTGTTTATTACGGCCCAATAAGGGAAAAAAATAGAGTCAAAGCAAAGCCTTATAGAAGAAGTAGGCTCTTTAAGTCCAGAGGAAAAAAGATGCTGCAGAGCGTTCATGCGCCTGTCAGGTACTTAAATAAAGCAACAACTGGCAGCGAAACCCAACTCTGTGCGCAGGCTTCTACTTTTAGAGCAGGAAACCGGAGGGTGAAAGGTCACAGAGGCAGAAAGGCCAGAGCCCGACAGGGCGGCAGCTAGTTAAACCAGGTTAAACGCTGTACAGGAAGAAGAAAGAACACACCGACTGTTTTAGTTTTTTTTTTTTTTTAATGGAATGTATCTTTTCGAGGTATGAAAATAGATCTCACGTTGAAATAAGAAATTGGACAGACTACAAAGGGCCCAGCTATAACTGTATACTGCGTGTTAAGATGGCAACAGGAGGGAATGTCAGAGCGGCACAGTTACAGTAGAGCCTTCTGAGGGAGATGACAGCAACACAGAGGCATGTGTTGGCTGGGTGATACACTCACAAGTGGTGGTGGTGGTGGGGGGGGGGGCTCTTTTAATAAAAAAATGCTGCCCTGTGTGTCACCACCTTTAGCTCTAGATCACATTATTCTATCAGTTCCTTTTCGTGTGAGATTCATCTTAACAAAACTTAACCCATTAGAGTTAAGTGTGTGTTTCTTAGAAGCAGAGCTGCAAAAGAGACAGATGTAATACGACTGGCTTAGCGGTAAAAGGCCGGCGGGTTCGTTCGGCCTGCGTTTTGCTCGACGCAGCAGGTTTACCGGCCCCGATACGGGACGATTATGGTTGAAAACCAAGCCGTCGGAGCGCGAAGGTGAAGCAGAGTCAAAAGCGCCATTTGAGTGGAGACCATCTATCACAGCAATACGTGCAAAGAACTTTCGGTTTGGTCCGAACTTCCATCTGGAAGCTTCGTTTTTTTTTTTCATGTTAGGATTATCTTGCGTTTGGTTTGCTCTTCTTGCAAATACGAAGAGAAGCTTCGATCGGCAACACTAGCAGGCCCCTGCAAGCTTTAGGGTTTCAGTCTGATGGTCCTACCACCAGAACTGTCTCTCTAATTGTCTTTAGAGCATCTCTGCTTCTAAAAAAAAAAAAACAAACAAACAAACAAAAACAAAAAGCCAGCTCTCAAACTTTAAGCTCCTCTCCGAAAGCAAGCGAGGGTAAAATAAGCGGTGTGGTGTGACTTTTCCACGTAAGACTTACAAGAATGCAAAACAAGCGCTAAAATTTGAGTAGACATGGTTCAACGGGTATTATCTCATCGTATACTAATAATAATAGTGCAACACTGCACAGGAGATAACAGTTCTTTGGTTCGGTTGATGGATGAAAGCATCAACAGGGACAGTATTTAACCAATAATGAACTGATCGTGCTAACCTACAACAACCGGTCTAAGGTAACTACATGGATTATTATTGTCGCTTGACTTTACGAGTGACGCGCCGGCTCCTGGCTCCACTCTCATCAACAACCGCACTGAGCATTCATCAACAACAACATCTTCATAGAAAACATATGTACACATCTAATAAATAAAGGACGAACCCATCGCACCGTAGATTACAGTCGTTTTTCTCGCATGCTTTCTGTGCGTCAGTCTCTTGTGATTTAAGTCTCTGCGTCGAAACGGGACAGGACTCTGTGGAAACAGCTGCTTGGAGGAAGGCGTCTCCTGGAGAATGGAGCTCGGGGAGAGGGGGGGGGTGCGGCGAAGAGGCAGAGGGTCGATATCCATCCACTAGCTGAGCGTCCAATTAACCTGCGGATGCAATCAGATAGTCGGGCTGAGAGCTGATGGAGGCCAAACACAGGCAGCAAAAGGAAATGTAGAGTGAAACAACGCGGAAGGGGTCAAAGTTGAGGAGATGTGCAGCAGGATGCTAGGAACACACTTCTACCGCTTAGTCATAAAGGTGGCTGCCGTGCCAGGGGCTTATGCGAGCCGTCAATCAGGCGAGAGGCTACGTTACACCCTGGACAAGACGCCAGTCCATCACAGAGCCACATATAGAAACAGACAAACTAGAACATTCACTCTCCCACTCACGCCTATGGGCAATTTAGAATCTCCAGTCAACCTCACTGCGATGTCTTTGGTCTGTGGGCGGAAGAAAACCCAACACAGACGCAGGGAGACCATGCAAAGTCCACACAGAAAGGAACCTGGGAGTCGAACCCAGGACTTTCTGGAAGCGCTGAGATCCCTGAGACTTGGCTGAGTTACGGTTCTATATCAGAGCACTAATGACAGCTGTTTATTACGAGATGTTTTGGACATCAAGCAGCCGGACTGTGGAACAGCACACACGTGGCTCTGGTGTGACACATCGAGCTGACACAGCAAGTCACGGCGTGCGCGCGCGCACGCGCGCGGAATTCACACAACCACATTGTGAAATGAACGGTGCGCTTTTACGCGCAATTTGGACTCGCTGGCACGTGAAACATAACAACGCGGAATAGAACAACATATTAATAACGTGCTCCCGTGCAAATCGCAGGCGAGGGGCGTAATTAAAAGCCCATAATCGCTTCGGATTCTGGACTCTTCTTGCGTGACATCCAACTGAACATCCAGCACATTTTTTTTTTCGTGCGGACGCTTTCACCTCCAAGACGGGGACGTGTAAGCAGGCCTACAGCTGGGGCTCCACAACTTTTCTTTGCGTCACCCTAAATCCACGTTGTGTGTCCCCTCGTGGAAAACATTTGACCTGTGAAGGACTGTGACCTATAATGAAAGGCAGACGTCCTCACGGATGGTATGAACATCCAGGGAATTAAAGAAGTCGGCTCCTTCGTGTGTGTGTGTGTGTGTGTGTTCTTCTCGCTTTTTCCTTTAGCTGTCTTACCGCTAACGGCGCACCAATGTCCGCGGGACGCGCCGCAGGTCACGCAACGTTTGGCGAGCTGCGGAGCGTCTTCTGTCCGGGCATCTGCACGACGAGCAGCTGCTGCTTCTGCCGGGTGGACTTCACGGCCAGGATCGCCTGCCGGTTCTTGTACTGGACCATCTGCAAGGTGATCTCCGCGTTCCAGCCCTCGTCCTGCGGGCACCTGAAGTCGATCTCTTTGCCTTCGGTCATGACCACGGTGAAGTAGACGTATTTGCCCTTGCGCTCCACGCAGTCCACCGTCTTCATGTTGGCGAAGTGCAGCTCCTTGACTCTGCCGGCGCTTCCGCTCCCGCCGTGGTGCGGCTGGTGGTGCTGCGGGTGGTCGTGCTGTTTGGGCGGCAGCAGCAACACGCCGTCCTCCGTCAGGACGCAGTGTTTCTTCTTCCACAGCTGCAGCAGCCCGTCGCTCCGCTTCTCCAGAAGCCCTTCCTTGAACACCTTCCTGCCGTTTTCCAGCATCTTCACGCCTCCTCCTCCTCCTCCTCCCTGGCAGCGTGGACTGGATGGATGGATGGATGGATGAATGACTGGCTGATGGACGGACGCCCGTTTGTCTCGGAGCAGGTCAGGGTTTGAGGTGGTGCCGTGACTGAGGAGTAGTGTAAGGAGGCTGCCTGGCTGTCTGATTAGCTGCTGGCCAGCGTCGTGTGGTGTGTGTGTGTGTGTGTGTGTAGGGGGGAGGGGTCTAGAGAAGTGTACCGCCCCCGGAGCGGAACCGGCCCCTGAGACTCAGATCATTTCACATCTTATTCATTTCGCTATTTTAAAAGGTGATGGACGGTAGACGGATATCGAGGACAACCCTCATAAACGCAGCGCCATCACTGCCTGGATGCCCCAGAGCTTAACGTTCACACGTCAGTTAATGGCTTCAGCTGATAATCAACCTACTCCTCCAAATAACGTCACCTGGAGGATTTCTTTATCTAAAACTCCAGTTAGAAATCGAGCCAAATAATTTAATATATTTAACAAGTTAATTAGAAGCTAAGCCATCATACACTGCATCAAATTGTTTTACGCGAAGCTACTTAAAATTATTTATTTTAATTTTGACTGATTAATTCGCGGAATGATAATCGACTCGATGCGACGCCGCCCCCTGCTGGCGCAAAGACTCCATTTAGACTTAGGGATGAGCAAGATTTACATTTACCAAAGAGTGAGACTCAGAAATAGAGATCGCACAGCAACTGTTTTATCCAATTTATTCATGAACATACACGTACAGTTATTGAGTACATTAGTATTTTGTAGCATAGCATTTTGCCTTGACAACAGCTGCTCAGGAGGACCCTAAAAAACCCTGTCGCATCCTTTTCCCAGCGAACATGTTCTGAATACTCCCTGGAGAATGAGAGGTACCCTGGCTCACCACAGTGGACACAATGCTGCCCAACACACAACCAACACTTGGCTGGCTCGCAACTTCAAAAAAAAACAAAAACAAAAGAAAAAGGCATTAAGAATGGACAGGCAGGCTACGGTTTATTCTCGGTCCACCTCCTGGCTCGATCCAGTATTGCTGTGACATGCTTCCCTGTGGCCTTCTGGGTAATACAGGAAGGAGGTTGGATGGGTCATTAGCCACACAATGGCCTTTAATCACACTTCCCCTCTTTCTTTCACAGTGATAGGAATGAATAACGACTTCAAGGGGCTGGACTGGGGTGAATATGAGTCACCTGACCAGTCAAACTGACAATAAAAAAAAAGATAAAATAAAAAAAAAAGTGTGTGAGGCGGAGGGAGGGAGTGTTCAGTCAACGTATCATTCTGGTTTGGACCTTCCATGCCTCTCCTGTGCTACATCTACCAAACCCTGTTCCAAAGCCTCTCAGCAGGGTGGGTTTGCTTCTCCCAGTAAGGTAAAAACCAGACAGGATGGAGCTAGACACTGGCACAAGGACTACTAGGCACAGAATCTATGACACGACGCTAGAACGCCACACACACACACTAGGGCCAAGTGTTGAACCACGCGCGCCACTGCGAGTCTATAAGGAGCCTGAGGCACTGATTACTGGAG
This sequence comes from Macropodus opercularis, assembly GCA_030770545.1. Taxonomy (NCBI): domain Eukaryota; kingdom Metazoa; phylum Chordata; class Actinopteri; order Anabantiformes; family Osphronemidae; genus Macropodus; species Macropodus opercularis. Next base: position 9,790,777 of record CM061108.1, on the reverse strand, counting down.
CGCTGACACCCCAAACCGTCTCATCTTTCTCCTACTCGTCTAGTGTTCTCTGGAATGTTTAAGAGATGCGACCAGGCTGTGACAACCCCTGGGAGGGGAAAAAAAGGAAAACAAAAAAAGTTAAAACTCTTTAATTTAGACAAGTGCACTCAGTTCAAGAGAGGCTAGCTACTTTTGAACGAGGTTCACTGATAGTGCCAGCCAGTCTGCTTACTGGAATGTATCAAGAGTGGAAAACAGTTGAACATAAGCGGAGCAGGAAGTGGACAGAGTCCAGCTCCCCGACCGCATGCTCAGCAAGATTAGACAAACTGCTGGAGACACTCGGGATGCCGTCACCCACACTTCCGGGACTGCGAAATGGAAACGCTACAGTGCTTGTACAAGTGCTAAGGGGCCCGGCCTAAATTGGGAGTCACCTGGGACGCCCAGAAACGACCAACCGGGGAACTTTGGTAGAAGAAAGAGGAAGAAGAGGAGGGGGGTGTTATAAAGTGACGTTACCGTGATGCAGGCTAAACCACAGCTGTTGTCTAAGAGCAAATACAACAAAAGACTCCACGAGAACCCAAACTAGTTTAGCAGTGAAGGAACAAGTTCATGCTTTTACGGGAGGTTGTTTATCCCTGCACTCTATTGTACAGACGGGAAGAGGAGGAAAAAAACAAAACAGGTCTAGTAAAATACTATGTATACTGAGCCACACAGCTCCCAGTATATTACCATGAGTTTTTGTAACAAAAATCTTGAAACTGTTTCTTCAAATTCGCTACCAAGAAAAATACAAAACATTATAAGGCGATAAGTAACTATTTTTTTGTGTTTTTAAATTTGAGAAGCCATTATAGTGCAGTTGATCCTCAAGGCAGCCAGGTCAGGTCTCACTGCTGCTTGCACTCAGCTGGGGGGGCTGCATCCTTCTGAAAGAAATCACAGGGATGGGGAGGGCTTGTTAAGACCAGCGCAGCTCGACAAACGCAAACACATCTACACAGAGCCACGCTACTCAAAGAGCATTCTAGAAATGCAAGTACATTCTGAGGCTACCCCCATGTCCACACTTTCTGAACACACACACAAAACACAAATATGAACATGATGACATTCACAGACTATGACAACTAGTATGGCGTGTCGTCAGGGTCATTTCCTTACAGCTCATGACCAGGGTAGCAACGTTACACGGGCATGTCAGGATTACAAAGTCTGACAAGTGATGCCATGGCTTAAGAATTGAGCACCTGTTCATTCTGAACGAGGCCTGGTTTTGCAGATCAATTTTCATCAACTAACAAAGGCCTGCCCATTGTACTTTTGAGCAGGGCATCCTTCCAGGCAGACAGAAGTGGTTAACACCGCATCCACTGGCCAAATGTCATGAATGTCCAGTGTAAAGTCGCTCAACTCATCATGAAACTGAACTTTAGTAGAGTTTTTAAATGGCTACTATAGAACAAAATACTGCACCACAATCGTGTAGACTTGGTCTCTGCAAACAACCACAACTCAAATGAAAAAGAAATTTACACCCAATAAATCAAATGTTACTATAATGCTTTTATTTGGGTGCCAACTAGTGGTTGAAGCTTATTTCAAGCAGAAATGGGTCCATTGCGTGCTGTAATAACAGACCTATAGATAAAAAGGCAGCTGAAGAGAACTTATGAGGATCAAACTGACACATGGACTGTGGTTTAAATGAGAAATGAAACGAAGCACAATTTATGGCCAACAAAGCCTCATACTGATAAAACAAAACAAAAAAAATCTGCAGTTGGACAGGAAGAGCTGAAACATGGAAGAAAAAAACAAAACAAACTCAACTAGTTTCAATATACAGAAAAGATACAGTGCAAATGCAGAGCCTAGTATGGGTTAAACGTCATATTACAAAAAAAACCAAACCAGTGGGTTAATAAATCAGGAAGGTGGAGCACAGCAACAGAGGGGGGAGGGGAACTAGGTGATCGCGTGGGGTGGGGGTGCAGAGATGGATGGAAGAAGGGGGGGGAGAAAGCCAAAACCAAAATGAAGGTCAGGGTGGTGGGGTGTGAGTAGTGATAGTAGAAAGCTGACAACTCACAAGCTGTACCTACCAGGATAGGGTTATTTTTCTACTGTCACCATTTAAACCTAGTGAGGAAAAATTTAAAGAATAGCTGACAAAAGATGCCAAAAGTGATCGGAGATGAAGAAACATTAATGAATAGGAGAAAAACAAAAGCAAAAAAAAAAAAAAATAGCAGAATACAGAATGTCAAAGATGGTTGCTTTCTTTTTTTTTTTTTTAGTTCAGCAGAGGCGAAGCAGAGATCATGCTGTGGCTTAGTACAGGTGTCTCATTTCTGTTGACATGCGTTGCTTAGGGGTTTGTGTTTTAGTAACAACGCCAACCTTGACAAGTAAAACTGGAAATTGCGGATTTAAGATCTGGTTACGAATATGGTGAGCAGAGGAAGAGTGGCTATTGGAAGATTCATGTCGGCCGAGAGCGCAACAATAAAGATCAAAGAAAGCTAGAAGCGGGTGTAAAATGACAACGCATTTGACAGTATGTATTCCGTATGTTGAAATCTGAACAAGTCAGCTCAGGCCAGCTGTTCTCTACAGGCAGCCCAGGATCTCTGAAAACCACTATGTGGCGTCTCACTGCAACAACATCAATATTACCCTCATAATGTGACAAAGGTTGCAAGAGCTCACTGTGACTATCGATAGCCTCCAGGGGGGAGGTGGAAAGAGCATCCTGAGCCAACAAGATGAGAACAGCTGAGTCAGGTCTTTCTCAGGACACCAGAGATCTTTAGACAGTCTGTGTTCACAGGTATAGTCTCACCTTAGGATCATAGTCGGGGTCGTTCTCCTCATCAGCCTCCTCTTCACCTTCCTGAACACATACAGCAACTTCGGTTTACTGCATTAACTAGCATCTTTTAACACATTAAAACCACCAATCTGTCACTTTCATACATCAAATTTCAATCTTAAAATCGTACCTCATCATCTGCCTCCTCACCCTCTTCATCGTACTGTAAAAAACAAGAAATGCAGAAAACATTCGATTAAAATGAATGTGACAATTATATTGAAACAGCGACAAGTGAAGGGCCAATAAACGCTTTGCAAATACGCCAAATGGTTGACTGATACTCACATCGTCTTCGTCATCCTCTATGGCCTCTCCTGTGAAGTAGAGCACAGCCCGAGGTACGATACGCTCGCGAATGAAGTGACCAATTTCAAAGTCAGCTGCCAGAACTGCCTCAGAATCCTCATCCTTAAAAAAAATAAATAAAATTTGATTCTCTCTTAGATTACGCCAGTTCTAAAGACTGTAGATGTGCAACTTCAGATCCATAGTTCAGTTCATAGTGTGTATCTGGAGATGTGCAGTGTATGACTCACCAATTCTCCATTCTCTGGGACTGTAAACAAAAGAACACATGAGGTTAGGATATGAGTGAACTTGTCTTCTACAATTTGTGTTGTACAAAATGTTGAATTTGAAGAAGCTAGACCCTGACACAGTCACCTTCTGGTGGGCTGAAGAAGTTGAAGAAGGAGTCATTAGGGACAGTCTTTGTGACAGTCCTAACCGTGCCACGGCCCTTGTGTTTCTGTTTCTTCTTGATTGTTTTCAACGTTACATTCTTGCCCTTTGTCCAGTCAATCGTGCAGCTGCGACGAAACGTGACCGGGAGAGACAATGTCAATATTCACCGTTTTAAATGTTATGTTTCAAAAGGACACATGGGACTTATTTTAGCTGATCAAGCTACAGAGGGATTGTGTTCGCTACAGGTGGTTTATTGGCAGGATGTGAATCAAGTCGTTTTGGTCTCACCCTGTGCAGAACATGATCTCTGGTCCATCAAAGGAAAAGGGGTCGTTCTCATCGGGTTCCGACCTCATCTTGTAGGTTTTTGTCAACACTGTGTTCGTGAAGAAGTCATTGGCCTCAAAGTGAAACTCTAACGTGAAGCTCTGGGGGTGGGGAATGAAAAACAAGATTACACACAGCTCCATTTAAGTTACACACACCAGCTCGAGCGTCAGTGCAACTCACCATGGGTTGTCCTGGATCAGAGAACTTGACTTTGATATCTTGTAAATGTTTAAGGATGGGCTCATCGTGTTCCTGGGGAAGAGGTTTGTGCATTAGAAGCGACAGCAGAAGAAAACTATCATTTGAAATGCAGAGAAAAACAGTGATATGCAAAACTTGACCAGCAGGTGGAAGCAAACGCTGACTTAATCATTTTCTAATCACAGCCAGTCCTACCTGACCCAGTTACTCAGATGTCTGGATGTTCCTACCTGCAGCATGTCACTGAGCAGGTCGACATTTTTGAAAACCGTTAGCCAGAACTCTGGGATGCCTTTAGGGTCTTCCTTTTCCTCGTCCTTTTTCTCCTCCTCTAATTTGGCCTTCTCCTTCATCTCATCCTAGTTGAGAGACAGACATTTTTTCCTCTTCAAAATAAGGAAGGCGTTCTAAACCTCTTATCACGTTTAAGCCAAAAACGAGAAAACCTGTCACCACCTATACCCACAAACAGAACTCAGCCTTAGGGATTTAGCAGAAGCATTCAAAACAGACAGACAGAAAGCATGCAGGTGTATACGTCACCTGTACCTGCTTACTTACTGTCAGCTCTTCCTCTTCATCTGTCTTCCATTCACATTCCTCATCTGTGGGCTCATATGCTGCTTTCACAATGTCACTTCTCTGAAGATGACAAGAAGAATGTAATTAAAATAGACAAGGCGCATTATGCATTTTCTGTCCAGTCACTTATGACAGATGCACACATGCATGCATTCAATGCTGCTTATTCCATTAACACTGATTAACATTTAGTTTGTTTTTTTTTAAATCTCAGTAGTAGCTTAGGTTTAATAAATATATATTACGTCACGATTTCATAATTGTATGGCATTTCTGCACATGGAAGTGTATAAATGACATACTTTGTCAAAGAGAGGCTGGTAGAGAGCAGCGTATTTTCTTTCAAGTTCATGTACTTCTTCGTAGAACTTCGCTTCGATGTGGGCACATTTCACCTGCAGGTTCTTGAGGGCATTAATGCGTCTCTTTACAACCTTCGGTAAACTGTAGGAGTTGGGACAGACGACAGAAACATAAGGTAATCTATTTGATATGACGTTTTCCCCTTTGCTTACAGCCAGATAAACAAACATCAGGACAAAACGTGCTTAATGGGGAGCAAAGGCCTCCCGAGTTAATCCGATAAAATACTGTGAGCAGAGCAATCCAGAGTTAATTCGTTTCTTTACATAGCATCTGAATCTAGGCCAAAATCATGTTATTAAAACAAAGTTATTCAGTTATTCATCCTAGATTGACAACATTCTGTTCAATTGTTTTTTTTAAAACAGCAGTCATTACAACATGCTATCACAGTGTTCACAGCTTTAGTGAGGCAGCAGAGTCAAGTTTCTCTGCAGTAACGTAAATTGAAACTTCGTTGGCAGGGGAGGGCCAACTTGCTCCCAAGTGCTAAGATGTTCAAACTCGCAAGTTTGTTGTTGACTGCCAAGAACTTGACAAGTTGATCAAAGAGCTGCTTGTTGATGGTTTTGCTGAGAAGACTAGCTGTGGGTGGCAAAACCCTGCAGACAAGACACTACCACAGGCACAGCATGTCTTTACTCTCAGTAGCTCTGTTTTGGAAAGATTTTAAGGATGTTAGCCTTTGAGCTGCTGCATTCTTTTCTTCAAGAATAAATTCATGGAGGCCATAGCTTCAAAATCTCAGCAGAACATAAAGACCACAGAGCAAACGAGACACAAAGTATTCAATAACCGCATTTCAAGTAAAGGAGGTGGATTCTGATTAATTCGCTTATAAGTTTACATGCATATACTTTTTTTTAATTGCTAAAGGTAAAATGTGATAAGCAATTAGTCCATCATAGGGTTGGTTATTCTGGTATATATCTGCAAGACAGATGCCTTGAAGAGTAGGCCAGATAAAAACAGAAAATTGGGATTCAACTGAAGACTAATTTCTTTTAACCAGAGCATTGTCAATCTGATAACAACAGCTGATGCAACTGAACAAGAGAAGCCAGGAGGATTAGATGTGTGGACACAAGACTAGCATGAAACAGTCTGTGCGGTTTACAAACAGCTGGAGCTGAGTGAGTGTGTCTGAACAGGACACTAGGGTTGTCCTCAGACAGCTCATCCTGACTATAAACAGGCTACAAGCCTACAAGGGAATGACTGTTTAAAATTAGTGTACAGGTTGAGTCAGAACAGAGCTTTGCAGGATTGACCCATGCAGCACAGGACTGCGTCCACTCTTGCCCGTGACCCTTCCTGTCCAACTTGACATTATTCTTATTAATAACCACACCAAAGTGAAATCAGACAGCAGCCTGCATCTTGCTCAGTGGTTCTGTGTCATGTTAAATGTGTGCTACTTTAATGCATCCTCATCATTGGTGGTTTAACTTTTACCGAGATGACTGGTGATGAACGCAAATCGGACTTAATTTCACTTAACGTTGAAGCGTTGCTACTGATGAATGGAGCGGACCCCTTACCTCTCTATGTACCCTGACGGCGACCCATTTAGACCATCCAGCCTCTCCTGCAGGGCAGCCAGAATCTGTGGATTCTGCATCATTTGAACAGTCAGCTGGCGAGCTGAGGACACAAACATGATCAGTCGTCCAAAAAAACGTAAAGCAAACAGTTTAGGAGCGTCAAAGCGATCGTTTGCTCATATTGATGACAGTGTGTAAATTTGAGATTTTGCTTAAATAAGCAAACCAGAAATTTATGGTTTCTACTTCAGTCAGTAGCATTGCTGAAAGGCACTAACGTATACCGTTTGTCTCAGCTTTGTGAAAATGTGTTCTATTTGAATTTCCACACACACAAGATGTATTTCATCTTCTGTTGTTAATGTGCAGTGCTGCAGACAAGATGTGGCAGTCAGCAATAGACTGCTCTCCTTTCGTGAATCTAGACAGGCGACAGATGGTACAATCTAAGAGTCCAACACAATGTTTGCACCTATCAAAGCTCAGATTGTTGCTGGCAGGTGAGAAGATTAAAGAGACGGGCAGTCACTTCTGTTGGCACGTCCTTGTTAATGTGTTACAGAGCTGGAACAGATGAAGTGTACAAGGCTCTGGACAGAAGAGCATTGTTTACGACTAAAATAAACCTATAAAAAGTCAGAAGGGCATAGCTTCAGCTTCTGCTTAATAAAAAAAAAAAGGCTTGACGTGTGAATCTGATTTCATCACATGCCACTGCATGTTAATGTTGGCACCCAGTAATTGTATTACTTTGTGCCTTCTAATCTCCACTCAGCTTCCCCACCTCAGGTACAGATTTTCTTGGATGGCGTGTGTGACACCAATCTTTGCTAGTCAAAATAAGCCACCTTTTAAATCTGTATTTATTTAAAAAATGCATTTCTGTCTTGCTAAAAATAGATAAAGGCCAAACCACCATCTATATCTGCAATGAGCTGCGAGTAGGCCAATATGAGAAGCTGTCTGAATCATTTACTGAGCATCAAAAGGGCACATTAACAGCGTACAAATCCCAAAATAAAACAGATTAGTGCGTCACAGACCTCAACTACAATTCAGCATCGTGTCATGCATATAACTGATTGGTTCAAAAGGCAGTTTGCACAGTTCAAACTTAAATTAGTCCACATTCGTTCCACTGTTTAAATATTGGTTATTCGTGTCGACTTGTATGGAAGTTTAAATGAATACTTAGACTTCAAATTTATCCTCAATTTATTATTTCTGTTGAGGCTGACCTTTGCTGTTTTCATCTTCTCCCGTTTCCTCCTCTTCCACATCCTCAACGTCCTCCATATCTGCCGGGTCCATCTCAGCCTGGTCTTTGCTGCTCAAGGGGAAACAGGGGGAAAAAGGAAAGCCAAAGGAGGTCAGCTACACACTTTCACAACCATGATAGAGCAGGTTTATTGTCTCCAAGTAGGATTTGAATAGGCTGTTTACAAGTATGCATGGATAATAGCTGTTTTGGTGAGTTTAACAAAACTCTAAATGGTCTGTTTTTAAAAAATAAACTGTATCCAGTTGTCGGTCTTAAAAGGTCAGAAAATGCACTGTTCTTAAAGCACAACTACAATATGAAACACTACTGGTGATCAAACTTGTGATGCAGTTTAACCATTAAAAATGTGACACATTGAATATGCAGGGCTGGAAAGCTCAATACTGAACATAGAACAGCTGTTTATGTTACTGTCAGTCTGCAGCTCATAGTAAAACAAAACATTTTTGTAGGTGTGCAGATGAGAAACCGGCATCTAAGTGTTGAGATGACTGAAGTGCACCTGTTGCCACTGAAATAAATTAACCACATCCCAAAGCATTGATTACAATGCTGGTATTTTCCTTCCATTTGATCACCATCTTCGGACCCCACTCTAAAGGATCACAACCAAGTGCAAGGTCACATGTATAGCAATCAGTGTTAGGTGTACTTACTTGTCGATGTCTGCCATCTTTGCTGAGTCTCAAGTGATGCTACATAAGAGAGAAATGCGTTAAAAGGAGAACAAACATTTGACTGCGAGCAGGTCAAAGTTAAAGTATATATACATTTTTTAAATCACACTTTGGCAGTCGTGTTTAAATACAGCATACCAAAGCACTATGCTCTGGAAAATGATAGGAACCTCAAGCGCGCACGTTACAATGGTTTGCATTGCTGACAGACAATGTGACTGATTAGAGTAGTGTTCCTATTAAGAGGACGACAGGGCACTAGCAGTGCACATGAAATGTTATGCATACAGAGCAGAATGACTTGACAGAAAGCTAAAGGTAAGGTTTAATAAAATAATGACAGAGAAAGACAGGGGTGTAAATGCTTCTCCCATCTTTCACCAAAACGGTCATCTTTAGCCCACTTCTGTTACCGATGATGAACAAAACTACAAATAAAGGCTATACCATCTTCTCAGAGATGTCTACATGTGCATTTTTGCCATCTTTGAGCAAACATCAACTGAAAACCTGATCTGTTAAAAAAATTCCTTGAGGGAAAATGCAACATCAATAGGTAGAGCCTCCTAATCTGGTGTTCAACTACTGCCACTCTGTCATGTCAAGCTGCACAACTGACCATCACGCCCAATATGTATAAGATAAGATAATTCTCTATTGATCCCACAGTGGGGAAATTCAATTGTTACCACGGCTACAATCAATCTGTAAGGTGCAAAAAAATGAAAGTGGAGCAACAGGACTTGAGATGGCATCACATGCCTATTCACCCCGCAAATTGATAGTAACATGTTTGTGATGTATCAGATAATGTACCACTTAAAGATCTCTAAGCAACATGCTGAACGCCAAGAGAATGAATCAGCCCCAGCGATGAGTGAAGGTTAAGGACCTGGCAGTATGAGAGTTTAAGCAATTTTAAATTGACAACCCTGGAAACCTAGAACAGACAGTATTGCCACAACACAAACGTGTTCTCCCGGGATCGCGGTATGAACATCACGATGGAAGCGTCCGCCAGCGGTAGAAAACACTGGTTGTCGCTCCTACGACCACGCTTTTTCCTCAAACCCTTCCCAGCGACCACGTGTTGCACGCTCCAGCCCAGCAAGCCATTAGTGCTCAACAAAACGTGCTAGGTGGTTGCGTTGCGCGTTAATTCCAAATGCCGCGTTTGAGCCTGAAACACGACGACCGACCTGTTGAAGACGTTTACCGTCCGATGTCAGACAACAGTTTTGCCCTCCCCACACACACAAACGAGCCGACCTCTGGCTAGTAAACAAGCTAACTTTAGCCGGCCCACCCGGCTAGTTCAGCTAGCTTGTGCGCTGCTAGCTTCGTGCGCAGGGGAGAGAAGCTTATAACAGACACGGTGCTGTAGCTACAAAATATGAGTCAGTTACTAAGTGTTTAACCAGCTTCCGTTATGTAATACTGACGGCTACATAGACACCCGTGTGGGCATCTATCAGGTTCCCCACTCCGGGTATTACCACCCCCCCACACAAAATAAGGTCAAGTCCAAAAAAATACAAGATAAAAGACACGTGTCAACGAACGTGGGAACACGCCGACAACGACAATTGCTTGACGTTCTGCTTATTTCAACGCAACAGCTGTCAGAAAACCCGAGGCTAGCGACCACGCGTGATAACGGTTGTTTTATTGTGTTTTAACTAGCGTGTAACGTTGAGACACATCATGGTGGAAGCGGGCTCAATGGCTGCAACCGCTGCTGCTGCTGCCATTTGACTCGACTGGTAGCATTAGCAAGAGAAGCCGTCCCGCGACGTCGTTCGTTAAAACGGTACAACTGCTATTTAACTTCTAACACGCCGCGGGAAGTTGTTGGGGCTTTTTTCTTTCTCTTCCCGGGGCGTTGGCGGCGAAGCCATTTCCAAACGCTGTCGCTTACCTTCGGAGGATGGACTGGCTTAGGCTGCGCTGCGCAATGAAGCGGGTGCCACGGAAGAAAGAGACTCCGCTCTGATGGCGGTAAAAGGGAGACAGATCCCGCCGCCTGCGCTCATATACATCCGACGTCATCACGTAAACCCGGCAGTCGCCGTGGCAACGCTGTCAAGGGGCGGGGCGGGATGGAGGGTGCCCCAAGAGGGGGAGCACAGGATCAGGGTCCATCATCACGTTAATCGCCCCTTTTCCGCATCTGATTTTGTTTTTATTTATAACAATCACGGTATTCATAGTTATAACCTGAAGTTTAAAACATTTTCAGATCTGTCAGACCCTCATTTGCAAGGATCACAAACATTTGAAATAAAAAAAAAAATCAGGTAAATGATGCCATGAACGCAGTTGCATAACGGAATCAAATTTTAAATAGGAAATGCAGATTTGCATTAAGCAAGAAAAGTAATATAAAGACACATCAAAGATTTTACATATCTGTCTATCAGCAGTTTGTAAATAGTGATGACAAGCTAAAAGTGCTAAGGAATCACTGGATATGGTAACGGATCATCCTGGCGTCATGCCATGGAAAAACCATTGCTGTGTGCCCTGAGTTTACAATACAGCACGTTTCATTAAACTGATGATTGGCAATATTTCAGAACGCTGAGGATTTCATTCATGAGATTCATCCATCGCGCTGGCGAGGGAAATTAACACTCTCTGAAGTAAATCTGGCGTGAAGCCAAATGTCAGATCCCTATGTGAATACTTCCCCTCGTCACGCAGGCCCAAAAGCACAGGAAATAAGACAGTGGGTCAGGTGAATGTAATGTTTCACTAAACATGATTGCAATTCCAACCTGAGAGCTGTCAAGGAGAGTCGCAGTGTGGAACCAGTGGGTGGTGAGCAGCTTCACTGGGCCAGCTGGGAGGCTGCTCAAGGGCACCTTGAACAGCGTTGCTGGAGAAGACGGTAAGATGTGTTTACAGAAATACACCAAAAATGAAAACAGGGCAGTTTTAAAGTCACCGCTTCTTTTCTCACGCTGCACGATAATGAGAAGTGGGTTCGTGCTAAAAAGGGGTGAGCACCAGCCTCAAAATGTCAAGGTGGGACACTGCCATCAACAGATACTGTTTGTTCCTTGGTGTGAATCCGGCAGCTGCAACAAAAGTAAACAAGACACATATGTCACTAAGCAGGTATCAGACAAAATATTATGCAAATCATAATGATGCAGTGATGCGCGAAGAATGTGCATCACTGCATCCAGTGTGAATGTCGAGTGTAGTTTCTCGATCCAGGCTCTTTAGCGTGAACATAAACAGCTACAAGACAAGAAATGCAGAAAATAGTGAACAAAAAAGAATCAGATGCCTTGCTTTGAAAACCGGAAACCAATAAAAACTGCTTAAGAGAAACATAAAGTCATCAGCTGGAAAGATCAGAAGGTTTTAATTAAGTGGGAGTTACATGTATACTATCATAGCTGCTATATCATAGCATCTATTAATTAGTTACAGTATGTGTCAGTGGATCTGGGGCCTGACATGACAAGAAGACTGACAACCAAGAAAAAGCTCTGGGGCCAGAACTTCACTCATGATCTTTGTCCTGCCTACTACAGAGGAATGACGTTTCGATCTTTGCATATAGTCAAAACGTTATTCTTCATTTGAGGCGCAATTAGCTGCAGAAGAGAGCGTGTCCTCCCTGTGGCACATCCTTTTTTTTTATGAACAATGCAGACTTCAATTTTCAACTTGAATGCATCTGCAGTGATTATCTGGTGTTTCTCACACAGTCACTGGTCACCGCCACTGTGTGCAAACAAAGCCGGATTATTTATACACTTAAAACTTGATAGCTCCTGTGGATCGCCGTGAACAACGCGACAGTGGAAGCTACTATAAGACATCCCTGCTGAAATACTATGCTCGGGGACTACTGTGACATTTCAGATAACATTTACAGGCCTGTTTAATTAATATGTGCAGGGTGTGTTTCCCAATCCAGGTCACTTGGCAAATTCAACTTTATTTCCCAATTACCGCAAAACAACTTCTTCCTTCATATGCTTGACTTGTTCTTTTGTCACATAACTGACTTCTTTGCTCCCCATCATGGCCTGTGTCACTCATCCAGGCTCACCAGACACTTTGAAGCTAAAATGCTGCTTCATTTCTCTCAATTGCGCAGGGAGTCTGTACCGAAACCCCACAGAGTTCTCCAGGAGTCTGATGACTGTGGGATGTAGGACTTCTGTGATTGTCTGTGCCAAATACGAGAAGCACAAACCAGACTGCTATTAGCAAGAGAAGCACAAGCCAACGTGTCTGCCTGCGGTCCAGATCTGTCCCCCCGATGGAAAGGCATGACTCATCAACCAAAGCGGACTCAGACAGCGGGTCAAGAACAAACTGATATAGCCTGATCCAGAAGGAATAAAAAAAAAAGATTCCAAACGAAATCCTCAACAGTTCCCAACAACTAAAAGGATTAGTGGTACAAGACTTGCGTCTGTGACGCGGCATCATTAGCATTACCTCAGAATAATAAAAATGCAGCACATCCTGAGCTCATCAAAGTGCAAACGGCCACACAGAGCCTCCTGTTCACACGTCGAGGCTCCCGAACGAGCTGTTTAATGAGACCATCAAATGCAAATGGGACATTAGCTGTGACTTTTGAGCTGCCTGGCAAAGGAGTGTGCGATATTCCACCTCAACAATTTTCCATTCAAGTCAAGAAATAACATTTAGTTCCCAGAGAACCCCATGGGAAGTGTAGAGAGACTGCAGAGTGAATGCTGCTATCACCCAACAGTCTCAAATGTGAAAATTGCTTTCAAGGTTTGTTAAGTCAGTTGCTAAAGAACCTGCTTGAGTAAATGTCACGATAGCACAAAACAATCGCACTTTCCATCTTTCCTGCATTGACGCAAAAGACCCAAACTAGCTACTTTGGGTTCAAAGGTCAACAGTGGAGGTTACATTTTAAGGTCATTATTATCAGTTTCTAGTGGGTTTTTTTTTTGGGCCGTGCCAGATAGAAAGAACTCTGTCATCAGCTGCAAAGAAGTGACTTGACATATTGGTAAAAGGTGTAATTAGAGACAGCCAGCTGATGGGCCAGATTTAAATATTAATGACAACGCCAGCACCAGCTTCCTTCAACTCTTCACTGGATGTGAATATTTCCTGGCTTCCTCCCTCCCCTGCTTCCCACAAAGAAAAATAATTTTCAAGATGCCCTTTTACATTTTCATTTGCTGCTCTGTTCCACTATAGACTGGATTGTGAACTATTCTTTATGTCCACAACTACAGAGTAGACCAGCTTTAATCTGACTGACTTGTGGCGGTGGAGGAGCCTCGGCTTCCTCTCCTGTTCCCGTTTCTAAGCAAAGACGAGCAGACGACGGGAGGTGAAGTCATGACGCTGCATGGGAACGGAGCGTTACCACTAAATGTAATGTCAGACAGCTTGCTAAACTACACACAGTGGCTGACAACTGGTGAACTGGAAGAGTGGGCTGTGACATCTGGGTATCCTGTGGACACACACACACACACAAACAAAAATAGATCAAACCAGACAGGAGAGCCAGAAAGAGAGAGATGAAGAGGCAACTGGCAGCCGCCTGCCATTGCCAGCTTACACAAGAGGCTTGATAAATACTTAACTAGCCTGTAGCACATGGCATAAACCTCTGTTGCATAACAACAAGCAGTGAATAAGGCACAGGAGGGTGAAAGCAGAACGCGGGTTAAACCTGGAGATGGGAGTGAGTTATGGTACGAAGGCGACGACAATATCACCCACCCCCTCCTTGTCCCTCTGAGGCTATTTATGATGCCCAGTGATGATCTTCTGGATATTAGCCTTGCATCACCCCCCCACCCCCACCCCCACTAGCTCCTGGATGATGTGGCACTTGCATCCAATTTTGTCTGGCAGCAGAAACGTCATTCCTGTTCCATCTCCCGATATAGAAATAAGAAACCAATGTAGGTAGCAACAAAGCATGTCTGAGTTTAGCCAAAAGGATTATTATAAAAAACCAAACAAAACACAACCTCACATACAAGATGAACACAATACTAGTCTAAGGACAGTTATAGTCACATATATCGCACAACTGGGCCTGAAAGACAAGACCCAGCTGATTGAAAATATTTGAACTGTTGTAAAAGTCCTAAATGCCTCTGATTTCCTTCGAAAAGCTGGGTTTCAGTGAAGCTTCCTCAAAGCTGGAAGTCATTTCAGAATTTTACCTCCGTGCATTATTCATGGCCTGGCTGCCGCCGTCGGGCCTGCTTGTGTGCCGTGGCCTATTTACAGGACCACTTGTGAATCCATTAGCCGTGCCGAGGCTCATCTATAAGCAGCTATCGCAAGCGCATGAATCCATTCATGACCTCTTAGACGACGACAACAACAACAACAGCGGTAGCAGCTGGACGTTCTTTTTTTTTATAACCTGGCTGTGGATGACAAAACTTAAAAAAATGAACCCAAACACAAACCAGGTCCTTCTTGTCATGAGATGTTGCTGCAGAAACTTTGCAATGGTTGCTTCAGAAATGATGCCCTTCTTCCTATATGATCCACCATATGTGTTTTGTTACTCGTGATTTGCCGTTTGAATGATTAAGCCATACTGGAGCTACATGCGGGTAAAAAGAAAAAGCGCTTTTCCGCGCTTGTACGGCCTCAAAGAGATGATTTGGACAGATCTGAACACATTGTACCTGCATAGGACTTTTGCACTGGTGTGTGAATGTCAGCGCGTGGAGAGGACAACCGGCTTCTAATCCTCAGGTTTAATGAAAAGCGCCACGTCGGCTGGTTTGGTCATTGTCAGTCGCAGGGGATGTGGTCAGCTGGTTCTGGACCCCAGGGTGCGAGCGCTGCCGACCAGCAGGCTGCTGGATGGTTCATCCATCCAAACTCAATGCGAGTTTGAGTTGGAAGAAGCTAAAGACGTGGGGAAGACAACACACAGTTAAACTAAACACTACGCATACGTACACATGCAACAGACGTTATAAACTGATGTTTTAAACCACCTGAGGTCTGTGGTTTTAATTACTCTCATGTACATCCAATATAACGGAACTCTGTCAGCCAAGCACCCACGTATCCATCTGCTACGTGAGGATCTTTATTCGCGCATACGTCACCCACTATCCTAAAAATAATAATCCTCACTATTCCAGAACAATATGTCTTTTAAAGAATCCCCTCCTTAGAGCCACTGTTACTAGTTTCGTTTTGATTTGATGATCCAAAGAAAGGCCATCGTCCTCTTATTTCACCTCCGCGACCTCTTGTTTCCTTGAGTCGGTGCCAGTTTGTTGCTGATTGCTACAAACCAGAGAATGAAATATAAAGTGCAAAGCTGAGAATAACATCATTTCATGATTTCACAGGTTTTCAGCCTGGTGAGAAAAAAAACAAAGGACGCTTCTGGTAACATAGCTCTATTAGAGGCAGTGCAACCTGGGAAAAGTAAAAGGTGAGCACAGCCTCTCAGGAGATCATATGGAAACTGTAAGGTCACATCCGAAAGCACAGGACACCGCACATCAAAGCCAATCAATCAATAGAGAAGCGAGTGAAATGTAGCTGATCTGAATTGAAGTTTGAGTGGCAGGATGAATACTGTCTTCAAAGGAATAGAGGTAAGGACTTAAAGTGGGCCAAATGATGATCCATGAGGTTTGGGCCAGGAGAGATTGTAACAAAAACTAAGCAGGGATCAACAGAGGGTGTCTGAGGCGGCGAGGAGTCAGCAGATTGTCTGCCACACAGACAGACAGACAGACCGGCAGGCGCTTCAGAATCTCCCATCTCCTCCTCCTCTGTTGTTCCAGCCAGCAGTCTTGGCGACAGAACATGCAAATGGAGCTGTTAGGAATCAGGCAGCAGCCGCGCACAGAGGCCATCATGTGAAAAACCTTTGCCCACCATCAGGACCAGAGCTGAACAGTGACTGCTCAGACAACACGGGGAGTTTATTAGCAGCGGCAAAGTGGGAAGAAAGTACCTTAGTGATCTTTATATCAGTGTTTAAAGTCCAAAACACAAAAGAGAACGTCAACCACTCAAATACAAAAGGAATCAGGTTTCATGGTGGTTTATTTATAGCACCATGTCCCACTAATGCAGCCTAAAGTTGACAGCGAGATGAGAGAAGGGGAGGTTGTTTACTCAGGCTAATGTTTCCCATTCCAGCCTAGTTACAGGCGGTTTAGTGCATGAGCGACTCCATTGTAGGTTCGACCAAACCCGGTTGTTTGCCGTGTTAAATAGTTTATCGTCACAAGGGAACGTGCCACCGATCCGCAACTCTCATTTTAGTGATGATTGCAAAAAGCAGGGCGGCATATGAGGCGAGACTCTGATTTAGTTTGATCTCCTGGGTGAAATGCTTTGCACTTACTGTACCTATACACAACAAAAAGAAGGGGAGACAGGATAAAAGGTGCAGGTCTTTCAGAGGTCAGAGTTCATCAAGCTAGATCAATTTCATTTTGACTATGGACATTCAGAACACAGCACAGAAATGCTGCCGTGCTGAAACTCGATCGCATCCAACTGCTATTCTGATGATCTTGCCCCCCCTGCGCCACCATTTGATCGGCTTTTGATTTTGCGGTGAGCCAAAGCTCAACGAAGGAAACCCGAGACAGGACCCGGGAGGTCTATTAATGAAACAGATCACAGAGGCGCGGTGTGTGTGTGTGAAGAGTTTGTCTTTGGGAGTGTTTCTGGATCACAAGGACGCCGATCCAACGATAAATGGATCTCTTTCGAAGGACTAAAGCAACTTGGAAAACGGTGACGTTGGCCTGTCCGCCAAGGCTGACAACAGCCTAGGTGGCAATCCAAGTTGCATCTTCTATAAGCATTGGGGGATTGTAAAGACGGGTTAGAGAAGGCAGAGGGGAGCAAGGCAGCTTGGCTTTTAGGGGTTTCCCAAGGAAAATCCTCTTTCTAAAAATAACTGCAGCTCTAATAACCTGGACAAGAGGGGGAGGAAAAAAAACCATCACCATCCAAGACACGTATTTACATGAAGAGAGGTGAACAGGAAAAGACCTTTCTCACTGCCAGCAGTTGGGTTTGCATATGCTGGAATCCTTCCTAAAGCACATTCAGAGCAAAGAACTCAGCTTGCAGAAGTCATTTTATATGCAAATATGACCTATTTAAGGTTATGTACAGAAAAATAAACATGCATGCTACGGTTTAATTATCTCAGGAGAAGAGAGGGCAGGGAAAGAGCTGGTTATATACGGACAGCGCTGACTTGAGAGTCAGCTAAGCCTGCGTTCGTGTCTGTGTCAGGGACAAGAAAGAAAAGAAAATCATACTAAAACGACAACTAAATGCTCCGCTAATCCGGCTGTGAATGGGAGCGACTCGCTGCAGCAGTTCTTTTATGCTCTGTCGATTCCACAGGGGTGCGGGGGGTGGGATAAACACAGCGCTGAGCCAGCACTCGGTGCAACCTCGCCGACCCGGCTTGCACAGCGAGCTCGGCAGATTACCTCATTTTATGTCTCTTAGCCCATTTAAGCCCACAGGCCAGGACAGCCGACGACACGACGCCCCCTCTGGCGGCCGTAATGGTGGCTGGTGGAAATAATCACTACCGTTTATTCAAGATGAATAACAGAGTCACAGGGATCAGCCTTTGGTCTACTCTACTAAATGTTCGTCTGTGTTGTGTTGCAGAGGAAGGCACATTACATAATCAGAAATGTTCCCTCCACTGTAGCTCTAGCGTCCTTTTCATCTCTTTCTTTTTTCCCTTGGAGACTTTAATCACTCTGTGGCTGCTTATTTTATTACCTACCTCCTATCTCTACTCTCTTCCCTTTGTCATTTCCTGACTTCCCCCTTTCACGCGTCTCCCCTGTTAACACCCTCTCTGTCTCGTCGGCTTGACTTTCGCTGGAGACTGATCTCCCTCTCTTCCCCTCATTTTCCCCATCCCCACGCTCATCCTTAATCCATCCTCTTGATTTCTCTCTTGCCTGGACGAGCAGTCAACCAGTTGTCAGGAGGATGTATCCTAGCAACAGTGAGAACCCATCCCATTCGGCTTTGGGAAAACCAAGAGGGAGGACACTTGAGGATAAGGGCAAGACCTGATATTAAACCATTTTAATAACTTTTAATAACATTTTAATTCTTTCTGTCCTAAAAGTCCTAAAATCTGATTGGCTGCCCCTGGTCCCACCCCTGTCAGACATGTTTACTTTTAAAATGTTTCACACAAACAGAATTATTAATACCATTTTAATGTTTATACATTTTGTATCCAATAAAGGTTTAGACCTGTTATCCAGGTGTTTGTTACGGTCTATAATATCTCGTAGTCATCATTCCTTTACGTTTATTAAAGCACATTATTATATCGTTTGTTATATCCAAACGGTGCCACACATGCCCCAGTGTGGTGACGACATTACAGAGCGTTCAGAATGTGGTCACACCACGCGGTCGCTGACACCTCGCTGCTTCCTGCTGCTCTGCAGGATTCGTGCTCCATCCTTGTGCACGCACAATTTGAATAAATGATTTCAGCGTTTTACTTGATCTTTACTCACATTTAGAAATTGACAGACAAAATCATATTAACCTGCACTGTGTTTTACAAAAATATAATAATAAATGAAATGTTGGATAAATGAAGAAATCGAAATAGCATTAAAGAACAATCTAAAAAGATTCAACACGGCATTATATGCTGCCATAAACATAACATCGTTGGTTTAATGGAGTTCTATAATGTGATTTATGTACTTTTTGACTGATTAAATGGTATCTGCAGTCTATCACTGCAGTCATCTACAGACCTGAGGGAGACCACAAAAGTTCGACAGCTTAACTCAGCACAAGCGGGTGAATCAACACAGGAAGGAGGAGAGACTGACACTGCAGTCAGGAAGCGTCTGTTCCTCTCGTCACGGTATTCTCAACAACACAGCCGTCGACAAAGCCTCGTAAGTAGAATAATAATATTACTGTTCATCTTACTTTGGTATATTTAAACACTCGATGTATTCATTTTGTTTTGTCGTCGGTGTAGACATGGCCGCTGCCTCCGCCGCCAGCGTCTTCTCTGAAGACCAGTTTCAATGTTGCATCTGTCTGGATGCGTTTACTGAGCCAGTCACTATACCATGTGGACACAACTTTTGCAAGAAGTGCATCACACAATACTGGCATTTGAACGTGCATTGCAGATGTCCCATGTGTAAAAAGCTTTTTGCTAAACGACCAGAGCTGCACGTCAACACTGTCATATCTGAGATGGTTGCCAAGGTCAAACAAACAACCACCTGCTTGGAGCAACAGCGAGTCAAACCCGGGGACGTTCTCTGTGACGTCTGCGCTGAAGTCAAGGTGAAGGCCCTCAAGTCCTGTTTGGTGTGTGTGGTCTCCTACTGCGAGGCTCACCTCGAACCTCATCAAAGAATCCCCAACTTGAAGAAACACAAGCTGACTAATCCCCTGAAGAACCTCAGCAGCAGGATGTGCCGGAAACACGAGAAACCTCTCGAGCTGTTCTGCAAGACTGACCAGGTTTGCGTGTGTCGGTTCTGCGTGGAGTCGAGCCACAAAAGGCATCAAGTAGTTCTCCTGAAAGATGAATATGAAGAAAAGAAAGCCACACTTGGGAAGACAGAGGCTGAAACCGAGCAGATGATCCACGATAGACGACATAAGATTCGGGAGCTCAAATACTCACTGGAGCTTAGTAAGAAGGATGCAGACAGAGAAACAGAAGCGGGCGTGAAAGTTTTTGCCAAAGTGACTCAGGACGTTGAGGAAAATCTGGCTCAGCTCATCAACGTGATTGAGAAGAAGCAATCAGCTAAAGATAATCAAACTAATAGCTTCATCAAGGAGCTACAAGCAGAAGTCTCGCAGCTGACGCGGAGAACCTCCGAGCTACAGCAGCTCTCACGCGCCACAGATCACCTGGAGTTCCTCCAAGGCTTTGCATCGTTGGGCGCTGTCCCCCCCACCAAAGACTGGTCAGAGGTCAGAGTCCAGTCATCATTTGAAGGGATTGTAAAAAGAGCTGTGGCGCAACTGGAAACCACACTCACTAACGAGATGAAGAAACTGCTGGCGGCCGAACTGAAGAGGGCCCAGCAATACGCAGTCAGCGTCACTCTCGATCCTGACACAGCGCATCCAAAACTTGTTCTCTCTGCAGACGGGAAACGAGTGACCCACAGCGATTTAAAACAGAATCTTCCTGAGCATCCAGAGAGATTTACCTCGTGTTGCGCCGTTTTAGGAAGCCAGAGCTTCTCCTCAGGAAGATTTTACTACGAGGTTCAGGTCGGAGAGAAGACTGACTGGACCTTGGGAGTGGCCAGAGAGTCGGTAAACCGAAAGGGAGAAATTAAGGTTTGCCCCAGGAACGGCTACTGGACTGTGTGGCTGAGAAACGAAAACGTATATCACGCTAACAATACTCCTCCTGTCTGTCTCTCGCTTACGTCACAACCTCAGAAGGTGGGCGTGTTTGTGAACTATGAGGAAGGTGTTGTATCGTTTTATGATGTAGACGCTGAAGACCTCATCTATTCATACACTGGATGCAACTTCAAAGAGAAACTGTACCCATACTTTAGTCCATGTTCTAATGATGCTGGCCGGAACGCCGCCCCTCTGATTATCACTCCTGTTAGCGACACATATTTGCCTAATTAGTAGATTAGACGCTATCAACAAATAAAGCAAATTGCTAGTATAGTACATATTGGAGAGCATATCTCAGTTTGCTTGTTCAATTATTTCAGGTGAGAAATCTAAATGTTTTACTGAAGTAAATGATTCATTGTCAGCTTCTTTGCAGCAGAAAGTGAAGCAGTACTGTAAACACACAAGTGTTTCAATAGCAAAATAAAGTGAAAGTACCTCAACGCTACAGTAGCAGGGTCGTGTCTCATTCTAGAAAGAAAACCAAATCAGGAACGTTTTTGTCTAAAACCTCCTCTGAAGCCAAACTGAAGGACCTGAAGGCTTGACGGGTCTCCTGCAAAGCCGATCAGACATTGTTGGTTTATTGGTTTTGGCACTGGAAGAGACGACAGTAGACACCTTAATGTTTCACAGAGACAATCATAGAGATGAAGAAAACAGATACAGGCTTTAAAGACTCTTCTGTTTACCTCCTGCAGTCTCATTTGTGGCTTACTTTCGCTTCTAATGCCGCATCCACCTCACCTCTGCTAAACAAGTACCAGACAGCATGACACAGCTTTGATGCGAACGCAGCCAAGCCAGAATTGATAGCAGACGTTTCGTTGTTATCGGATATGGACAGGAAGTGACTGTTCTGCCGTCTCGCCCTCCGTCAACGCCCTTGGCTGGGATGATGACACTCGAGGCAGCGGGCCAGTGGAACTAAACAGGATGTTTACCTGGAGACAAGTTAGAAACATTCTGATAATGTTTCATTTCAAGCGACGTGAACAAACATAGTGTGCTGCTTAATGTAAGATGAGTCAGCTCAAACACAATCAAAAGCAGAAATATAATACGATTTTTCTGATATTTTCTGGTAAAGCCATCGCTTTTTAATCTTTATTATTGCCGCAGGACAACCATTCCTTACACGACTGGTGTCTTTGCTTAAGGGCAACACATCCGCTTGCACAGATGATGCCTGCATGTGAAGCCACATCCAACAAGCCTCGGCGCTGCGTAACCTCGAGGCGACGCAGGAAGTGTCAGATTATTAGAGAATGAGTGAGCCTGATTTAGGAGGTCACAGCTGGATGCATCAGCGTGAGGCTCAGGAAATCCCACTGACAAACGGAATCAGCTTAAACCAAACACTGCGGAGCTGTAAAAAAAAAAAAAGACAAAGAAAAAAAGACTCTCTGTCTCCCTCTAATGGCGGCTGAACCGTTTCACAGGAAAAAAAAATCTAATGATGACAATGGCACATTTTCTAACGATTAAACATTCGGTCATTACCCTCGATACAATGTCAACAAACACAATGTTTAACATCTCCCACTGCAGACCAATCACACAGCAGACCACTGGTTGACATTTGCTTTTATTCAGTGTTGTGTTACATGTGACCATAACCATTTGAGAAGTTATAGTAAATATATGAAGGTATTCAGAAAGGGCAGAGGTGTGTGCGTGTGTGTGTGTGTGTGTGTGGTGTGCACAAGTGAAGGACAGTGAGCATGACGTCAAGTAACAATAAATGGAATGTGTGTGTAGGCCGTCGTACTTTTAAAATCACTTTTTAAAAACATTACAGAACAAAACAGAACGCTTGTCTAGTGCTACAAGCAGGAAACTTGAAACGTGAACTCAAATACAAAAGAGGAATAAATAAAATAGATTATTTTACAGGAATGAGCAAATGAAAATAGAAAATTTCCACTCTGAATTTGATGTATGACAGAGCAAGAGAGAGAAGGGCAGAACAATGACGAGCTCCCTCTCTCCTGCTTCCTCATATGGCAGGAATCAGCATCCGGAAACCTCTGGGTTTGTTACTATGGCGACGCTTCAGGAGGAGAGGCTGGAATTGGATGGGGAAGGTGAGCAGTGGAGCTGGAGTCAGACTTGTTACTAAGGCTTTGTATGGCATTGTCTGCTCGAAAACATGACAGAGGCTGTAGCTGCAGCCAGAGTCTTAGTTTTAATACTTGTACCGTCCAAATCATTCCCTTTAAATTCAAGACTCGGTACTGATAGACTCCACGCCACATCCCTGCTGCCCTCCTATCACCTCCTGCTAAATCTATCTACTCCCTCCCCAGTCAGTCAGACTCTAGAAGGCACTGGTATATATTTATTTCTCCACATTCTAACATCTGGACCCTATATTAAAGATGAGCATTTGAGGCAATGAGGGTTCACAAACGTACACATACCGATACACACGGGCCAGCCGGGTAACTTATAGGGGGGGAAGGGGTACAGCTGGCTACATTTGTCAGCGTTAGAAAGTTTTCATCGCTTAACAGTCTGCTGATGGCGGAGGCAATCGGATATGTAAACGTTGGCAAGGCTAACATCGAGACAGGCCGAGAGTTGTACAAAACCAATCGTTCCTTTTTTTTTTTTTCCCCGTGGACTCAATTAGTGGTTACTTGCACCGGTGCCGCGGTAAGATCGCGCGTGAGCTCCAAGCGTGAGCCCTCATCGTGGCAGGTGTCATTTTGATAACTTTGCATTGGAATCTAATTGTGTACCCCACAGAAACGTTGTTTGTTTGTTTTTTGGTTTCATGCTTCCACGTGTATCTACAGAGCAGCGGGCAGAAAGACACACAAGGTTGAAGAAACTGGCTTGTGCACAGAGCGTAGGAGTGTCTGCATTGAAAACCTTGGTGTTGAAACGTCACGAGGGATGAGTCGTCCCCGTTGGATATTTATGCAGTGAACGCGAGGAAGGGGGGGGGGGGATCTCCTACTCTACACAGTGAGGTTTGAGTTTGGCTGGTACTTCAGTACACCTGGAATGGTTTTACTATGGTGTAGTATAGTAATTAAAAAAAAGTCTATATCTTCCTCCTCTCACTAGTAGTTTACTAAAGTGTCTATTATATTGAGTTTTAACAACTGAGGCACAAAAGCACTGGAAGCAACACCTGATGCTCTCAACTTTGCTACGATGGCCCTGCCGTTAGCAGGAGAGAGTTTTTTTTAACTTTTCCATTTGGAGAATATCCTTTCAGACCTGCATTATTTTCTGTTTTGGCCATATACTTGCTTACCTGGTTGATTTTGAAATCCTCGCCGTTATTACATTCCTCTTAATTGTCACTTAGTATAAGAAGGCAGTTTGTAGCTTTGGTAAAACCATGTTTTGCCTTTTAACTTTAATGATCTTATCAAACATACAGTAGAAATTTGCTTAGCAAAAACTAGGGCAGTGGTCACTGAAGCGAAGGGAATGACTGTATTAACGCAAACCTTTCCAGTGCATTTGTGCCTGAAAACGAACACCGTACATAGGGCTAACACTCCCATCTGTACATGCTACCTACTGTATACAACTACATCGGGTATGTCATCTAATTTGTTTAAAACATTGATTTGTATACAAATGACAACATATTATACAGGAGAAATTATAGCTTCTGTTCCTTTGACGCACTCGTGTTGTTTGTCATCCCCGGCCTTAAACAAGTATAGAGCCACCAGCAAATATGAAATGATCTGAGAATAAAAAAATAAAAGTCACCTAGCTTTGGACCACTTTGCTTTTCTCTGCCTCATGAACACTTTTTTTGTTCCAAGCACACCTCAATTCACAAAGCATACATCACATGAAGAAATAAAACAATAAAAAAAAAAAAAAAAACCAACAACAACATTTAAATTAAAGGTACTGTTGTGTATGCGTAACCATCTGAGTTGCGGTACTCTCCTCTGCGATAAAAAAAGTTCCCTGTTGGTTGGTTGAGGTGAAATGTGAGTCTACAAAGTTCAATCACTCAATAAAAAACAAAAAGTTTAAAAATGGCTGCCACCTTTGCCTCTTCATCAAGGCAATCAATCAATCAAGCTCCAGACCGGTGGGCGAGACCTATTAACACCAAAATGTCGCCAAGACTCCTTATCACTGCTTCTCTCCACTTTGAAATCTGTGGACCTCTCCAGAGATTTGGAATGAACCGTGTTGAAATAAATACGATGGTTTTTTTTGTTTTGTTTTGTTTTTTTCCTTTCTTCAAAAGTCTCTTATTATGTTGCCGCCGCCCATTTTTTTGGATGCGTGTAGCTGAATTTAATAGCGCGGAGAAGAAGAGAGCTGCAGGAGACTCCTGCACTCGCTTCCTGCGAAACGTTCAAAGTTCGTGCCTCTGCGGTGTGACGCCAACGGTCCGGAGTGTGTGAGTGCTTGTGTGTACAGGGCGTCACTCTTACTGTTCCGTGTGGCTGCTACTTAAACACATAGTTGATCAGGACCTGAAGGAGGATGAGGAATGCGATGATGACGTAGTCGCGCTGCTGCAGGAAGGAGCTGCCCTCCGCCCGGCTTGCTGCGCGACTCCGCAGCAGACTGATGCTCCTGCGTGGCAAAGACATTTACTGTTTGCTGCAGCCGCTCAAAAAAAAGCACGCGTCACATCACGCTCATGGTGCACAGCGGCCCGTGCCCTTCTCACCTGTTGATGTCCTCCTGGGTCTGCTTTATAGATTCAATGGCACTTTGAAGTTCACTGAGGTCTGCTCCTTTCTTCCGCAGTCGACTGTTGTGCTTACTTTTCTGTCCTGCAACAAGGACATAATATATTTTCAGGAATATAACAGTAGGTGACCAAAGGTAAAAATGAACTATTACACATTATTAATTTTTCCATAAACTTGATGCTAATTTTAATGTCACAAACTAATGCTAATGGGAAAATCCAGATTTATACACGGTCATCTCCACAAACCACCACCAGAGCGTGCTGTTTACTAACTTTATCCAACACTCCAAAATCTGGTTATTATAAGTCTGTAGCTTTCTTTGTCACATTTAATTAAAGAGACATTTTGTGTTCATCTGTACGTGTGCGTTTGGGTGTTATTGTCTCACGTTCGCTGCCAGATGAGTCTTGGCGGTCAGGCTCAGGTGAGGAGCAGCCGCTTTCTGGGCTCTTGGGTTTGTCGCTCTTGTGTTTCCTCTTTGGCACCGTCACCTTTACGCATACCCGCACAGATACACACGCGCGCGCAAACACAAATTGACAGGTCAAAGAACCACATGGGCCACACAGACACCTGATACGACCGATTAAAAGTCCATGCAACATTACACTTTTTAAGCACACAGTAAAAGAGGAAACCGGCAAAATCACTAAAACACACATGGACAGAAAGAAATGGTGCCGCAGGCAAACGTGTTATTGTTGTTAGTGGCATGCTGGTATATCAGTGAGTCACATCCAACTACAGATCAGTAATGCAGTGTCCAGGTCTGCTGCGAGCTGACAAATTAAAACTTTTTTAACACAAGGGATTCAAATCTGACTGGAGAACAGCTTCATTAATAGTTAAATTAATAAAGAGAGTTAAGCTCTAAGATACATTTCACATTGTATCTACTAAACCAGAGGGACAACGTGTTAAATCACAATTTTGAAATTAGTTTTTTAACAGACTGTGAATGACTATTTTTAGATTTTATGTTTCTCTGTAAGAGCTGATAAACTTCATTTGTGTCTGTTACAGATGTACACTGAGATAACCAGCAGCAAATGGTGGTTAATACTGGTATGGGAACAAAACACAAAATGAACATGAGTAATGATGAGGAGGACATGGCCTGTTGGCTTCGTGGTGCGATACCAAACAAAGCTGATGAAGCCGTTGGTGAGTTTTAACAGGCCATCCCCTCCGCCACAGAGAGTACGGCAAGCGCAAGAACAATAAAGTCGTCAAACGCAGCAGAGGTGGTAATGGTGGAGGCAGCAGCGTGATGATGACAAAAACAGAACAAGCGACAATGAGGACGTTGCACCAGGTGCTGCGTGGAAGGTGGCTGAGGCAGCGAGATGCTTTTGGACGGGCGCAAACCTACCTGGCACTTGCAATTGTCCCTCCGCTGCCCCTGGTTACTCAGACTAATAAGACTGCCAGAACGTACCATAGGGGTGCGGTGTCGGACCTTGGTCTGGATGCAGCCACCTTTTTCAAACTGGATCAGATCATTGAGTGGATCCCATGGCCTTGTGCTGGACAAGGGAACACAGGCGGCAAAAGACGTTAAGTGCAGCGTGTGACAAAACATGATGGAGATGAAAAAACTTATTATTGTGTGGAAGACAAAAAGACGAACATTTTAACAGTGTGGAGTTTTGAGACGTGGGAGCGTACAAACATTTGTATTGCTACTTTTTCCTTCGTAATGCAGCTGCACCAAATTTTCAATGAGGCGTTCTAGTCCTCTGATGTGACCACTCACTCGGCATATCTGTAATGCCACTCCCCGGTGATTGCGTCCTGCTCAAACAGTGCAGGGTTCCACTCCTCGCATTTTGCTTTCCGCTCCCGGGCTGACTTCCTCTGAACTTCTTCCAAAATGAACTTCTCATTGGTAGCCTCCGTCTGGTCCTTGCTGTTGATGGCCCGGGTCACGTGCTGCCACAGCCTGATGGGCAGAGTGAAGACAATGCAGTTGACTTTAGACAACTTAGACAACTACAACATTGCAACAGGAACATGCTTAATACTTAAATACGTTTTCTGATAATTTAGCAGCTAGAAGTACCTTTCAGACTCAAACTCTCCCTGCTCCTCTGGTGGGACAGTGCAGCGGATTAGTCGACTCTGCCTCAGGTCTGGTGTCGGGTTCCAGAAAGTCTCTACTGTCCCCGTCTTCTTGTCGTTCATGAAAATCTCACTGTCCTGCAAGTGGACAGTGAAAAGGAAATATCATATTGTATCACTCTTCATCTACTCGTACTCTGCAGCTGCAACTGCCACAGAATGAATTTGTGGACCCCCCACATTAATGTACAAACAGTCAGCACAAAATATGTCTCACCCAGTGTCCTTCTAGTGTGGCCAACACTTCCTTTCCGAGCTTGATCTTTCCAGAGATCTGATTGACACAGTCGCTGCTGCCCAAAAACGGCTGGAGGAGAGAAGAAATAGATAGGAGGGGCAGGACAAGGGGGTAGAGGAGGAGGTAATACAAGGAAGGAGGAAGGTACAGAATTGGAAACAAGGATCGGTTAGGATAAAACAAAACCAAAAGGAAGGAATAGACAGTAGAGGAAGGAAAGGAGAGATATATGCTCATATACAGTTTACTTGTTGCAGTTACTGTGGGAGTGCTTCAATGTGTCTTAATGGTCTGCATTTCTTTGTCTATGGTTGTCTTTAAACGTGGTTAATATGGATTTTGTGTAATTTTAAATATTTAAAGTATAGTCCTATACCTGTCGCTAGTTCATGAATAATGCATATGGTGATGTGGGTGACGTTATGGACGATGGGATGTTTTACAGGGAGGGTGGAGGAGTGGAGTGGAGATGGTGGTGGTGTGGGAGAATGAGATGTTCGGAAAAGACACGTGAGAACCAAACATTTCAATTTGATAGTTGTATCTTTAGTCGGAGGGGTTTTGCATTGCTAATGGATCTACAGTAAGGCGTCTGCGGGGGTGTTATTTTCATCTTTTGCATTCATTCATGCATTGAACACAGTCATACCTTCAGTTTGAACTCCAGTTGAGCGCTGTAGCCTGTCTTCTCACATGCAATGGTGATCTGGCCACCCAGCTCCAGGGTCATGGTGCCATACAGGATGCCTACCATGAAAACGTACAGTACCATAAGCCTTTTCTGAAATACTGTGGAGTGTAGGGACACTTTTAATTTGTGGTAACACATTCCTGCATTCATTTTACAGATTGGAACCAACCAATGAGTTAAATGTGACAAACCATTGCTTGTGTTACTGGTTTACAAACTACTGCAACGTGAACAATAAATAAATGCACAACTAATCTGTGTCATCATGATGTATAGGATGCTCTCTTACCTTTACAGTGGGCATAGGGCATGTTCATCACGTAGTCCTCTCCGCGGTTGAGAAAAGTCAGCCGGGCTTCCCCGTCTAATATGGCCGACAAGGAGTTTCCTAAAGTGTAAAAGGGCTGAATAAATACTAACATAATTTTGAAGATTACTGTGGGTGACATTTATATTATTTCAGTGGGTTTGTACCATAAAACTTGGACTTGGCCAGGATGCTTCCACTGAGGCAGAATCCGTCCTTCCTGTTACTAACATAAAATGCTGACACTGGAGGATGATGGGATACCTGAGTGGGACACAGTAAAGGAACACAACAAAACATGTTATGCGTTTAACCAATAAATCTAGAGCAAAATAATTTATGACAATGAAGTGTTACCAAATCAGGCGAGCGAATTACCTGTTCTGCGATATAGAAGGTCTTACTGTTGGTCTTCTGGTGCAGCCACATGCAGCGGAATGTCTCTCCAATAATAGGGTTGTACGGCTTCTTCAACCCCTGTGGATTAGAAACATACATTTCAAAATCATATTTTAACATCTCTGCCGCTCATCCGCATAGACTTAAGTGCTCGTTCTGCTCACCTTTGGCTTCTTGTAAAACCCAGAGATGTACCACTTCACCACCTTCTTCATCCGGTTGTAGGCGTTCTCTTCGATCGCAGCCCTCAAAGTAAAATAAGCAAACTTAGACTAATGCTTCTTGAAGGTCAACTTACAACAACTAAACTAAATTAAAGAAGACAAGAATGCAAGAAGAAAGGCCTATTATTTATGTGGGCTTACTCTGATAAGAAGTCTGCATGGTAGTAGTAGTCAGAAAGTTTGTCCAGGAATGACCTTGGCTCCAAAATGAAGGTAGGCAGCACCACCTTGGACAGGTCCATGCCAGGTCGGACCTGTTTTAGCAGGGTCCAGATGAGAGATTTGTTCTCTTCTGATACCGTCTCAGTCTGGGCAGCCTCACCAGCCTGGAGAGAGAAATTAAGACCATAGTAGAGAAGGTGTATATATCTATATATATACATGTGATCTACAAATAACAGTTATCTTGCCCATTATTCATTCATGTCTTCAAATGTTTAAAATTTGAAATGTTGGTATGCAAATGAAGCCTTGAATAAGCCCCTAGCTATAAACATTTTGCCACAGCTTCAGTAGGTGTTTAATTAGTGAGCTGTCAAACTCAGATTTCATCAGTATGGAAATGCATATTAGCAATTTCACACTTGTCATCATACAACTGCTGTGTCTTGCAGACACCCACTCAAACCAACCCACACAGACTGTGATCAAAGCCCATCGATGTTACAGCTTCCTTAAAACGCCTCAGCAGAGGAACATGGTAATGTCTCCTCATTACAAGAAAACGAACTCAGTGAAAACCATTAAGCTGAAGTTTTGATTCAAGATGGTTATGATTACCAGAAATTCAATGACACCGTGTCCTAAAGAAGCGATTATAATTTTTACAGCAGACTTGCAGCAAACTCTCCATGCCGTACCTCTCCCAGTTCCTCATGGGACTGTTCGAGGTAGAGGGTTTCCCGCAAATGGTCATTGGGATCGAGGTCAATGTACGAGTCATCTTGGCGCTCTGACGTGTCGCTGTCACTCTCCTCCAGGCCTTCTGGGTCTGACTCTTCATGATCCTGCTCTCCTTCTCTGTCTGACTTGTCTGAGTACAGGTCTGGGTCTTTCAAATGGTCACTGTCATTGAACCTGTAAAAGTAAACGTGGCGTGAGTGGAGGGGAGGTTCACCAAAGCGAAGACTGTTGGCAAAAAGCACCTATAGTAGCTAAAAGGGAAACTGATTTCTACTCACTGGAAACCATGGATGTTGTGGGCTCGCAGGAGACTGTAGAAATTAATAGAGTGTTCACCAGTAGTGGTTACTGTGCTCATGTCCTCCTTTCCCTCACGGATCATGGTCCTCTTCAGTAAGCTGGAGCACTTCAGTGCAAGCTCCAAGGCATCCATCCAGCACCGACCTGGGAAAGAGGTGTTTGGAGATCATTTAACTCCATAATTTGAAAACGATTTTGTGTGATATGATATAAAATTCCATTGCAAACTAGGTAGATGCTAGGAAGTGATTTTTTTGTGTTATTTGGCTACTGCTTGACTGTTTCAGCACCACGGAGAGAGACAATTAAAAGGGAGAGTCTTTGTCAGATGTTTCAGCACCATGGACAGAGACAGACAGCGGCCATTGTTGCCCTGTGACACCATCACATCTTAGGAAAACAGTGTTGAAATTCAGTTGTGTTGTATTTTTACACACACACACACACACATACACACAATGATGTGTCAATTTATGGGCTTTCTATCACTCAACTGAGGCCAAGTTTTCAAGTGACAAACTGTCCAAGTGTAAATGACAGCCTGTCTCTTACCATCAGACTCAGAAGCAGCACGGAAGATGAGGTGGCTGCTGGGTAAAGGCTGTGTGATGGAACCCACTGCTTCTCCTTTAGGACCCTGTTAGACATAACAAAGAAAAGGGGGAGATAAGATATACAGCAAGCTTTGATCACAGTGAAATTATTCAGAGTCAGAGCCTTGATTGGTGCATTTGTCTTTTTTATGTTTAGTTGTCTGTTTTCAGACGAGCTAAAGACCTTCTCTCATTTCACTGATTGCATTAGGGTTTTTCAATTTTCATTCACACGCATAAAGAAGAAAACCTCCATATTATGCTGTTATGCAAATTAACAA
Source organism: Macropodus opercularis (assembly GCA_030770545.1). Lineage (NCBI taxonomy): Eukaryota > Metazoa > Chordata > Actinopteri > Anabantiformes > Osphronemidae > Macropodus > Macropodus opercularis. The sequence continues at coordinate 9,759,059 of CM061108.1, read as the reverse complement.
TGCAAGGGTGCAGATGCTTTATTAGCCAAGTGTTTATTCCAATAGTGACATGGACAATGGAGAATAGGAATACTGTAATCGAAAACACAGTCTGCTAATTGTGATTCAAGCCTTTTCACGGCACGAAATGGAAAACATTTAAATGCAAGGTCAGTGTTGAATAACAAATCACGGTTGGAGTGGACGAGAGACGGCAGCCGACAACAGAACAAACAGAAAGGTGCACCGCTAAATATGAAAATCGCTGGCTGGGCGTATAATTAAACAAATCTGAGGTCTTGTGAGCAACTAATAGCCAAACCTGTTTCAACTTTAAATGAAAAACACAGATTATCTGTTTGTCTGTATTCTTATTAAAACAACACTCAAAAACAAAACATCCAGACTTATTTAATCACATTCGCATTTACAAGGTTAATGAAGGGGTAACGGTCGTCCATCTAAGAGTAGGCGTGCAGTCTAACTGTCATCTCTCTAAACGTTGTTATTGATGTCTGAACGGCTGAGGAGTTTGTGTTTGTGTAATTTACAGTAAACCGTGGTAAAATTATTAAATGCAAAACAATTCTGAAACCTTCTATACCTTAACGGCCCAGATGGACTGCTCCAGCGGGTGGAAGAGCTTAAAGCAGAAGCCGTCCTTCTTGGACGGCCTCTCGATCAGCTCGCAGGCGTTGAGCAGCACCGTCCCCACCCACTGTCCGTTTTTGTGGGTTTTATAAATCAGCAGGACGCCCGGTTTCAGCACACACCACAGCTTCGTCCAGCTCTTCAGAGTGCCACGGATCTAGGGTTGAAACGCAACTATGTAAACACAATGGAAAAGTCTCGACTTCCAAACGTTCCTTCTGTATTATGCTGTATGTGTTTTTAATGAAAATATATTCATATCAATGTACCAATGACTTTACAAACCTCATAAAATGGCATTAGCTTTTATTCAGAGGAACCAAACAGAACAAATAAACCCTCCTTCACCTTTAGCCAGTCGGCCATGACAATGACAGACGGATCAGTGATGGTGCTGAGCAGCTCCTTTGTTGCCCTTTTCTTTTCCTCCCTGTAGTTCTTTTTCTGCACCTAAAAGGAGCACAGACAGAATGGATTCACTGTCCTCATTCTCTCTCTTAAAATACCTTCTCCATATCAGAGTGTTTTTAAGACTAGTGAAGCTTGCCTTGAGAATTAGTTGCCTAATATGCTAGACATAAGCTGATTTAGGCTCACTTACCTTAAGGGATTCTTTCTTAGTGAGCTTTCCTCCAGACGCTGATATATCCTTGTCTGAGCCATTGTACAGCTTTGTTTCTGACTGGATACACAAGAAAAACAAAAACATAATGAATGGTTAATATCTGAAGACATTAAAAGCCACTTTTTAGCTCCAATCAAGGCATTTAAATATTAGTAAAATAATAACACCTTGAGCCAAAATATACCGGATATGTCAGGTCTGAGTATGATAAACAAAGTTTTTTGTGAGAATCCATTTTCAACATTTGTAATTCTTCTTCTGATTCAAGCCTGTTTGCTTCCTTGGTTCAACCTTAGCTCAGTTAGTGGAATGAAGTCTATAAATACCAGTGAAGGTGTGTTTTTGCCAACATCCTCTGCAAGCCAATTGGAGCGATTTAAAGAGTCAGGCGGGGATGTGCAGGCATCTTTATAACGGGCCTACTTGAATCCTTCCACACCCAGAGGCAGAGAAATACTGAAGCTATATGATAACAAGCTCAGGAGCAATATTTTGTATTATTTTGCTTGTACTTCCAACTCATAACAGAATTTGATTCAGTAGGATTCCTGTCTGATACAGGCATCTCTGTTGATACTCTGGCACTCAGTTCACTTCACATGAAAACAGGGCTGGGTTTGGATCTTGGCTGATAAATCTTTCATATGTTTAAGCGCATGTGAGGCGCGAGTCATCTCTGTATGGACTATTTGTTGCCTGAGGCACGCTATCGTTCCTACCCAGTCGCAGTCATGTTGACTGACATAGAGCATGCATTTTACCTTGCTTTTGGATATAGAATGCGAGTCCTCTTTCAAAGGCAGAGGCAGGAGGTCCTCCTTCCCTCTTTCAAATCCTGTAACAAACAAGCAAATAAAAATTGCGTAAGGACATGCTGAGTATTTCAACGTGTCCTAGGAAACTGATCTTATTCCAATTTTACAATCTCAAGTGGCTATAGACTCAGTGATCTCTCAGACTGTTTTTCATACTGTCTTACCATTTTCAAAATAGGTCACTGTAGCTCACTACTGTGGCTAATTTACATTCTAAAGCTGAAGACTCCAAGTGTATATTGTAGCAACTGAATTAGCTTTATAGGCTTGTCACTCTAAAGAAGATGTTAGACGACGAAAAAGAAGAAAGACATTTTGAAATTGCTGGCAAGAGCATGTCTCAAAAGGCTGGCAAGTTGGCAAATCCAAAATGTCTCAGTAGCCATCTGAAAGCAGGCGTAATATCAGTCACATGGCGTCCTTAAAAGCAACTGGAAGTGAGTCACAGAATCTGGATGGCTACAAGCTGGCACCTGCTGCAAGTCTGTAATCTAAATTCTGAAGTTAGATTAACAGGCTTTTGAAAGACAGTTCCCTGGTTTAATCAACAGTTAGCAGGTGACAGTGTTGACGCCAGCACCACACATAAATTGTCTCTTATTTGTGAGGCAACTTCTAACCTATTGCCCTAACCAGAGCCACAGATTCCCCAGTGCGATCCCAGCAGTTGATGACATTGGTGGTCTGGTGGTGAGAGAGCCTATAAATATTTTATGGGTCCTGTCTCCTATCCACAGGACATCGGTATTCAGCTGAGCTTTATCTGGAATAGAATCCCATTTTACTCTAACAGCCATTATCTTTAATGAAATAACCTTCTGTGCCTCTAACACAGCAGAAGCACACGTCTAAAGACTATATTGAGCTGAAGGATAAAAACAGCTGTTGACTGCAGCTCAGATTAGGAGTGTTTACTTTTATGGGAGGTTTTAGGCAAAGACTTAAGGCTGTAAGACCAGCTGGCAAAATAAATCCTTTGTTTTGATGTTACCCTGCCACAAAAATAATGAGACTTCTGACAGATGCCACTGGAGGGCTAGTTAAGGTCAGGGGCTGGTCTCCCGCACAGACACTTCGAGGGTGTTTCTGTCCCACATGCTTTATTGTTGCCTTACTGTATTTTTGTTGCTCAAAGTGAAAAAAATGGATCAACCGGCCTAGTGTCCTGTGTGAAGCTTTGCTTCCTACATGATCTCTGTGCAGTACACGTTATCAGTGGACATTCAGTCTCCAGCTGAGCCAAATCCAGCCATTGCTTTGTGTGCATAAGGCTTAAGTAGCAGTGGAGAGTCACGCCCCACTGCAGACTGATTAGGGCATTTGCCTGTCAAAACAGGAGCTGCAGTGATCTCACTCTGCATCAAAGAGCACAGACGGGAGAGCTCCATCTCTTAAAGAGAGACATGCAGACACAGGTCAGGCTGCAAGCTGCTGCAATTAATGACTTTCCACATTGACGGGAAAGTCTGGATCAGCAGATGCATAAGCAACATGTGCCAGAAAACATGACTGCAGTTGCAGTTGTGGATGCTGATGTTTAGACATCCAGCACGTCTACCCCTGAAACCATCTCATTAAAACTATGCTTGAAAGCAGCGTACAGCTATATTTTGTAAAACATTTGGCTACGGGTAGGAATAAGGCTGCTATGGCAACAGGTGACCTGAGAACTACAAACAGCTGTCAGACCAGTTACTCATAGAATAAATGAATTTCAGGGAGCAAATAGCTACAAAAGCAAACGGGGAAGGAAAAATCCCCAATACAATTGGAAAATGTTACTTTCTGGTGCTTTTTTGAATTAGTGAAATATTCCTTTAAAAGGAAAGGTAAATAAAAAGAATATTTCAGATACTTCAATATCCTTCTGGTCCTTTTGTAGCAAACCTACTAAACAACCCACCTCACTTCTTTGCTACTGAACGTTCCAACGTGCTAGCTGCCAAGTCATGCTGACCTTGGGGCGATCCCATCTAATTATGGACCACAAGGCAATATTTTTTTCCCACTCTCTCATTAGCTTTATAAAAGGGCCCATTTTAAACTCTAAATCAATTTCCCTTGCAATTATCTCATAGTTACTGAGGAAACAATCGTAAATAAAAACAGCTGAAAGGTTATTTGCTCCCTGGTTGATAAAGGATAATGGTTGATATTATGCAGCAAATGCACAAATGAAAAACAATGTGATTTATGACTACATATAAACTCCACAGATCCACAGAGACCCCACTGAACAACTTACAGGAACAGCACCTATGTATTTCACAAGAACAGATCGACTGTTCTGTTGAAACAAGTGGGACCATCAACTATGCATCAGTTGTTTTTCTACGAGACCTTTAAAGCGTATAAATGTTGAATATGCAAAAAACTACACTACAGCAGGCACAATTGTTATAACAGCCTTCACTGTGGAAGATATGTGGGAGTAAAACACACAAAGAGACAGACACAGAAAGCCAGCGAAGGCTAAAAAGACAGCGAGCAAGTCAAGCTGTCTCATGCAGTTGCTTCTATATTCAGTGCCTTTAAGAGCACACAGCCTAAAATGGATCAATGGAGCCAAGACTGGGAGCTGACAGAGGAATCCACCATGACTCATACGCAGATATTTGTTTTGGATGGAGGAGGTGGAAGTTCACCAAGCCAAACTGGCATAGAAAGATGACGTGACAACTTACTCTGTTGTTAAGATCCTTCGACAAAGCAAAGAAGTGCAAGTCGGTAGTGCGGTAGTCAGCCTTTCCTGGAATAATAAAGGCTAAAAACAGACACCTGCAAAAGTGAAACGGGGAACATCCAGGCTCTTAAAGCTCTAGTAGCTGCCAGCTGTCGGCCTCCAGGTTTGTGTCCTTTTCACCAGGATAAAAAGGACAGATAGCAGAGGCAGCCATTTGTCAAATCAACCCTGAAATGATTTAATCCTCAGTATTCTGAGTGTACTTTCAAAAACAAGGATTATCATTGCACTCACTGAAGTATGGCTGGAACCACAGTGACACCAAACCGGCTGGGTCGCGCCTCATTTGTCAAACTGTCAGACGTCCATAAATTGTTAGCCGTTCTATTACCGTAAAGATAGAGAGAGTCACGAACAAACATCTGATGGTGATGTCGAAGCAAATGTCTTAAAAGAAATACGGGTGCTGTAGTTCGGTCTTCTTTGCTGGCATATCGCTCCACTTCTTCGCCTGTTATCTCTGCCAGCTGTATGTGGAACAGTGTGTCGATCATGCACGAGACAGGAATATCTCCAACTGCCCATTAATGAAAAAAACAACACCCACTTCACACATTTGTTTCATTTTTTCCACACAACTACACTACGAGGGCCTTAGAGTAATCACTCTACAATGTTGCATTTTATTATCCAGCATCTTTTAAAAGGGGTTTGTACCCTAGCATACATAGAAACTAAAATGGCTGAATATTCTGATCTACAAATTTCATAAGCCTCAAGTCCCTTAGCGACGCTGGTGCACTAAAAACAGAGTGAGCAGCCCCACATCAGATGAGACAGTCCAGACTGGTTATATGAACCCTGATTAAAATTCAGTTTGAGAAAGAAGTCTCTGATGCTCAACAGTCCATCAGTGGAGAACTATACAACATACTTCATCGCTCACAACACCTGTTAAGGCACTTTGTCAAAGGAGATGGTAAAACTACAAGGTCTACTAGCAGCACAGTAACCACTTCTCAGTGCAGCACCACCTCCACATCATCAAACACCCACCTGGCAGGGACATGGGTGACAGGTCGTTATAACCCCCAAAGGAGGCATTGCGGATGAGTTTGCGTCCGTCCGGATGCGGAGGTCGAAGTGACGCCGTCCCGCCGCACGTGGAGAAACGGCGACGGCTCAGCAGGCCCTCCTCTTTCATCATATGGGCCAGCGGGAGCTCCCTCGGTAGGGGGGGGGGGGGAGCGGGCAGGGAGGGAACGGGGAAAGCGGAGTGAAAACTCAAGGGTAGAAGGTCAAATGGGCCTGGAGGAAATGGTCCGGTCCGTCCCACGCGGCTAGTGTACGATAGAATAAACCAACCAACGTTCACAGAGAGTAGCTCAGAGTCCAGGCAATGAACAGTAGTGTGCTGCTTTCTTCTACGCAGGCTGCTCCCCTCCTCCCTCACACTCTCTCTCTCTCTCTCTCCTCCCTGAGAGTGTATGAAAGCAGCAGCCTGTAAGTACTTAATGAATAACTGAGCCACTCCTACTCCCTCTCCTCCAGATGGGTAGGAGAGCTGCATTTTAGCTCAAAAATAGCCTCATCTTTCGCTTCCTCTCGCTACATGTATTATTATACATTCAAAAGGAGCACGTCACTGCTTTTCATCCTTTTTCCAATGGGTTAGTCACGCGGCTCTATTACATCGGGTACCTGTTAATATTTTCTTAATATTACTTCAACTGAATATGATTTCACAATTCAACCTCTGACACCAGAGCGTGATGAAAAGTAACAGCTATTCTGCTCTTACGACCAATATCTATATGGTTTAATAGAACTTTACAAAGTATGAATATGACTTCATCTCACTCTATAGAGACTTATGATAGTCATCTAAATTTAACTGCCAATAAATGGCACAATTCGGGACAAATATCTGCACAACACCTCCCCAGTCTTGCTAAGCACACTGCTCTACAGTTTCTCTGTCACTGCACAAGCGCACAAGCACATCCAATCCAATCACAAAACATTAGCTCTACTGAGGACAGAAGGAAACACCGCTTCACACCAGACAGCGGAAAAGCAGCTTCAGTACTTTCGGCACCTTCCAACCCAGAAAAAAAAAAGATCATATTGTAGTATCTGTATTCAGATGGTAAAGCTAGAAATCCTGTAAAGGGCCTCAGGTCACAAAGTACTTTTTTTGGTTAACACAGTCAGGTTCAGTGTGACGCTGACTATAAACTGCTTTGTTGGCCGTCATGAATGTTCTTTTTCTAGTAATACCCCAGAAATGTAATCACAATTGTGATTTCAAAGATAAAGGCAACTTAAATAGACAAACATACTTTGTGTTCATGGTGTCTGTTTTAGGATATATAGTTTATCAGGAAGGTTCAAAGAGTTCTTAGAATTATAGGATTTTTCAAGACCAACAGTGGTCATTGTATCTGTAGAGGCATGAATAGGCTTGGCACAGAGCTTTATCTTTGAAACCCAATCTGTGAGGTCTTTTGTTGCTCTTTCCACAGACATCTAGAGGCTTCATCTTTCCCTCCAGGTTACCTGCTCTATTTACTCGTCCACATTTGGGTCGAGGCGTCTGAAGGAAGTAAACAGGCAAACACATGTCGCCAAGATACTGTGAGTGATGCAGGTTAAACCAATACACGTGCAGCTCAGCCTCCCTGACTCAAATGCACTTTAATTAACACAGGTAATTATGACGTTCCATATGTATTATTCAACTCCCAGACCTAATTAACCTAATTGCAGAGGAAAAGTCTATTTCTTCCCAAGTGCTTCATGAAGAGAAGATAAAGCTGAGAATAGTCACCATTTGGGTCATTTACCAATTTAGCTTGTTTAATCCTTTTGCACTCCTATAAATTCGGTTTGTGTCTGACAAATATATGTTGGAAGTAAAATGTTTTGTAAACTGTCCCAGTTTTATCCCACCGCTCTTGAACGCACTCCTGTCCCAGAGACGCGCAGTGGAACAAATGATACGAATGTCTAACAACTCTGACCCAGCTGCCTGGATGGAGTTACATGAGTAGCACACGTGGCCCTCTAGTATTTTTGTTTGTGTCCTGTGTGTGAGGGTAACCGTTCACCTGATGGAAACACAAAAGTCATACCTGGTGACAACAATCTTGCTTTGTAGTCATGAAATACTTCCAGGTAGAAAAGAAACCTGCCTTACAACTTATAGTGCAGTGATCCCTGAACTGCAATACATCTACATACAGTCGAGTGCCGACAGCAGGCCACATGCAGACAAACATCTCCAGCCTTACATAAAGGCTACAAAGTGATCCTGTGAGCCAAGGATTATCCTTGGAACAAAGAAGCTTTTTAAAACTGGCCTAGAGGCAACTTCTGCTGTATTACTCTCCTCTTCTAATCAGGCACTTCGAGTGTCTGGTTTCTGTCCACATGACAACACTGAATCAAATCCTTTTCACATTGGTGTGACCTTCCTTCCACCCTCATTAGAGTCATCTCACGTAGAAAAACACAGCAAAAACACAACAAGGCATGCAGAAAGCCATGAGACAGAGCAGATCACGAACAGTCAAGGGTGGGGATTTCGCGGGAGCAGGTACGACTACGGCTAAAGACATATCAAGCTGTTGTTCTGGTTAAATGCTAAACACTACCGTGTCACCCACTACTGTTTCATACTGTACCTTGCTCCGCCTTGAGCTAAAACTTAAAGAAAAGTGTCCCAAGGTCAAGTGCTGGCAGCACTTTTGTTCTTCTAAATCATGGTAAAATCGCTGGTACTGTAAATACAGATTGCGTCAGTCCTGACACGCCTTCGACTGTCAAAGCAGTCCCTGGGGTCCACATATTCTCCATCATCCGCTTCTCATTTACTTCCACAGACTTTTTGTTTCCTACGGTACACATGCCTGCTGTCAAGCCGTATCCCTCTTAGCATTCAAGCCTGCCAGGGCTCAGCCACTCACGGGCGGCAGCGTAGGCAGAAGAAAGCACACCGGGTTGGCGCTGGCTGAGGGTGCAGGAAAGACCAGCCCCTCACCATGTTGTTAACCCCATATGGCAGAGCATAATCCCCGTGGCTGAGCTTAAATCCGCGCTGACTCCACCTGCTCTATCACTCCTGCGCCGCCTGCCTTTCCATTGCTCCGGCACTAAACTCACTTCCTTTCCATTTAAACAGATTTCATTTCTCAATCTCCTCTTTAATGCTTCGCTCTTAATCGCTTCAGATTTTTTTGTCACCCCGTGCATTCCCACCTCTCACTCTGGTACTGGTACACTGCTTTCTGTTTACTCGGAAACAGCAAAAGCCTTTTGAAGACTAGCTTCTAAAGCCGATTGAGGAAGCCTTGTCAAACAACCTCTTGGGTTTATTTTTACTTGCATAGGGAGTCATAGAGTGGACTCACTTGGCAGCCAGACCACCGAGTTTGTCCACATCGCTTTTCCCCCACACATAAATAACCCAAAACAAACTCCAACTACAATATAACAATTATTAAAAACAGAATTCAGTAAAAAAAAAAAAAAAGTACCATTGTCAGAATGACAGTCAGATTCTGATTTTGCAATCATCAACAGCTTTAACAGCTTGTGGTTTGAAAGTAACGTGAAAGATACTCAAACAAGTGATCACATCATAGATCTTCCCACTTTAGCTGTGATTTTTCACACAACTCCCACAATCTAAAATTCAGAAATTATATATATATATATATATATATGAGGAGAACCACTGTTCAATCTCTTTGTTATAATGGAAACACAGTCTGTTACGTAGGTCATACACTATGCTAGGCGTTGTAAGGTACCCAAGAAAGACAGTCACACATTATTCTGTTGTGCTTGCTCCCTCTTGTGGTGGGAAATTGGCTCACAGCTGTCAGAAAAGGCTGGAGGACACTGTTCTGCTACTACTACTACTCCTGCTACTGCACTGATTTCAATATCTTCAGTAACGTGTAGCATGTCACATTTCAGTCTTGGTGTGTGTCTTTTGTATACACTCTTAATAATGATCAAACATTTCAATAGCTGGAAGAAAACAAACAAAAAACATCTGGTTTCTTTATCTTTTATCAAAGTCCCGTCATGCTACGACAAACTGTCTGAACACAGATTATGAAATATATGGATTATGAATGTCAATTGCAGCTGGCCAATGACAACAAAGAATCCACAAGGGGGCACTGTAGCATAGGCAGTGGGAAGGGTGATGGCCTAGGCCAAATCTAGCCTTGAGTTTCATTTCTGATAGCTATTAATACTCTCTTTGTTAGTACTGTGTATAGTTCTTAATAAAATATTGTTATGGCTCAAGGTTATTGACACTACTGTTTTATAGAGCAATTATCAAGGCAGCCAGATTAGGTTGCTAACCCTGGTTTGGTATTTATGATGCATCACAAATTATGTCAACTGATTCACAAGCTGTTTTGACTTGTAGAGGTCACACATCCACAGCAGCAATAATAAACCCTGGGGCGGCATGCCGCAAAGAAAACAACCTTTTAAAGAATCACAAAATCTAAACACAGCAGAAATACAGAAAGCAGCGCTAATGCGCATGATATAAATGTGACCATTAATTCGCAGGCAGACTGACATCAAGTGAGTATGAGTCATCGTTCCTCCTCAGAGGCAGTCAGGGAAAGGTAAAGACCAAGCGTTTCATCGACAGCTGCACCGGGGTTAGAAATGTATAATGTAAGCAGTAGCCTTTTAATTGTTGTTATCTTAAATCCATGAAACGAAGGAAACAAAGTCAAGGGAAGCAAGATTATAAGTGTTAAGAGGCTCAGGGTATTTGTAAGTCTGTTTAGGAGTTCAGCGGTGCATGCAGTGAGTAAGTGGTGTACAGTACACATACACGTTAGGCAGGTTAGCGTGATTATACGGAGCATTGGAAATTCGGTGGGTTTGTGTTCGCTCAGATGCGTAGCTGCTGCTGCAGTACTGTTCCAGCGTGTCTGACCTTTCTGTTACGAAACAGACATTCTTATTATTCAGGAACCAATTAATATTCATGCGTTTCATCAGGACTGTGCTGCAGAAAAGGTGGCGTTTTACACTCGCAGAGTAGTAGTAGAATAGTGCCAGAAAATAGGAGGAGGTTTAGGAAATTCAAATTATAGATTTTAAAAGATATTTAAAGCGGGAGGGTATGTGAAATGTTTTTTTTGTGTGGTTTTTTTGTGTTGATGTGGCATGAAGTGCTGTGAAGAAGTGAGGTTTCAGAGAACACTAAAACTAAATCAACTGCAAAAATGGGATCAGGTGGCAAAACAAGCCAACCATTCTCATGCAAATGTCATTAAACATACTACTTAACGTTTAGGTAAATAAGGAGTTTTGCCATTATGTACAGTATTGTTTAAAATAATAGCAGTACAATGTGACTAACCAGAATAATCAAGGTTTTTAGTATATTTTTTATTGCTACGTGCCAAACAAGTTACGAGTAGGTTCAGTAGATTCTCAGAAAACAAACAAGACCCAGCATTCATGATATGCACGCTCTTAAGGCTGTGCAATTGGGCAATTAGTTGAAAGGGGTGTGTTCAAAAAAATAGCAGTGTCTACCTTTGACTGTACAAACTCAAAACTATTTTGTACAAACATTTTTTTTTCTGGGATTTAGCAATCCTGTGAATCACTAAACTAATATTTAGTTGTATGACCACAGTTTTTTAAAACTGCTTGACATCTGTGTGGCATGGAGTCAACCAACTTGTGGCACCTCTCAGCTGTTATTCCACTCCATGATTCTTTAACAACATTCCACAATTCATTCACATTTCTTGGTTTTGCTTCAGAAACAGCATTTTTGATATCACCCCACAAGTTCTCAATTGGATTAAGGTCTGGAGATTGGGCTGGCCACTCCATAACATTAATTTTGTTGGTTTGGAACCAAGACTTTGCCCGTTTACTAGTGTGTTTTGGGTCATTGTCTTGTTGAAACAACCATTTCAAGGGCATGTCCTCTTCAGCATAGGGCAACATGACCTCTTCAAGTATTTTAACATATGCAAACTGATCCATGATCCCTGGTATGCGATAAATAGGCCCAACACCATAGTAGGAGAAACATGCCCATATCATGATGCTTGCACCTCCATGCTTCACTGTCTTCACTGTGTACTGTGGCTTGAATTCAGAGTTTGGGGGTCGTCTCACAAACTGCCTGTGGCCCTTGGACCCAAAAAGAACAATTTTACTCTCATCAGTCCACAAAATGTTCCTCCATTTCTCTTTAGGCCAGTTGATGTGTTCTTTGGCAAATTGTAACCTCTTCTGCACATGCCTTTTTTTTAAAAGAGGGACATTGCGGGGGATTCTTGAAAACAGATTAGCTTCACACAGACGTCTTCTAACTGTCACAGTACTTACAGGTAACGCCAGACTGTCTTTGATCATCCTGGAGGTGATCATTGGCTGAGCCTTTGCCATTCTGGTTATTCTTCTATCCATTTTGATGGTTGTCTTCCGTTTTCTTCCACGTCTCTCTGGTTTTGCTCTCCATTTTAAGGCATTGGAGATCATTTTAGCTGAACAGCCTATCATTTTTTGCACCTCTTTATAGGTTTTCCCCTCTCTAATCAACTTTTTAATCAAAGTACGCTGTTCTTCTGAACAATGTCTTGAACGACCCATTTTCCTCAGCTTTCAAATGCATGTTCAACAAGTGTTGGCTTCATCCTTAAATAGGGGCCACGTGATTCACACCTGTTTCTTCACAAAATTGATGACCTCAGTGATTGAATGCCACACTGCTATTTTTTTGAACACACCCCTTTCAACTAATTCAACTAATTGGCCAATTGCACAGCCTTAGGAGCGTGCATATCATGAATGCTGGGTCTCATTTGTTTTCTGAGAATCTACTGAACCTACCGGTAACTTGTTTGCCACGTAGCAATAAAAAAAAAAAAAGAAAAACCTTGATTATTCTGGTTAGTCACATTGTACTGCTATTATTTTGAACAATACTGTATACATTTCTTACCATGGCTGTAGCTGACCCCTGGGCTAAGGGCTGAAGGAGTGGCAATATGTTCCCTGTTGGGCGTTTGGAGGCCGGCCTCCTTCTCCTTCTCCCTCTCCCTCTCCTTGTCCCGCTCCTTCACCTGGCGCTGGCTCATCCTGCCTGGGGTCAGAAGGACGGCATCATCACCGCTCACAACGGTTGCTAGGGACCAACAAAGGGAGCCAGGAGAATGACAGAGATAGACAGGTGGTAAAAGGTTACAAATCCATCTTTAATCCAGTGTTTAATGAATGCTGATCATTTTAGCACCTGCGCTTAAACCTTATCGTTCCTTGTTTGCTTGGTGGTAATGAAGCAAGCGGTAATATCAATGCCTACAACGGTATATAGCCAGGGAACTGTTTGGTTGGTAGAGAATCAAAAAGCATCTGAGCTTCTGAAACTGTTTTTTTTTTTTACACAGATTATAGATTCATAGAAGATTCAACCTTGCTTAAAAGCTACAAAAGACTTTATTCCCCTTGCAGAGAGGTTGACAAACAATATCTATCAAAGTATCTCACACTCATTCTCATTAACTGGCTGTGTTATAGCCTCCACCTCAAACCTGGGCAGAATGAACTACTGAAATCTTTTCATGCATCTGAATACTGATGCATAAAATGATGTGCTGTAGATCTTTGAGGGATTTGTTGTCCTATCTACCACCTCAGTTCCCATTTGAGATCATGTATGCCTGCGTGGACCAGACATATTATACTACACAAATTTGATAATAGATGACAAAATCTACTAAACTCGCAAGTGTCCCCTTAATTATGACAGTAAAATCAGTTTAAATGGTTAAACTAAATGTGTTTAAGCAAGTGAGTTAATGTGAATGTGGAAATGCAGCTGTGTATGCCTCCTTCGCTATGGGTACAAAACATGCTGACACGCTTTTCCAGCAGCCACCAGACAGGTGATGCTAGCAAAGAGGACAGTTATCAAGAAAAACACCCGCAAACATGAACGAATCTGTAGCCACACATACTATACATAGAAACCCACTTCTCCACAGAGCTACTTCAGCTAACAGCTGGCACAGTTTTAGGTTTGCAAAGCCAGGTGTAAAAAAAAATTTTAAAAAAAGTAGTCATCTATGTCACCACAAGCTGAAAAACCGCAGGTATAAATACAGCCCTGAGCTGAACTTTTGTCAGAGTGAACTTTAGATGGAGAAAGTACATAAAACCATGGCAAAAATTGGGTAGATTAGCTTTTGAAACAAACACGAGCCCTTAAATGCCTAAATACAGACTATGTGTGTTCAGTGACTATGTGCACTGCCCTTGCTATGAAAGGTCACTGGCTTACCGGAGGTGGCTTGGTGCTCTCTCAACTCTGCATGGTGCTAGCAGGAGGAAACGGGTGGGAACAGAAAAACAAAAGCAAAAGAGGAAGGGTGGAGAGTAAGGGTGATTGAAAAAAGTGGATTCGATTTTAGATTGAAGTAGGGGGTGGGCAAAGACGAGCATCCACCGTGTGTTGTTGACCAGATGATGGCCGTGGCAGGTTTGTGTGTGGCAGGTGTCAGCAGCGGAAGAAACCACACATGGCGACAACGAATATAAAAAAAAAAGAAAGAAAGAAAGAGGAGACAAGAGACAGAAAACAAAAAGAACAAAACATACAAACATTAGTTTCAACCAAAATATTAACAAATTACTTCAACTGAAACAAATTGGGGCAGTGGGTGAGAATGAAGACACATGAGTGGATAATAAGATGAATGAACAGTCATTAGCACACAGCATACACACATGTGATGTACTTGTCTTTCATTATTGCGAGGAGATGGCAGCATTACAAGTAATTTGAATGTTTCAAGTGCAAAATGTTAACACACTAGAGAGCTTCCCTAATCTCTTGCATCCTGGAGAGGCAGTCCATGTGCAACTGCCCACGTAAGAAAATCACTATTGACACACCACGGTAGTTGAACTGGCTGCGGCGGGCATCGCGGAACACTGACGTCACGGTCATACCTGGAAGGACGGCGCGATCCCCCTAATCCTTACTCAGACGACACACAACCGTGAGGAATGAGGAGAAAGACAAAGAAAAATAATGCCACTGATTGGATATGGCTCGGATAATCGGGAAAGGAGAAATCGCACCGTTCTGATTGGCTCCAACGCTGAGAGGATAGACGGCGCTAATGCACGGCTACAACAATAAGGCAAACAGATTAGGAAGCTGTCACTGAACGTCAGAGGTCGATTAACAAGGCTTTGTGGATGGGCATCAACAGAGTGGTTTTCTAATTTAATCTCGGTTCAGCTTGTTGTCTCGTAGTAGGTAAGCACAGTTCCACTTTGGCCACTCCCTGTGGGTTGCAAAACACTGACCTACAATCACGGGGGCACGGACAGAAGAGGAGTGCAGGAGGAAGTCTGGGAGACATTCGAACTGGAACAATAATACACACTCTGAAAACCTAAAAACGAGTCATATGCACTGTTGCACGTATATTCTCAAAAGGTGAACTAATGATGACTGCGGCCAGCTTCCTTACTGCCAAAGGCACGTGTGAACATAGGCTCATTTTAAAAGGATCACCTGATGGTTGGTGCTGGTTAATTATGCAGATGAATGCACAGGCTGGAAAGGAAATTGATGGTGAGACAAAGAGAGGAACTAAGAAGTGTCGCTATGAAACAATAGAATGACAGGGAGCCTGGAAAGAGTTTTTTTTTTAGCTGTGGCAGGCACGTGAAAAGCTTTCTGAACTATAAAGTGACAAACAATGGCTATGTCTGTGATGGAGAACGACTCACATGTGATGTCACCAAGTAAAAACACAAAGATCTGCAACAAGTATTGCTGCAATACAGGAGCAAGGTGAGCAAATGGGTTCTGTTTGATTAAGGCGAAGTCCGATAATGCGAGTCAAAGCAAACAGATAACGACGGTTCGCGCATTTAGATCCCAAAACACCACAACGACTTTTCCAGGATTTAGGTCACGTGAACACGATCTAACAATACAATCACTTTGAGGTGCTGCGCTGTCATCGCTCAGGGCCCTAAAACAGAAAACGTTGACCTGACTTTAGGCCTGTGTTGATCTGCATTTGATTGGGTTGAGGAGATTGCAAAGACTTTAGGTCTTCCGTCATCAATATAGATATATAACAGGTTATAACACACGGAAGAAAAGGCCACAGGTGAATCTGCCTGACCATTGAGTCTAACAAACAGTAGATCAGTTACTGAAACTATCCTCAACTCTCTGTGACTCCACAGAAAACACTGGGCCCAACTGAGTGTGTTGAAATCAAACTCAGAATAAAACGCAGTTGGTTAGTAAGAACTCTTAAATGAATAGCATCACAAACTGCCATAAGCACAGCGTAGTTTGTCTGCCTTTGAAAAGACGCAGAGCGCTTACAGAGGATAAAATTCCATGACATATTACATAACATTTCAACATCACTCGCAGCACATTTCTGACCCAGTTTCTTTTTAGTAGCCAGGAAAAAAAACAAAAAAAAACAAATGACAACAAAAGATTCCCCCTGTTATAGGGGACTGTTAGAAAGGTTATCAGTTTTATATGTGTAGGAAAGTCTGATCCATGTTTTCATAGATGCTTTCTGCCACGTAAAAGAACTGTCTTGATATCAGTCTCACTGATAATCATCAAGCAACGCGAAGCAGAAATACGCACCACTAAGACGCGAGCGTGAATAACTTTATGTTAAACACATTTAGACTCACCTAGCATCTACATTTATGGAATTTTGATCTAAACATAATGCTGTGAACACAATTTCTGCATACTAAATGTAAACAATACACTGAAAACTATAGTTATACTAACGATAACACAACACACAATATGAATGCTTATATATATTCTGCATCACCCTGCTACAAAGCAGCTGAAGAGCCACTCAAAAAGACAACCTTACTTTCCTGCTGCTTTTAACTTGCATTAAATAAACACTTGAAAATGTTGAGCCTTCAACTTTTGTTACAGATAAAGGCACAAAAAAAACTGAAAGCAAATGGGACGCCTTGTATGGTAAGACAAGGAAAACCATAAACAGATAATTCCAATAACCAACAAAGCAATGAAGCAGTGAATCTATCTTTTATTCTTTCTTTTATCCGTGTAGTTAGAAAATGCTGATGCATGTTGGAGGTTTCGATCTAGTGATTAGCATGGGTTCAAATCCACTGATCAGCCAGATAATACAAGATAATTCTTTATTGATCCCACAGTGGGGAAATGCAATTGTTACCACAGCTACAAACAATTAGCAAGGCGCGAAAGAGATACAGTACCTTCCTCTCGTGTGTGTGTGTGCGGGCATTTTCTTGGTATCTCTCTGGATTCTAAACTGTCCTTATGGGAAAATCCATAGGTCTGTCTTCATTTGATGGCCCTGTAATAGACCAGCGTGCGTGCCCTGCCTCTGCTTGGGTCTGACCCTTAGGTGGAAAAAGTGATGCTTAGGATAATGGACGGATGATTGGTGTTTTACGAGGATGGGGCAGCGGAGGTGTGAAGAGTTCGCACTGACTGCAGACTTCGACACTTCAGTAACATTTCAGCCTGTCAGTTTTCAAAGCAGGGGTAGGGGAGATGGGGTAGCTGGGCGGGTCAAAGAGCCTCACGCAGAGTCGAATTACAGTTTCATCGCTGCGGGGGGGGGCTCGGGGCTCAGAGACACCATAGAGGAGACAGGGTCAACGTTCTTAAGGAGATGGGTAGTGAAGACGCTGAGGAACTGAAATCACGGCGTTGTAAGCAGAATAAAGGATGAAGGTGTAAAGCTGCAATTGTTGCATTGAATACTCGCAAAACACGCAACATGATTCAGTACCCCGTTACAAGACGTAGCATCAAGTCAACCCCCATACTCTAGCAGATGTTCAGAATGAGTCGACCCATGCCTTTGCTAGCAACAACCAACCTGACTGCACTCACTTTTCAGTCCAGCTGCCTG
The DNA here is from genome assembly GCA_030770545.1 of Macropodus opercularis. Lineage (NCBI taxonomy): Eukaryota > Metazoa > Chordata > Actinopteri > Anabantiformes > Osphronemidae > Macropodus > Macropodus opercularis. The sequence continues at coordinate 9,741,317 of CM061108.1, read as the reverse complement.
TGCACCACCTGAGCTTCAGCCAAGACTCCAGCAGAGCCTCTTTTTTTAGGAAGACGGAAAAAAGAACCACACAGCCACCTCTGGAAGGCTACAGTTAAGTAAGAGCATTACAGCTAAACATATTTAGTAATTTCCCCCCTTCCCCCCATTCAAATGATGTATGTGCTAACCAAAAAAACACTAAAAGCCCTTCAGAGTATTTCTGTAAGGTCCACTGAGATTTAAGTGGACATGAGAGCCTTCCATTAAGGAGATATCATGTTGCTATAATGTACTTGATGCTCATTCCTCCATTGCAAGCTACTACACCCAGACCATACCTCTCTGTCATTACACTTGCTCGAATCCATGCTTTCGGTATCAGCCTGCTGCAGCCTTCCCCCGTTTACTCACATGCCACGCGCTCTGTGGAGACGCTCGATTCGAGACTCTCTTCCAGTGCAGCGCAGTTTTACACAAAGCAGTTGAGCAAAGTGTGGATGTGAGTGTTGGCCCTAATTCAGTTACAACATGCTGTGCAAACAACAAGCAGAAGTGGAAGCACAGTAGCACTGTTGAAGTGTGAGACCTTGCGAAGACGAGTCGAAAGCTTGAAATATAAACCTCTGTGGTAACGTCACATGATAGTTGTTGTTTTGGTTTTTTTTATCTCGCCACATCTACCTGCAGAACGCACAAATTTCTCTAAATGCGACTGTTTATCAACTCCGTCTAATCCTCCCACCTCAGCTTCCCGTTTTGCACGTTGACAGCGCTTAAGGTTCGCTTACAGAAAGAGAGGAAATGCGTACCGTGTGTCGGGCAGTCGAGAGAGAGACGAGCTCCTTGCTGCTGCTGCTTCTCAGTGAGACTAAATGTGGTACAACAAGCCACTGAGCTCAGCCCTGTCTCTCTCCCACACACGCAGACACACGTTAAACACTAAAGGGAGGAGACAAGGCAGAGCGAACAAGCATGCAAGAGAATTCAAGCCTCTCTCTCTGACGAGTACCCCTTCCTCTTTTTTCCTGCTCTTTTTCTTCCTCTCTCCTCACTCGGAGCCCTCGGCCATTTTCTCGATGTATTACATTGTAAATTTTGTTACATCACCAGCATTTGTTTACTCTACCCTGGCTTTTATCACGTCACTGTCCATCCATCCATCTTATCAAGTTTTTTTCCTTAATCAACTTGCAAAACCTCACACAACCACTAAAACATTGGCTCGTACCGGCTATAAGGAACTGTACTCAAAGCTAGCGTACTGAAATAATTAGAACAAGTCAGAGTTGCGTGTATGCCCTTGAGAATAGCAACTGCAACCACATGGCTATTTTCCCATGTTCTTTTTGACCGCAGCCCTTCTACACAAATAAACCAAAGCCACAGAACCGATCTCCCCCCACCCATCATGGAAAATCCAACCAGAAGGCGGGCAAAACGCACAACGCCGTCGCCTTGCAATCGTATTACGTGTCCAATATTGCAAGTACCATCCTGTGCTGCAACTGTTACCATCTCCCGGCACAACCGCTTTCCACACGCCACCGAACACGGGGCTGTTTAAGGACACCACGCAGACTGCAAGATGTAAACAAGTTGCGGAGCGTTTGTCAGTGCCGCGGTAGCCAAAGGTCATTTGTAGACACAGTAAAACACTGAATTGAATTTTATTCTAGTCTCATCTTACAATAAAAAAAGCTAATTATGTGCAAAGGTGAGTTTCATCAACAAACATTTCGTCTCCTCAGGCAAGGTGAGACTAAGTCAGTTTACTTTACAATGCTGGCACAACATCTTTTTTTTTGTGTAAATGAGAGATGGCTCATATGATACTACTCCAAGGTCCAGCTCTTTGTGCATGGATAGTTACTTAGATTATAATGTTGATAGCAACGCTGGCTAAATGTTAACTGGAGCAACAACCATGGCATCAAATACTTAACAAGAAAGAAGCCTCACTGATCTATAAACTATAAACTACTGTGACAAGGGGTGACAGCAGCAGGTCTCAGTTTTTACACAAGTTAAATAAAAACATATCGTGTTCGTTTAAGATGCTGCCTTTATACCCGTGTTTCCTGTCCTTTTATGCTACAGATAATATGCTTGTGTAATCTTTATGCCCATTTGTGCACACAATAGTATATGGGAGAAGCAACAGAATCCCACATCTCTCCGCTTCTGCAAAATTGCCATGCTCTGTCGTGATAGATAACTTGGTCAAATGTCTCTAAACAGGCCTATAAGGACCCATTTACATCTAGTCTGCTGAGCGAGTTGATCGTGGGGTAGGATGCGACACGATATTGTTGTCTTGCAGTGGGGTTGATAGCAACACTATTCAAATGCAGGCTCCATCGAAATGTAAAGCTCCTTTCCACCGGAGCACTGGTTATTAAGGTTAGGCTTAAGAGTCAGCTGCAGGCTGGAAACCCCTGCCGAGCGTGATTCAGTCTCCGTGTGACTTTGACAGTGTTTTCGAAGAACAGAAAAAGCACACATATAGTAGCTACCTTGGCAGCAGCACCGCAATTCTTTTGCAAATGCACAAGATTTGTTATAGTCAAAGTCATTAAACACACGCTCTCTTGATTACAGCTGTCATAACCCAGTTAAAAGGAAAAGACTGAAGAAATCTAGGCAGGAGAGAGAGAATTAAAACCTGCAAATTTACCCGTCTCAGGTGAACGCCACTATGTTAAATGGCTTATAGGTGGATTGATATTTTTTAGCCTCTGAGGCCAAGTTAAAACTGTGGTGTGTAACAGTGCTCTTCCTGTTTACTTGTGTCTCATCAGCCCAGGCTGTCAGCTCAGTTCTGTCAACAGCACCCAGAGTCTGCTGATGTGACTTCCTGAGAGCAGCTTCAAGCCCATTTTCAGCTCTGGATTCTTGCAGCCTATTCCTGTCATGTTATGTAGCATTAAAATACTGTCCGAGGTTCGCGGTTCAACCTTAGCCTATAAGGTATCACCAATTACAGGCAGTGTGTATGAATAGTTCAAGAGAAACAAGGTATGGAATGAGTCATTCCCCATTAACAAAAGTCTTTAAGGTTCAAGCAGTGTCAAATCTTATACTGTCAGTTTGCTTGAGTGCACTGTGGTAGTGGTCAGTGCTGTATTTTCATTGTAATTGTAATTAATTAACGGCGTACAATGGCAGAATGGGTGGGGACACAGTGTCGTCGACCTTATATTACAGCTGTTGATTTGGATTACAGGCTTTACCCAAAGACAATAAAGTGGGACGAGGAACCACAGCTTATTAAATCAAACCGCATCTAAGTGCTGACTTTTTTGAGTTTGCTGCTACACAAGTTAAACAAGTTGCAGCAACTTAGTGTTTTGCATGACAAAGAACCAGAACTTTGAATGACAACACACTCATATTTATCATCTCTAGTGACTATAGTCGTCCAGGTGACCCACTGAAAAATACCTGAAAACCGATGTCTGCCATCATCAGCATTTTCTGCAGAGTAAAAACTGCTTCCTTAATCTTAAGTGGAATCGGGAAAATGCAGTATAAGTAGTTTAATTCCAAAATACCTCATAACTGCAACAAAACGAATTGTAGCACTGACAGTCAGGTCCAGAAATACCATCCGTCAGTTTGCTTAAGTGCACTGTTGGTAGTGGTCATTTGTAGGTTGAAGCAGGAACTGGAAGCGATGCATCTGGGACATGGAGGCCCAATCATGAACCTTCTGGGTGCCTGCCTAATTATGCTGATGGCATGCGGTACAGCTGCGGCAAACGGCAATGGTTAGCTGTGCTGTTCCTGAGAAAATGCAATGGCTTTCCCAATCATGTTGGATTCACACCAACAGCTTCGAAGAACTGTGAAAAATGGAAAACTGCCTTGTTTAAGTGGAGTTCAACAGTCACCAAAGACTTTTTGTTTTCATTTCTGTTGCTTTAATCATCTGTGTAGTTCTAAATCCCCTGCTGTTACCCGTAAGCTGCCCTATAGCCATTGTTCAAGTGCATAATGGCCATCTATATGTCTTTTCAGTACTGCCTATTCTAAACAGCAGGTCACTAGTGCTTTCATTACAGTATGTACAAAATGACAACAGACTAAATGGTAGCGGTGCTGGGGGCGGTGGGGGTCAGCATAAACCTTCCTGAAGGGTCTCCTGACTGCGGGGATGTCAGAATGAGGGGAGAAGCGGCAGACACCTGGCGTGCTTCCCAGACTCTTCCATCTCGTGTTTGGAGCCAACTACTCTACCAATGGGCCTTTTCAGCCAACGGCAGGATGTGCCAGCAACACAATATGTCCCAGAGTTTAAGTCTCACACCAAATTGGCCTGTATGAAAGAGGGGTGACTGCCAAATTGCAGAGAAGTACACATTCATCAATTTTGCAGTTCAATCCAGAAGAAAGCGTACAAAAGAAACTGTAAATACTTCAATGTGGCTTTCAAATCAATTTATGCACAAGCAGTTTAATTATGTAGCAACTGAAGTAGGCTCCAGAGAAAGCAGGGTAAGAAATTAGCTTGCACTAATAACAGAGATTGAGTGTTATTAAAACTCACTCCCACTCGAACCCTCAAAGAAGCAGAATAAGGTTTTGCTCCCCTACAAACCCATTGTGCTTCACTGTGTAGAGGCCTATGGGAGAAATGGCCAAGACCGTTATAATCCTACTTATGTATTATTATAATTGACCTCCTGGTCACTAGAAAAATGGTGACTAAGGACTGTGTTTAAGATGGAATGAAAGGGCAGAGTGACATCCCAGGGAGCAGAGAAATGAGATGTTGCATCTCCCATGTGGTTGTGGGAGTCAGAAAATATCACGACTGAAGGCAGGAGCCATTGCAATGTTATCTTTGACTGTAATGCCATTGTATCTCAATCACTAGAAGCATTAACCTCAGTCTAGAGATATCAAGAATGGTGAGAACCCTTTTCAACCAACAGGAACTAGGTGTGTGCTGATTAGTGAAATGTGGGAACCTTATCCAGTAATAACCTGTTTGCTTTTCCACAGCTTGGAGAGACATCAGTGGACGGCTACTACACGGCTGTGATCACTATTCCCTAGTTAAAAACCTTTTGTGAAACGATTACCCATTTTTATCTTTCTAACAAAGCTTTAAACTCTGTTATTGAAGCCATAGTCGCTTCATGTCAGTCCTCTAATAAGTGTAGGGGTTCTAATCTTACATATTATGCTGCCATTAGTCAGATTTTAAGGTTTATTGTCTGAAGGGAGGGAGTCAAACTGACAGAGAATGGAGGAGCAGAGATGGTCCCACTAAGCAATGCATTAGAGCAGATTTCTGTTCATCGCGTAAAAGAATAGCATTTCTTAGATTTGATTTTATTTTGATTGTAATTAAGGTTGGGTAATATGAGAAAGATCCAACGGCGTACAATGGCAGAATGGGCTTATATTACAGCTGTTGATTTGGATTACAGGCTTTACCCAAAGACAATAAATTAAATCAAAACGCATCTAAGTGCAGACTTTTTTGAGTTTGCTGCTACACAAGTTAAACAAGTTGCAGCAACTTAGTGTTTTGCATGACAAAGAACCAGAACTTTGAACGACAACACACTCATATTTATCATCTCTAGTGACTATAGTCGTCCAGCTGATCCACTAAAAAATACCTGAAAACCGATGTCTGCCATCATCAGAATAAAAACTGCTTCCTTAATCTTAAGTGGAATCGGGAAAATGCAGTATAAGTAGTTTAATTCCAAAATATCTCATAACTGCAACAAAACGAATTGTAGCACTGACAGTCAGGTCTAGAAATATCATCCGTTGTTGGCATTTTGGCACTTCAAATTAAACATTCCACATGTGAGCGTAGACAAAGACTTTGCTTTAATACGTTCATGAGGGACTGCGCCTGTGTAGTGACTCACCAAATTTTTCTCGGGCTCCTGCTGAGAGTCAGAGGAGGACTCCATGGTTGTGATGAACCACTGTCAGGCCAGTCAGTGTTGCTCTAACGACGGCATATCTGTCAGGAAGAACAAAAAAACAGAACAATATCATTATGGTGGTTCTGGAGGTTCTGAGTGTACGGTGTGCTTTTTCTTTTTGTGATTGTCTCTAGGACTTTTGATTTGTGTCCAAAGCAGTTTTTTTTATTTGTGCCCTTTAAACTCATGTGGGATGGCTAGTTTGCTGAATTGGTCTCTTCTGTGCCTCCTCATCTATCACGTTACAGAACAAACCGGCAGAACTGGCGATTTACCATGGAGAAGAACAACAAAGAGTTTCCCCTATTTCTGCAATTGTATACTAATGCAGCTGAAATCTGCTCACCACCCACAGGAACCTTTTTATTTCCAAATAAACGTGACCTGGCCTTTAACAGTCTGACTGTAGTGCAAGCAGAGGAGGGGAGCGCATCAGTCAGCCTGTCAGCTTCTTTACCGTGACAACCCTGAATAATTCATCTTATTTTGTTTTTACTCTTTTCGGTTATTCACAGCTCGTCTCCTATAGAAATGTTGGAGCATGGCACTGCTTATAATTGATGTTTGCTTAGAATTACAATCCACATGAATTCGACTTTCCAGGTATTCATGGTGGGAAAGTTGCAGAACAAGGAGCAGCCCTAGGTAAAGTTGCCTAAGCTAAATAAAACCTAAGTTCGAATGATCAATGACATAAAAGCCAGACATCAGCTGCTCCATACTTACTTGTTCATTTCTTGGCTGTGGCTAAAAAGCAGCCTTAGCTCCATTGTTTGCGGCACTAATACTACTGTCAGCTAAATCCCCAACATTAGTTCATGGCACCATCTGTTAATTATATTCTGCTTTTGGGGTAGATTATTTTGGCTCCCGCATCTGCCTGCCGATGTGTGGCTGTCCTAAAAATGCTTTATGACAGATTATGACAGGCGGTCACTTTTGTTTCCTTTCACATGTTAAGGCTTTAAACTGGGGGGATTTTCAATTGAGCGATGACAAGGGATTCCTGGAAAACAAAACATGCTACTGCATTAAATATATTAACATACATATTATATATGGGTTTCATAGACATCGTGCATTTAGAGATATGAAGGTTTTGCACTAATAATAGCACTAAACCAAAGACTCTTCCCCATTCGACCCGTAGCCTGTGGAAACAGCCCAACTCTCTCGCAGAGCAGTCGCTTGCATATAATACACTCAGATGCAACACAATACGCCAGAAAGCTAAAATATGTGGAAACACCACATATGCTGCATTCAGGGACAATACGTGGGGTAGGTTTTATGTCAGCTGTCGCTCTTTGTCTTAGCCTGCAGCAGCAGCCTGGTAGCTGAGGTGAGAAATGAAGACCTGTTCATTCTACAATGACAACCGATGTATGCCACATTTTTTCTGGCCACCTTAAGTATTTAGTGGCTTATCTTATCCATAGGTACTTGGTAACATATGCTTCTTTTATACAAGCTGGCACAGTTTGTTTCAGTTGTACTGCAGCAGTCTGGGAGATAAACGCTACGAATCATTGCCAAAGACAGAGGGCAAACACACAGGGACTCCTAAAGATGAGGTTTGGCAGTGGCCCCAAAACAAAATACAAACGCTGGCAGGGAATGACAACAGGGAATGTTTTAAAACTAAAAATGGAAATTAACTCAATAATTAAGAAATCAAATGCACTAAACACAAGATACATGAATAGGAATCGTTGCCCTTGCAGTGATTCTAATTTACAGATAGATCACATGCATGATTTTTAAGATCAATGCTGTTATGCAAGTTAATGTCCAGTCGCTATTACTAATGGATACCAATCCTTTCCCCCCCGGCTGTAACTGCTTAGGGGTAGTTTGACAAGGTTAAACCAGTAAAACCAGTGAAATATGATTCTTACTAACTACAGTACACGGATTTACCTAAGTTTAGGCCCAGTCTTGTGCCTCAAGAGCAAAAATATTAAATATAAATATCAACATTTGTAAAACACCCATAGTCATATAAATTGCTTGTTTTGATGCTAATGCAAGCAGATTCGTCTTTTGATCGAATACTATGAGTCTGGCTATTTTAGATTATCGCTGCAGCTCTACTCAAGGTCAGGCAAGGACAGCAGGACTGTAAGCTGATTGAGTAGTGGTGATGTTTCTCTCTCTCTCTCTCTCTTTCAAAAATGGAGAGCTATCACTGCTGTCCCTGCAGGGCATTTTAGATATAACATGCAGCTAAGTGAGACTTACAGAGACACCATGCCAGATGACTGACAATAGCAGAACCCTAACTAGAAGTAGATATTTTGCATCTTGTTCTCTAATAGTTTTCATAGGTTCAGCAGTGTAATTCACAGACCAACCTACTGCACACATGTTATACGTGTCTTTAAATCTAATAATCACAAACGATATATTATTAAGTTATAAAAAGGAAACAATGTACAGCATTTGTATTGATACACTTGGCTTTGTGATCTTGCTTACATGATGAAATCATATATTTATTTGCCTGGCTGTTTCAGGGATGTTCTCAATCAACCAAACCCACCAATATCACAAACATTTGCTGACAAAGTGCAGACTGCTTGTCTGAAATCTGTGCTGGCTCTGGAGATGCTATTTACTCACTCTTAGCCTCTGGCTGTGTTTCGTTAAAGCCCATTAAAACATCTGTTTGACCAGTGCTAGGGCGTGGACTTGTTGAACAAAGACGCAGAGCAAGACTAACCACATACATGTACCATGGCCTAAAGGTGAGCTGCAGATAAATATAACCCAACAAGAGCCATGGCAGGAGCTCTGTGATGCAGCACTTAAAACGCAGGTTGTGTGAGTCAGACTCTGGCAGCAGCAGGCTAATATGCATTTTAATGATAGTGCCAAAATGCTAATGCTTAACATATTATTTATCTAAAATCATTGCGGTATTTTTCTAACTTTTACGATTACATTACCACTAAACTGCTGAACCTAATAATAACAATTGAGGTATCTGTCCTGAACACATCGTTCTGATGTGATGAATCATTGAGTTTTCTACCCCCTGTGTTATTACAGTTAAAACCAAATCATCACTTCACTGCTGTGGGCTTCTTCACATCCATAAAAAGATAGAGAGCTCTGAAATCCACTTATCACAAGCAACCTGTCCAGATTGAGGGTCAAACTATGTTATTAGAAATGCTCTCTATGTAAATATAAACAAGACAATGAGAGAATTTAGAGAGGAAACTTAAATCACTTCTCCAGTGTAATCTTCTGCACGTCCCAGTTTGGTGCTAAAACTACGTTTAATCCATGTGGGTCAGGGAGTTAGAAATGTTAATCAACATGTGTGCAGGGGCAGAGAATTGCCCTAGAGAGCCCAGTACTGCTTCAGAATAAGAAAAATAACAGAAATGTATGAATATACCTGTAATATTTGCAAGAGACATAAGAGATACTGTACATTTAGAAATACACAGAGATTCAAACATAGACAATGACTGACAGAGCAGTTACATATCATCTTTTCCAGATGTCTGATGCACTTTCCTGTAGCACACAGTAAACCTCCTGCCTATTTAGATTCTGTTTTCATACGGTTACATAACCAATTTCTGTTCCGTTCAAATTAAATCAGCTGGAAGCGTCCGAGAGCCTGGACTTCATACAGGAGATCAGCTCAGTGCTGTGACGTTTTGTGTGAACACACACCAGATACTGCCATAGGGTAACACTAGTCAACCTGCGATAACAGTAGTCACATAAAGACACAAAATGCTACACATTGAAATATATAAGTTACACTGTCTTGTCTACTCACCAAGGCTAAACAAAATCGCAGTTTACAGTATATTCAATTATTTGCTATGGATGGAATAGGCAGACAGATGTTTTCTAAATGAAAGAAGGATGAGATCATTCAAGCAGCTCACTTACTGTTCTCAGCCCTTAAGAGGAGGCTCAAATCAACTACAGCAGCGATGATGGAGCCAACAGACTAAAGGCAGAGACCTACATTTGGTTATACAGTTAAAGACTGTTTTCACCAACTGCCCCAGATGTCTTGTCTTGTCTGAGCAGACTAAATCTGGCAAATGCAAATCCTGCTGGAAGGAAAGTTGGTGCGCGGCCTTGTGATCGGAACAAACGTGGATGGCCGCTGGCAGCCTAAAAGTTACTTTTCGTTTTTGCAAAGCGCAAGGTAGGCAAGGACGACAGCATTTACAATCACTTACCTCAAAACAATGAGTTTGCTAATGCTTTAGGTTAACAGTACTCTAATATGACATAACATGAGCATTATCAAATGTCAGCAACAATCCCTTTCATACCTGGCTGTCTAGTAGTTAATGGTGCATGTGCCAGCAGCATGTAAACAAACCATGACCATTTCACCAAACAATTTTAAGGTCATCACATTGAATGTGGAGCGTGGCACCTTGCAAAATTAACTGTATTACACTTTCAAATGCACCAAGGTGACTCAGCGCTCCCTAACATCCACTTATCTGATCTATTAGAGCAACATGTGCACAGGAATACTGATGAGCATGAAATAGCATCAAAAGGTCTGAACTTCTGTGGCGTCAAGGAGACTGTGATAACCTCCAACCATCCAATCCCTTCGTGGGAAAAAAACGCTGCACGTATCTGTGTGTGTGTGATACTTGCGTAACAGAAAAATGGAGAAACGATGTGAGGCTGAAGGCTGAAAAAGATCCCACATTTTAGGTTAAGTAACGGGGTAGAAGGAGAATAATAATGAAGAAATAAAAAGGTCACAGTAAGAGGCAGATTGCTTATACCTGTGACCTGTGAATGACCTTTAAAGAGGGGAAAAATGTTGAGCTGGAAGACAGACTCGTACGCCTCAGCTGTACATGGTCACAGCTGTCAGCGAATTATGATTCACATTCTCATCTCAGCTGGGGATTATGACAGCTACCTGCAGTCTAACAGACACATTCTGGTGTACGGACAGCCAGTCGGGTGATCGGGACACTGTCAAGCTGTTCTGTGATGCGACCTCAATGTATTAGCATCTGTTACAACACACACACACACACACAACGTTTAAATGAGCAAAATAGATTACAAGGGTGCTACCCGTATGTAAGGCGAAGCTTAACTGACACACAGGAACGCAAAATGATGCAGAGAGCCATGCACAAGCGAGAGATGAATGAAAGACCTACCTCACACAGACCAAGCAGCAGAAAGCACCGTGACATTCACAACACAGCTGCTGAGAGAGAAAAGAGAGAGAGAGGGCGGGAGGGAGAGAGACATAGAGATGACATCACCAGATCTGAAGTGTAGGCTAGAGCTGCAGGGCTGCCACTGCACGCTCCCTCTGTGTGTGTAACAGCAGACGGGTATGGTCTTTCAGAAAACTATTGAATTGAAACTATTCATACACGTGTTCCATAAAATAGAATTTAATATAATTTAAGTTATCTGTTATTTTCAGTTTGCTATGTACAAACATTGTCAGTCCATAAACAGATTTCATGGTCACACCCACCCAGTGACATTTTTCCACTGCTCTACTTAAGACTAGTTGTCAGGCATCAGGTGTTTGGTTTTTTTTCAGTTGAAGAGGACGAGTAACTTTGTTTTCTTTTAACAAAAAAGAAAATAGAAGCAAAACACGGAAATCAAAACAACACAATGATAAGGAGACATAATTAAAAATAATCCAAGAAATTCCCCTCTGTCTCTAAACTTGTGATGTGTGATCATGCCCTTTTCTGGAGATATGCAACACTTTACCTGCTTAAAGCCATCCACAGCATTCGCATGCCTAAATAAACATCACGACTGCTGTGTGCTATGCCGCCTGACCTCTTTCCATTGCGTCAGATTTCAAAACATGTGACATAATTACAATACGCCACTTGTGCCACCGCAAACTTGCTACTTGAGTAAGACCTCTGACTTGGCAAGTAAGGAAGACATGTGCCTTTTTATATAAAGAAGTCAGCTTACCAAGCAAAAGGAAGACACTGGTGAAAGAAGTGTGATCAACCACACCCACTCAACCGACATTTTAGTAAAAACCTCATCCTCCTTACAGACACAATTAAACATCACCATTTACCATGTCTCTTGTAATTTGTGACAGAAGACATAACCAGGATAAGTAGGCCAATATTTTATGTATATGCACAAGCATAAATCTGTATATCTAAAGTGCATCAGCTACATCAACGTCAGATCCATCGTTATATAAATGTCTCATAATATTACAATAAATTCGCCTATTTCTATACTAATCCATATGGTGATGGTGCATCAGAGCAGGGACATGAGAGTACAATAATTATGTTCTGATCCTGTCCCGGTCCTTGCTGGTAATCCTGTGATCTAGCAGCTGAAGCTTATTCTTTTGGGACATTTAGTGCAACTGAGATGAAACTCTATTTCACTTTCTACTGGCTCAAATAACTCTATTTGAACTCAAATGTTCAGAATAACCAGATGAACACACATTGGTGTGTGTAGCAATAGATCAGCAAATCAAAAGGAAATTAATCAGCAACTATTTAGGTAAGACATTAACTGTTTTGACGTATTTCCAAGAAAGTGTTGCTAAATAATTCTTTGGTTGTACCACCTTCTCTGTGGTTTTAATCTAACCTCTAATCCACAAATATCATATGCTTTGAGGCTGCTGGTTAGAGAGACAGTTAGTTGCTGTGGGTTTTATTTTAATTTTTTATTTTAACACTGTAAAGACAATACTTTTGTATAATATTTGTTTGAGAGACTAAAGACTGATTAATCAACAAGGAAGTGAGTAATGTTAAATTTTCCCTCCCCTTCTTCAGCTCAAACTCCACTGAAACTTCACCTCCATTTACAGTTTCCTAAATGTTTTCAAATGTTGCTGAAATGTGAATGAGCCATATTCATGTGAGGAGATCATACCATTTTGAAATAATGACATTAACGACAGAGTAAAATGAACAAAATTTGCAGTCTGGAGTCTGGAATCACAAATATGCTGTCTGTGTGACAATATTTTGAGTAGTACCTGACGTTAAGGTGAACTAGGATGCGAAACACAGCCAAAGGCGTAATTCTTCAACAACTGCTAAAAGTTAAAAAGCCCTCGTTCACATAACTCCATAAAACAACTGCAATTATCAATCCCAAACTAGGTTTAACGTTTTCATAAAGCCTGTCCAACCTGTATAGTAGGTGGAGAGATGCTCCTACAAAGATATCTAAACAGTAATAACAACAGAAGCTAAACGAATTTGAAGAAAAAGCTGAATTGTTGATACGAACGGCACAAAAATAAGAGTGTAAGAGTATAAGTTTGCATAACAGCCACCATGGCCATTATTGGGTTTAATATCTTCTTTATAAATCTTCTCTAAAAATTCCCCACTAGTGGAAGCTTTGAAACCAGAAGTTGAAAGCAGCAGCAGCAGCAGCTCAGGTGGGCAATATTAAGATCCCCCAACCTCTGACGCGTGGGTGGACACAAACATTAACAGGCTGAGACACTCAAAGGACTTGATGTGCCCACGCTCCTTTATGACAAATCCTGCACAGCAGTGGAAATGGTCCACTGTAAGAAACCACTGTTATCCTTTCACTGCAGGTGTGGAGGCACGTTGTATTTGATGTATGGGACGTAAAAACAGTGGACAAGATGTCAAACTATTCATGTGTCTCTATTGGATAAATCTCAACAACAATCTGTAAGAGGCAACAATCATACCTCAAACACATCTGGCAGTTCCACCTGGGAATATTAGAAAGCATTAATGCCCTGGCCTTGACGTTTAAATTGCTTCAGGAGCAACACAGCAATTTCATATCTCTTAATAGTGAGTCTGTATGGGCCCTTGCATCTTGCTGACAGGTGAATATTTGTTCAGCAAGGGGCTTGTTGTATAGTTTAATGTGAGAACTCAAAACCCTATTATAAACTGTATATAGGATTACATATGGGTCTCTAACTTCACAAGAGTCTCAGCTTAATCCCTCCAGTGAACTGCTGCTTCACAAACCAAGTGCTAACAAAGTAGAGACATGGGTCTTACGAAACAATACATTTGGCTCAAATGCAATAACCATTAAATTGTATTTAAAAATACATCTTGCTGAGTCCCGCACTTACTGAAGCACCCAGGCATGTAATATTGCTTATGATAAAAATTAAAGTACGCTAAATGTACAGCTGCATGTCCTGAATACTTCCATTTCAGTGCAATTTGTGAAAACTGTTTTCATTTGGGCTTTAAATCCAATGTTTTTTCTACTCTTCTCTTGCCTTACTATTTTGTTGTTCCCAAGACTCGGTAGATTCAAATCAAAAGCACCGAGTGTCTAACCAGTGCAATGTGGAAGCAAGAAGTTGTGGTTCATAAAGGCCAGAATGGAAACTCCATTTGACTGACAAATGAGCTGGTTGCTTTTGTGGCCCTGAATTGTGCACCTCACCTCAACAAAAGCCTGGCATGGATAGTCTGGGATTACCCTTCATTTACATGCAAATAAGCCGCCAATGGAAAACATGAAAATACTGTATGTGACTGGAAAATGGAACTAGAGAGAAACCCCACGTTTCCATCATTGTCGCAAAGCAAATCTGATAATTATTTGTCTGTGATCATTTTCAAGTGAACAGAATCTACTTCTGGGTCTCGCTTCCGCTATAATTTAAGGCAAACTTAGTTTCCATGCATTAAACCTAATTAAGGCTTTAAGCTAAAGGACTTGTTGACATATATACCCCTGGGCAGAAAGTCAAAAGGAGATAACATGACAGGGCGTTATCAGGTATCCAGCAGGTCAGGACATGGATGGATCTGTCGTGTCTGGTGAAAGTGGAAACTGAACACCGGGGCTGAGAAGGCTGCAGACGTACAACACTGCAGCACAATCACGTTTGTGCATGTTGTGGGGTGGTACTATATGTAGGTAAATGTAAATAACGGAGAGAAACGGGGATAGAAACGAAGGTTTTTTGCACAATAAACACCAACGACTCACCACTGATGTTGTCGTGTTAACAGAAGATCTTAGCTATTCCGTATGTTTGCAGGGAATTCCAATCCAGCGAGTTTGTTCACTCTCCACTTAACGGTCGCCGGGCAGCACATCACGTCCTGGCAAACAGGCTAACAACAATTTAGCTGGACTAAACGCAGACTACCGCACAAAATGTTCACACTGGGATTGGGACAGCCTGCAGAGAGACCCAGCGGGGGCATATGGAGAAGGAGAAGCTGCTAGACATCCCCGGATTTTCACTCACCCCTGGTTTATTACATAATAGTACGCAACGCTCGAGCGCACAGTCACGGCTAACACCTCCCTATAGACACACACGGGGCGTTAGCAATTAAGCTAGCTGCTGTTAATCTAAATTAGCGGGTGGAAGCAGTGTTCACGTTGTGTTACTGTTAAGTTCTGTTTGCGTGGCAACTCACCTTCGCTTCGTCGGTGCCTATGACCGGGTTGTCTGGACTGGCTTATGGGAGGGAGAAAAAAAACGCTAGCTGTAAATATTCAGCCAGTCCCCAGGGGCGTCACTTCGCCTGCTAACTGTTAGCTGATGACGTTTTAACGTTTATTACTGGGTAGTCACGGCTTCGGCTCGTGATGTTTGAGCTCTCCTCGGTCCAACCGCGTCGCGTAGATGCAGAATTAAAACTTGGCCTGTTAAAAAGGGACAAAACAATCCACTTTATCCTTCATGTTGTCTATTTACTATGGTTATTCAGTCAACCTGTGAGCCACCAGCCTCCTTCTTGTTACAATGATGTTCAGTGTATGCTTTAGCCGACAATTCAGCCAACTGTACATAATTTCCGGATAAACCTTTCAAAGTAAAAGACATATAACATCAACTTTCGAAGCAACACGGTTGTTAAATAACCTTTAGTTACAAATAGACCCAAAAAACGCTTACAGAGACTTTTTTTAGCAACATAACCCATTTTTATGTTAGCTATACATTGTACAACTGCCTATTGCCCATACATTTCAACAATTAGATCGTTCAAGCCACAATCAAGACACATTGCAACCAGGAACAACAAAAATCTCAATTTGCTGTCATTTGTTCATTTAGTTGAAGATTAAGTCATTGTTATGTTTTTCTAAATGCCTGTTATTACTTGTAATCAGTGCCACCACAATTATTGTATCCTTCTAAGTGGTTTCCTATATTTGAATTAATTTGAATAGAAATGTTCATTCATTTATAAAATAGAATGAAATACTTGTATAATACTTTAGCCAAACCTTTTTTATATATTTTTTAAAATCGTGCAGGTTCTAACTTTATTCTGAAGGTCAACATTCAACATCCTGTGTTTGATTTCTGTAGGGGTAAGTTAACGCGACAACAGGCGAGAGTTCCTCCCGTGCTTGTGTTCGGTAATCATCTCATTTGCCTGTCTGTGCAAGACGTGAGCAGTTCAATTTCCCTTTAAAATCGAGATGAGCTGAGCACCTTAAGTGTTTTATGAAGGTAATTATTGTAAGTGTTCTACGTCATACATAGTTAATCCATCAATCGCCATAAAAAGTGTGTTATAATACCTGTATATAAATTAAATACTTCATGCATAATTTAGATATGTTATTTATAATAGGGTATGTGCTTGTTGATGAAAATGACTGACTATATGTTTTGGGGTGTTAGACATTATTCTCGTTCCACTGCAAAGATGCACAGTTCCAGCTCCCTGGCTCCCTCCAAATCTTTAGGTTTGTAGCCTACAGGATCACTACAATTATTTGTAGGCAGGTAGATTGATTAATGTTTGTGTGTAAAGACTGACATCTAGTGGTTGTAGAGGTAAAGAAGCTTGACAATTTGTATATGTAACATGGTATAGAGGGCATCTAAAGGTACGAATGAGTAACTGTAATGTCACAGCTTTCCTTTGGATGTTATTCAGTCATTTATTTTCTATTCTTTTCTGTTGTACGGTATTCTGTTCTGTTATTGTTAATTGGTGGTGGTGGGGGGGTTGATTCTGTTGGTGTTCATTGCATGCTTTTTTAATTGACTCATTAATCCTGTTTTGTGTAATAGGCATAGCAGCTAAATTAATGTACAGAACTAGCAATTGAAGCACGGTGGCTGATGATAGCTATGTCTTGCTATAAGTGTTAGGAGACAGGCTCAGGATCATTGTGCATGAGGAACAAAAAACCGCATCTGTGTTAACTTGATGTATTGTAATAGACATTAGAGATTTGAAAGATATTTCATGTTTGGGACTGTGTCCAAATTACACAACAGAAAGACACAAAAAACAATCCCAAGCAGTAACAGCAGTAAAATGCACTTTATAAAAGACGTGACAATTGCATTTCCTTCAGAGAGGGGTGATGGTGGTGCTTTTCTTCCTGTTTGTGTCTGAGGGGCCCATTTGTTTATAATAAGTTGATGAATAGAGATGTGCTACTTACTAATTATAATCCCCTGTAAATGCATTTGATTTGGTCTGTGCTGAATCCTCTGCTCACATCACACGATTTGTGTGGTCATCCGTATATTGCATGACTTGTCCTTCATGTGTTATTTTTAATTTTTTTTTTTTTTTTTTTTGACAGCTCCCCTCTGTTTCCTCCTATGCCTCTTGTTTCCCACAATGCTCAGCGAACATTACCACCAAGATGGCCGACGCTATGGAGGAATATGAGAAAGAAGCTGGCTGCGTCCCTATTCTCCATTCCGAGGTACGGTCCTTGGACTTCGTGTCTTGCACCGACACATCAACACACGCAACACGTATTACACCAGGCTTTGTGTGACGGGCTGTGGAATTGTGCCGTGCTTTTTAGAAACTCCGATGCCCCCTGCTAAAACCACTGGAGGGGGGGGGGGGGGTCGGCTCGCAGACAGGCTCCTAGCTAGCTAGCTAACAATGCTAAAGGTGCTATCGCTAGCCCCCCCTCCTCCTTCTGCACAACCAGCAAACGTTTGGCAGATGTTCGTAGTATTGTTAAGATACGTGGTGCCTTTAACAGTGACGCTCTGTAGCTTCTAAACAACAGTGTACGCAGCTTGTTTAAGTCTGCAATTGGAATTGTTAATGGTTAATCCTAACAGTCATCCATCTTTAGCTATGTAGCTGAACTGGCAGAGCTGGCTGGTTTAGCTGCAGTGATGCAAATTGGTATCTAACGTTTCCGTGTAACCGTGCGTTAAGTTGTTTTGTCCACTCGGTGATACTAAGATAAGGTTTATATTTACGCTCAGAAAGATGCGTAATCCCCAAATTGCTTTTCTTCTTGTTTTTTTATAGAATTATATAGTAGTTGCCATCAGTTAATTTAGCTAAGATCTTGGTTTATGATTAACGTTGTAACATTGTCATTGACTTAACATTTCTCTCATTTAATATTGTTCTACATTTTATTAGAACTAGAATTAGACACTGTAAGCAAAGATAAACTAACCATTTGTTTTAGTCAGCTAAAGAATGTTTTATTTATCGGATACTTTCGTGTGAAATTGGAACTGAAAATGATTGAACGGTGTATCAGCGTTGTTGGTTAACCACAGGTTGTAAATATATCTACCGGTGTCCTCATTGGACATTATATGCAAACTGTGGTGAAGCTGAAAGTAGAACGTGCAGTCAAGTAAATGCAGACTGACCTTATTCTGCTTAGAGTCGTGGAATAATGTCCACGTCTCTGGTAGATGGTCGGCTTCAGGAGACTTAACAGCCTGTTTATCAGTGACATGATAGCTTGAAAGGCAGTTTGGGAAATATCCCTAGATGATGCGTGCTGCCATTCTGCATATTTTCTTACAACAGCCCTGTTTTGATAGTTGACACCAGGTGAGACGAGTTAATTTACCTTATACGCCTGATGAGTAACTGTTCATCCTGACATGATTTGTGAAATTGCTACATCTCCTGAGAAGTTCGTTTTCCACAAATGGGTTTATCTCTATTACAGTTTTAACATCTTATTCGCTCACTATACCATAATAGGAAAACTGTGGTCAAATGCGCCATAATGGCAGCGCTTGTGAAACCACAAAGATGGAAAGGAAAGATGATCAGTCAAAGGAAAAGGATCGTTTGTATTCAATTTAGACGGACTAGGGGGGAAAAAAACTATCCAATCGTTCTTCTGCTTCAGTGAACCAATAATCTGATAAAAGCACGACTGAGAAAGAGCAGCTAGAAAGTGAACGTGGAACCTGGTAATTAATTGCTCCTTTGTGGTCTGGCACAGGTATGTGGAGCTAGAGGGCAGCTGATGACTCTGAACAGCCTGTGTTGAGCATGTGTGTTTATATCAATTCGAATATAGGTATGCAGTGGACCCCTATAAACAATCAGCGGTTGCATATTGCGTCAGAACACTGCGTGCCATTTTGTTGACGACATACATCAGGCTATGACCGTGCCTTGCTTCTGTTCCCGAGATTCTTTTTCACTTCAGTGATGAGATTAACCGTCTGCCATGAATTAAGATGCGTCTTAGCCTCCACCTTCCTTGAGCCACAGTACAGGAAACTTTAGTGTGACCTTTGACTTCTACCTGTCAGATTGATGCAGGTATGTTGTTAGTGGTAACTTCATCATAACATAAGTTTATTTTGTGTGTGTTAAGCGAAATAAAGCTTAATATGCAAAGTACCCGCATGTACGTTCAGTTACATTCGCAGAAGAACCAGTAAAACCAGTACAGCATTTTTCACTGCCACCTGCATAAAGGGCCAAATCATGCCAAGGAGAGGAGGAAAAAGAGCCCATTCCTCTTTCCTTGGAACTATTTTTGTTGCATAAGAAGCGTTTCCTTTCTGCCTCTTCCTGATCCGTGGATGTAAACTGCTTCTGGAGTATTGAATTAGTTCTTCCAAATGGCTCTCATTACATTCTGAATCTGATTGTGAGCTGTGGCCACAGCCAGCAGCAGGAGGAGGAGGAACATAACGCCAATGCAATTTTCTCTCGGCCAACTAGTCACATGCAGTGACAATACTATTAGGATTATTTGCTTTATGAGTTCCTGATTGAAATTCTAGGTTCTGGTTTCATACATTAAATACTAAGTAGCCATTACTGTTTCTACTACTATCATTGTTACCACTGTAACCTAATAAACATTAATGCTGAGCAGTGGGTGTTGATGATATTTTCAGATCAAAGCATGTGACTGCCACCCCCCAGTGTGGGGTGGCCATATGTCCCACTGACCAGCTTCCATTGACCAAAGCCAAGCCTGCTGTCTTCTAAGAAGCAAGGCTTCAATTATAAAAATCAATGCTGAACGTGAATAGTTCTTATTTAATTGATCACATCGTCACTGCCTAGTAAGCAGGTGCATAATTATGGATGGATAAGTGCTGCAATTATCACTACAGCTATAATTGCCATGGTTATTTTTATTTACTTTTTTGTTGCAGTTTAATATAGGCAGGGGGAGGTGTTTATTGTAACAGACAGGGGTCAGAGGTTATCTCCATGGAAGGCTTAGATGGAGAGAGTGATTTCGCATTTAGAGCTGAGCTCTCCTCCCCCTTAGGAGAGCTCTCGACTGACAGGAGCGGTTTCCTTTAATTAAATGTTCATATAAAGGCAACTGCGCGTGATTTTTTTTTCTTTTCTTTTATGATGGTTTTAAAAGGTTTTTTAAAATCAAAAAAACACAACTGATCATCATTGAATAGCTTCACCAGTCTCATTTTTATTCTGGCAGATAAATTGTGTGACTAACACATGGGCTAGTTGAAACAGATGAATTTGTATAGTGACCAAATCTTGGCAGAGAGAAGTACAAATGCCTCCTGGCGGCTTTCACAGTTCTTGAATGCAGAAATAAAAAATATGAGCTAATCACTTTCTCGAGTCGCATTCTCTTCCTTCTCTGCGGGTTTATTCTGCCGTTAAAAGTAAACACATTAGCTTTGGATGGCAGCACTAGAAAATTTGACGACAGACTCATATGATTGGTTTTATTTCACCTATTTGTGACATGCTGACACAATTAGCTGTGGATCAACTGGCAGAGCAGCTTCATAGATTTTTCATTTCAGCATCTAATTGTTTTATGTATATTTAAATGTGTCATAAAATGCTACACATCATAATGTTGCTGTATATGTCTGAAGCCTTAAGGAAACTATATTTTAGTTGTTTATTGTTTTTCTGGTTTCATTTAATTAATCATAGGATGTTTTGACTTTACTACAGCTCCTGTCGTGCTTGGGAAGCGTGTCACAGTCAAAGCAATTAGCTGAGTTTGCATGTTCCCTAGCTAACGTTATCAGGTTTGGTTTGCCTCAGTTTCTACAACAGGGTTTACAGTTTAGCAGAGTAAATAAATTGTTATTTTAATGATGTATGTCTTGAGCATATAACATGTATTGAGTGTAAGCTCATCCTGTTTTATCATAGTTCCAGGGTGTCATGCTGAACCTGGATTCACTGTGGATTTGCGATGATTTCAGGCTGCAAATGTTCTTCCAATGGTTCAACCCCAGCAGTGGCTTCCATCTAGTTGTAAAACACAAGCCTGTCCGTTTTCACTGTGCACCTTCCTCACTGTCATTCCCCCCCCCCCCCCCCCCCCCCCGGCTCTATAGGGAAGGCCAAGCTACACAAAGAGGCAAGATGGTGCAGCTTGATGACTTGTGGTTCCAAGTTGCGGCCTTAGGCTCCACATCAGTCAGCCATACAGAAACGATTTGTTTCTGCTTTGTAGTTGACGGTGCTGTAGTGAACCCGGAATTATTCACTTTTAAGTAAGGCTGAGTTGAAGGCAGCGCGGTTGCTCCATCTTTGCCTCACACAGCCGTCGTTTTTTGGATGATGGAGGCTAATTGTGGTTTCTGGTTACTATGCAGGATAATCGAATGCTAGTAGCCGAGTCACATCTGTGTCACAGATCATATCTTCAGCAACTGGACTATGCAGGAGTATGCAGTATTTGTCTTCGTGTTCTGTAGCAAGCCACTGTGTGTCTGCCATCACTAGGGTGTCTGTGTAGTTCTTCTAGTTGTTTGTCTTCTCTGGCTTTATCCATCTTGAGCTAAACTCTGAAGTGTCTGTCTTGACAAAGGCTTCTTCTTTAATGCTGCTTGTTTGTGTGTGTGTGTGTGTAGATTGTGTTCACCCGCCATAAGTAAATCCTCATCATTATTTTACTTTATAGCCTTCAGCAATAAGTTATCATTTCTTGCGCATTACCTCCTTGTCTGTTCCCCAACCTCACCCCCACTAAAAGACTAATCACCAGGGATAATTACAAGCACTAGTGCTCCATAGCTGCTGTGGATGAGCTGCTGTTGGATTTGGGAATCTCAGTGGAGAAAGACAAGTTAATATCTGTGAACAAACCATTATCTTTGCAGCAATTTACAAATCTTTATCTCCAGAGATCAGACAACCTACGTTACTTTGGTACCTGTCTCACACGTTTATATCCCCACATAGTGGTGACCAGGTGTATTACTCACCCTCGATCCAAGCAATTCATCATGAAGAAGGGCCAGCACTGTAAATGTTTGCAGTAATGCATCCTGTAGTATGTGAATACTTCAAAATGCACATAGTAAATTTGAAAACTGTGGTACTATTAGAACATAATGCTGTGACAATGAGATCTGACTCCTTTATGTCTTTTTTATTCTCTCAGGAAGTTAAACCCCAGAGTCATTACAACCACGGCTACAGTGAGAATGTTAGCCGTAAAAACCATGTGGACGACTACAGCACCTGGGATATCGTGAAAGCCACACAGTGAGTTGTCGTACTGTACTTTACAGTGTTTCGTTTGAGAGTCAGTTCGTGATCCTAATTCCTTTCTGACCCTCTGTCTTCAGGTATGGAATCTTCGAGCGCTGCAGGGAGTTGGTGGAGGCCGGTTTTGACGTTCGGCAGCCAGATAAAGAAAACGTGACGCTCCTCCACTGGGCCGCCATCAACAACAGGATAGACTTGGTCAAGTGAGTCATTTCAATCAGTAGCTAAGAGTGTTGACATGCAATAGGAAACACGGCCTTTTCCTCATAGCTGGTTGTGTTAGTTGTCAGCTTGTGCAACATCCTGCTCCTTATCAGAAAATAAACATAGCAGGTTCCAGTTTTACAACCCTCACTTAGGTTAGAGGAAGGGGTAGTGATATGTCTATGGGGTTTTTGTCTGGTATAGAATTTCACATGGTATTTGCTAATTGTATGTGCAGGTACTACATCTCCAAAGGAGCCATAGTTGATCAGCTGGGAGGTGACCTCAATTCTACACCTCTTCACTGGGCCACCAGGTAACACACACTGCCAGCACATGAGATGTCTGTCCCCTAGATCGACACATTTGGATTGGCATCAAGTAGAAGAAGACCACTTTCACCAGTGTATTACTCATAATCATCCCTACAATATCGAGTTTCCACCCTGTCTGTTCATCATTGTGTCCTTTTACTGCTATTTTTGTTTTTGTCATCTTACGAGTAGATCCTCCACCTAAGCTTCATCATTGCAAGGTGGATTATTATTTTTCCTGTCTTGTTTTTTTTTTTTTTTGGTTTGTTTGTTTTTTATTTTTGAATGGTCACTTGGTCGTGCTGTGAATTGGGGAGATCAGACAGGTCACATGAGATCAATCATCCCCTCCTCTTTCACACACACACACACACACACACACACACACACACACACACACACACACACAGGGGCTACATGAAGCCCTCTCTTTCTGAATTATTGATAAGTTTGACAACAGGCGTCCACACCATTGCTGCCATGCTAGACAGTCTGGAGTCATCTCCACTCTACAATTATTTCTCATACAGTTGTATCTTTGTGTCCATACGCTCTTAAACCTTGCCACGAGTTCACTCCTGTTGTGAATCGGCACTATATACATAAAGGTTTCAGCATCTTCGGTTTCAACTACTGTTCGTCTCTCCCAGACAAGGCCATCTATCCATGGTGGTGCAGCTCATGAAATATGGCGCAGACCCGTCTTTGATCGATGGTGAGGGCTGCAGCTGCGTCCATCTGGCGGCCCAGTTCGGCCACACCTCCATCGTGGCCTACCTCATTGCCAAAGGACAGGTAGGACACGAAAAACATACAAAATGTTTTGGGGTTTTTTTGTAGTTGCGAATGTGCTTGTCTAGCGGGATATTTTCTACGTTTGTATGTTCCACAGGAGTCTTTCAAAAAACAAAACTGCTGCTTGAAAACGCATCATTTTTCTCAGCTGGATTTTGTCACACACTTAGTGCAGTAATAATTACCAGTCCACACCATCAGGGGGAGCCACATTGCCTTCCGCTGCACCATATCATTACCTCCTCGGCTAATTTCTAATTGTTTCCTTTCCTCTGTAACAGGATGTGGACATGATGGATCAGAACGGCATGACCCCGCTGATGTGGGCAGCTTATAGGACACACAGGTGTGTATGTTACAGCTGATCCCCAAAAAATCAGATACGTTTTTTTATGTCGCATGGTTCTGTTGCCCATTACAGCATGTATCCAGATCCACTGAAACACACAAGCAAACGCGTCTCACTGATGAATGCACTGACACACAGAATGCACAACTGCACAGAAAACAAGTGCTGGTGTTGCTGCTGCTGCTGCTGCTGCTGCTCACCTTCATATGCATATTCCCTGATAAGCAAATCTTCTGTGAGCAGTAAAAAGTAAATGTGTTAATTTGCTTGAACCTTTATTTAGAAAAGAAAGTGAATGTTTTCACTGACTAATTTCAGTGAAAAATAAGCTCTTGCATCTGTTTAATTTTTCAGTAATGTTTCATTAAAACCTTTTCGTCAGATGACTTTTGAACCACTGCAACTTAGTGTAACTTAACTCCATGTCGTAGTGTGGATCCCACGCGGCTGCTACTGACTTTCAACGTGTCCGTCAACCTCGGCGACAAATATCACAAAAACACTGCGCTGCACTGGGCCGTCTTAGCCGGAAACACCACTGTCATCAGCCTACTGCTCGACGCCAATGCAAACGTAGACGCACAGAACATCAAGGTATGATATGCTGTCATTGTGCAACACCAGTAAGGCCTTGTTCCTTATCCACTAGTAGTAAAATGGCACATATTCGTTTCTGTTTTTAGGGTGAAACGCCGTTGGACCTCGCCAAGCAAAGAAAGAATGTTTGGATGATCAATCACTTACAGGAAGCACGACAGGCCAAAGGCTACGACAGCCCGTCTTACCTGAAGAGACTGAAGATGGACAAGGTGTGTGCACACAACACACACACACATGTACACGCAGCCAGACATTTCATAATGCGTTCAACGATGAAAGCAGGAAGTCCTAGCAATCTCGCGGTGTCAATCATTGGACAGTGCTCTAATTAGCAACATTAAGACAGTGACAGGAACCTTTTGTTTAAATCAGTCATGTTGTCATGTAAGGCACCACACAGTCTGACAGGAAGGAGTAGGATCTTAAATGTATTGTGTTTAACAATACACCCAGCGTGTCTTGTCTGATCACTGTGTGTGGTTACACATCCTATTAAATATCCTGCTTTTAGAACATGAACTCTCTTTCATAGTAAAACATCTCTTGTGTTTATGTATCTGACAAAGTCTATTGTTTCATTTCCTCTGTCTATTCTCCTGGTTCTTCATTCTTTCCTTTTTTTTTTCACGCGTTATTTATTTATTCGACTGTCCTGCAATCGTCCCCTGCTGCAGGAGTTCAGGCAGAAGGTGATGCTGGGAACGCCCTTCGTGGTCATCTGGCTCGTTGGTTTCATTGCCGACCTGGATATCGACTCGTGGTTGATCAAGGGCCTTATGTACGCCGGCGTCTGGGTCGCCGTGCAGTTCCTCTCCAAGTACGTCTCAATCGCATACATTCACAGATTCACGTACTCTCCCCCTGCATCTCTTGTCAAAGCGCACGCATTAACAGCGGCTCGGTTTCCTCAGTTAAACCCCATCCCCTCTGCCATATGGTCCTGCTGGTACCGTTTATTGTGTTTCTCACTACTGTTATCTCTGTTACTATAATAACACATGCGATCCATTGTGTTAGTTTAATATTTACTCACGTTCTTGGAATTCTTGCAACTTGCTGAGTTCAGGTGCAGTGGGGTCATCAGGTCATTTTGCGGCAGTTTCAGTGCAGCATTCATGTCGAATCTTCAAATTTTAAAAAAAGATAATTATTAGAAGAATGATGCACATTAATGCCAGTTTCTTATAATCTTAGGAAAAAAATAAAATGGAGCAGGAATTCACTTAACAGCAATAAAGGGTTAATAAAGGTGTGATTTGTCTTTTCTCAGGGCTTTTTTTGACCACTCCATGCACAGTGCGCTGCCTCTGGGAATCTACTTGGCCACCAAGTTTTGGATGTACACCACCTGGTTCTACTGGTTCTGGAATGATATCCTTCTTCTAGAAGTTCATTTTTTACATTTGTGTAAAAAAAC
Organism: Macropodus opercularis; assembly: GCA_030770545.1. Taxonomy (NCBI): domain Eukaryota; kingdom Metazoa; phylum Chordata; class Actinopteri; order Anabantiformes; family Osphronemidae; genus Macropodus; species Macropodus opercularis. The sequence goes on along the minus strand of CM061108.1, from coordinate 9,714,981 downwards.
AAACAAACATCAAATTGTACTACTCAGTACCTCAAAACCGATCGATGAGATAGTTTTCGACATTATGACATGATGTTCCACAGTGAAATGTTTCGTGTAACTAGTAAATTACATTTTCCAGTTTGAACAGTAAATGACTGTGCCCTGATCCTCGTGCTGGTAAATGCTACACTGCAGTCTTTGTAATGATTGAATTATATTTCATCCAGCCACTCATAGCTTTGGCATTTAGCGGATATTTGAAGAGTCTTATCCAAGTTTGGGATTCTACAAACTCTTTCATCTTCAGGGCTCAAGCACTAACCTTTCTGATTTTTAATAATAGCCCATAAATCCCAAATAACACAGAGCATTTGACCGAACAGGATCTGTTGACTCGCTCCCCTACAATATTTAACACACATCGGAGTTTTGCTCTATTTCCCTTGGCTTATTACAAAGTCATGAAACACAAGCCAAGGGCTGTCATCTGTTACAGAAGATTTGAAACTGTGATCTCAAAACGGGGGAGGATTGCAATAAAATATGGGCCAGTAAATTAGATTTTTGTTTTTTTGGGTGCTTTCTGTAGCGTAAATTGTATTTTCCCAGAATAAGACCTAAGATCGTGTGAAGAAGTCTTCATGTTGGACGTTAGTGAGATTTGAGTTGAAATGGAAAAAGTTTTTTAAGGAGCAGAGCTCAAGCTGGCAGAAATAAAGTTAAAGATGAAGCAGGAAAGCGCCTCAAGCCATCGGGGAACATTGTGAAGTCCGCGTTAAGCTTTAGATTGTGTAGAGAGGTACATAGTGTTTACTGTGTTGTGTAGTTTGCAGCGGTTGCTGTGAGACACCAAACAGAGCGAGCTTAGAGAGTTTCCATGCGCCTCAGTGTGGCTGATCTCACTTTTTTTTATTTATTTTTTTATTGTTCGTGAAAGACCTGCCTCTCTGTTCCAAAACTGCTAATTGCAGGAGACGAGAGGGGAGCTTTTGTTTGTGTAAGGCATTTAATTTTCTGCCTCATTGCTCCGGTAATGGGAAGGGAAAGTAATATGAGTTTGAGAAAGCAAAGCGGGGTCTAAGAGTTTTAATTTGATGTAAGGAGCGTGTATTAAATTTGTGGTTCGATTAGATATGGTGGCGGTTCAGCCTGTACTCTGCTAAATGTTTGTCCGTTAATGGTCCATTTATTACACAATGTTTTATCTGTTGCTGTGAGCTGTGGCCGCATTGTGTCCAGTCTACGTGTACGTAATCGCATGTATTTATGGAAACTAAGTGATACGCAAATCAAAAGCGCAGTGCTTGCTTTAAATAGAAGTTGTGTTCGATGTAACCAGGCTCTCCAGGTGTGCAGTGGCTCCCGTCATAAAGTCCCCAGTAAGCGCTGAATGACCTAGTTCATATGGCGTCAGCTGACCGCATCTGGAAGAGAGGCCTGTCGTCACGCACAGAGGCTCGGATGGCGTAATCGTCTGAATACAGCGCAGATGTTTGGATTGCAGCGATTCTGCTTATTCTGTGAAAACGTCCAAAAATCATCGAAAAACAGTTTTGATTACTTGCAACAGATCAGTTGTAAAGTCCGACTTGAACCGCCTGTTCCAACAAACGTGTTTAATTAACTGGCACAGAAGGAAGGCGTTTTCAACATGCACCCACGTTTTTTGAATATTGTTCCCCCTGTATTATCTGCACTCAGTGTAGTAGAGGTGGGCATGAGTTTACTCTCCGACCGTTCAGAGTCTGGTTACATAAACTGTGGGCCGAGGCCCAGAGCAGGTTGCTGCTTGACTCCCTCATTTAATACCAGGTTACTGCAGCTCTGGTGAACGTATTATCAACTTGGATGTATAGATGTCTGCCGTGTTGGTTCACTCCTGGGAATCTCTCCGTCGAGTCGTACAGTTACACACTCCATGTCTTGCACACATTCTTTCTGCCTTGCAGATTCACAAGCTGTGTCTGCCAGTTCTGACTCACGTTCTTCCATTACGAGCTCAGTATTGTCCTTAGGCTTGGTGGTTGAAATCCCATCAAATGACACAGAGAGAACTGCTTTACAGTAGCTTCTGTCTTTTCTATCTAGCCTGTAGTTTTATGTTTTCCTTGAGAATCTGGGAACGTTATGAATCCATCTACATTAAAAACATGGAGCAAGAGTCATGTCAACCGACTAGGTGCTTATCATTTTGAGCCACGCATTAGCACTGACTGTTAACACTTTCACAGTCTGGACTTGTCTGTGTCACTTGACTGGTTTCCTCTGGGACACCTGCTGAACCGACTGTGCAAATCAGTAACAGTCCAGGCTGCGTCACAGCACACACTTGCATCTCTGTGCAGCTAAACTCACAACTGTTGGACCCTTATGATGATGATGTTGTTGTTGTTGCTTTTGAGCTAGTTGAGTTAAGCTGAGACAGATCTACTTTGGAAAAAGTCAGACGACTCTAAACATAATCCACAATCTTCCTTAACCTCGCTGCACATCTACCGTTTGCCACGGTCCACGTGCCCTTCCTGATAAACAGTCTGGCTCTGTTCTACAACTTTGGAAAATCCTGGAAGTCTGACCCAGGAATCATCAAAGCATCAGAGGAGCAGAAGAAAAAGGTATTTTGAAAATCTCCTGGTCTTGGTCGTTTCTAAAATAGTTTTTTTTTTTACACTGCTTACTGCAGCTACGAGCATTTCAGTGGCTGGTTCTCTAAGTCTGCTTTCCAGACTTGTTGTCATCCCACTCTCCTCTCACCCTCATTATCACACTCTAGAGAAAGAGGACAATAAGGACTCCTTGCCAGACTTTGATTCCTCCATCCGGTGATTGACAAAGAGCTAAATTTAGCCCCCATTGTTAGCACTGCACAGGAAAAAAAAAAGACTTGTAGGCCTCCCTCTTGTTTTCCTGTGTAGGATTTTTGTCAGTAGTGTATTTGCACAGGTAAAACAAGTTGATACAAGCGCACAAGACTTACAGTCTCTTCCTCATTCGTGCCGATTTAATAAAAGCCAGTCCCCTTCTAAAAGCTGTAAAACAAACAAATCATTCAGCTGGAAATCCCAGCCTCGGCTCTGTCATTTGGTCTTTTGTTACGTGAAATGGACCTGAGCAAAATGAAGATCTTTCTTTTTGCATGTTTTAAAGCCTGCTTTTGTTTCCTCTTTCCTTCCTTCAGACAATTGTGGAGCTTGCAGAGACAGGCAGCCTAGACCTGAGCATATTCTGCAGCACCTGCTTGGTAAAATCTCTCTCTTCAGGCACCATGTATGATGAATACAGAGCTTAATGAATCATTTCTAACATTCCATGTTTGCTTTTAGATACGGAAGCCCATCAGGTCCAAACACTGCGCCGTGTGCAACCGCTGCATCGCCAAGTTTGACCACCACTGTCCCTGGGTGGGGAACTGTGTGGGTACGTCCTCAGCGCTAGCGATTTAAGACCATCTCCCCAGCCTCAGCTTAGATTGAGAATCTTTGGCTTTTTATCGTTTAATTCCGCTTCGAGAAGCAACATGGGGGGAAAAAAGAGACTTGAGAAATGAAGTTGGAAGCAGAGACAGTATGTGTTTACGTTAATAGTAGTCTGTGAAGCCGACTGGAGACGGTGGGGAAGGAAAGAGGGTAACACTACTTCCATTCTGAGAGCAGGTGGTCGCGAAAGAGGAAACCGCCGGAACAAACCGCAAACCCTGCCACATGACTGTAAAAAGACTGCAACAGATATCTGAAGCACATTAGTCTGTGGCGCAGGCATTCTTGATGCTGCGCATCATGTGTTATCTATTATGCATTTTCATTCTGAAAGGGCCTTGTTCGTCGGCCTTGATTTAAACGGGAACTTCCACTGAGATCACTCATCTACTGAGTAATTTAGCTACATGTTCTCAGCTCAATGAAAGAAGTGACACCCATCTCCTCAGCTTCGTTTTCATTGTCTTTATACTTGAGCTCGCTGAAGGAACCAGAGCAACAAAGTGACGTTAGGAGAACTGGTTGTGACATTCATCCTTTTTCTCCTACAGGAAGTGGGAACCACCGTTACTTCATGGGTTATCTGTTCTTCCTGCTCTGCATGATTTGCTGGATGATTTACGGCTGCATCTGCTGTGAGGATTTTTGCTTTTATTGATTGTCGTAGATCCACATTTGAGTGTTTCTGTTCCTCTGTTCATGCATATTTTTTCTCCCCCCCCTTACTCTCAGACTGGAGGATCCACTGCGCCACCAGTTACGCAAAGGACGGTTTCTGGCTCTATCTGACCCAGATCGCATCCTGCTCCCCCTGGATGTTCTGGATGTTCCTCAACAGCATCTTCCACTTCATGTGGGTGGCCGTGCTCATTATGTGTCAGCTCTACCAGGTCTGTAAATCGGTTCGAAAGAAAACGTTTGCCTCTTTTTTGAGTCTAGTGTTCCGAATATAAGCGACGTTGCATTTCCCTCATGCTAGATCGCCGCTTTGGGAATCACCACCAACGAGAGGATGAACGCTCGGAGATACAAGCACTTTAAAGTCACAGCTACGTCCATCGAAAGCCCGTTCAAGTAAACACAACTCTGATTTATTTACTACGAACCGCATCACGTAATTTCAGCAGTAATAATTAGGACAAACAGATGTATTTTTTTCTTGTATCTTTGTGATATAAAACGACATTTTAATCAACAGTATATAAATATCTGCTCATCCTGTTCTTCTCTGTGTCTCTCTCTTCAGCCACGGCTGCATCCGGAACCTCATAGATTTCTTTGAGATCCGCTGCTGCGGCCTGATCCGGCCCGTAACGGTGGACTGGACCACGCAGTACACAATAGAATACGACCAGACGTCTGGCTCAGGCTATCAGCTGGTGTAGAATAGGAAGAGTTGGGAGGACGACGAAGAGAAGGGGAGGGCGAGCAGCGGGAAGTGGAGCGTCGCTAGGCGGAAAGAAGATTTTTACGATTGCCCTCCTCGCGCCTCCCACCCCCCCCGTTATATTCATATCGGAGCGATGCTGTTCAAGGGAGAGCTTGCTTTTATTTTTTGGACCATCTCTTCCTCGCCAATCAAAAGAAAAAAAAAATCAGCCAGGACTAGCATGCTGTTACAGGGCAACACCACACCTACAACCCCACCCCCACCCCCACCTTTACTACTATTACTACTATACTACAACATCAGACTTCATAGCAGTCTAACCCCTCCACCTCGTCTCTTCTCCTGAGCCCTACTGGACGGTGAGTTGCTGCCAGGCACAAACACAGAGGAGAGAGGCCAACAGACGAGGGGATTTGTAAAACAGAAGCTCTCATGTTCGTAGTGGAGATTTGACGCTGCAGACACAGCAGCGCATGTCCTTTCCCCTTCCTGTTCTATATCCTTATTTATGACCTCCCTGATGATGTGCCCTGTATGTATTGTTTTGCTTTTGACTGGTTCTGTGATTAGAAGAAAGGCTGTGTTTTTTTTTTTTTTTTTTTTTCCTGTTTTTTTAAAAACGTGTTTAAATAGATAAGGGAATGTCTTTTTAAGGTTTTTGATTTTTGCACCATGATTAAGACAAGCTCATTAGAAATTGCCAACATTGTCGAAGTTATAAGAGGAAAGCGTTGGGGTATATGTGGAGCCGCCGGAGGAGTTCTACGCCTCACCTGCCTAAATAAAAGCTGCATCCAATTTTGTTTTTATTTTTTTTTTTTCTCGTAAAAATAGTTGAGCAGTATTAATGCAGGTATACTTGCATGAAATTGGGACTCTTTCAGCTGCAAAACACTTTAAACATGATAGTAAATATCCTACAGACAATGTGACACAGTTCTATTTATTTTATATCTATTTATAGATAATGTAACTATGTTCTAGCGCCCTCCATTTTTACATTTCACATCGTTTTAGCTGAGTAGGTTTTTTTTATAAAATAAAAATGTAACTACCTGTAACTGTCCAACATGGATGCTTAAGGATTTTACCGTAATACTGTATATAGACAGGTACAGCAATGTATTTATTAACAGCAGAGTAGAATTTAACAGAACACTGCAGAAGGACGGACAAATTTACACGAAAGGCTCATTCCATGCGTATTTCTCAGAAAGCTGTAAAGTCTTATTGTTTTTTTTTTTTGTTTGTTTTTTTTTTGTCTGCCTACAACATTGCACTGATTTGTTTTTTAGGTTTTAGTCGTTTAGTCGTTTTTTTTTTTTCCTTGCTGTGACTGAACAGATAAGCTCGGAAGCGATGCTTCACACCAACGCTTCCATTGTTTACAGAGAGGAAGCGGAGAGGCCCATCAGACATTGGACTCCTCCCGTCTGGACCCCAGCGCAGTTGGCTCCGCAGCAGCATGGATGGACTGATGTGTAAAGAATGTGCATCTGTACATAAACAATATCTTTCTCTGTACCTTTTTTTTTTTTGTCAGTGTTAGTCAAAGGTGCTTTTGCAACCTTTTTTTTTTTTGTCTGTTTTTGTTTTGTTTTGTTTGTTTGTTTGGAGGATCGCTTCCAACCAAACGGAGAAAGAAGAAAATCAAGTGACTATACTCCAAGTGTATGACTGTAGCTTTAGTGATGTCTGACACCTGCTGTCTATAGGCATTTTAACCCTACATCTTCCCCCGACTACAAACTCCGCTGCATGTACAATGCTCGGCACAGCCGAGCTCTTGCCGCTTCCACGCCCGTATCAACATTATCATCACCACGGTGACAGCCCGGCAAGCCACGTGTCTGTATATAGTGAATGTTAAGTATTTGCAAGTACTTTTCTGCATTATGTTGATTTGTGCTTTTTTGTTTGTTTGTTTGTTTTGTTTGTTTTTTTTATTCTATTTTTCAAATCCAGTGTGTTTAGTGGAAGTTGACGTTTGGGTCACCAGATTTCCAAGGACCTCCTGTGCAAGTGTGTAATATATTTGAATGTTCCATGCTTGTGGAATCTGTAGTTATCCATTAGGTTTTTTTTTCTTGGTTTTGTTTTTTTAAATATGTTCTATATCGCTGGGTTTGTTATACCACTGGATGTACAAATTGTAAAGCAAAGACACTACGGCAGACGCCATTTTGTTTTTTTGTTTTCTAAAAGCTGAAATGTGATAATGCAATAGTTTTATGGATAGAGGGAGGTTATATTATATTACAGCCTCAGAAACCTTTTGGGCCTCATGTTTGCATCATCAGAAGGGGGACGGTTATGTCATCACTTAGTGTTTGTGTCTCTTCCCACCTTGCTCACCGCTACCCTTCAAAGACACTCGAAGCATTTCTTTTCTGTGAGCTTTACCGTTTAAACACAAGTCACTCTTAGATTTGATATCAGCAGAGCAACCTACCGGTAAACTTGTGTTCCTTTTAAGCGACAGGAGGAAAATGTGGGACTTGATTTTCTAGGGTAAAGGGGTCACCACTCCTAGTTCATTGAAGACATGAATTCAAAGCTGTTTCTGTCCTCTAGTTCTTCCAGCAGCCTGAAAAGTTTCTGTTCTGTCACCCCCCCCCCCTCACTGTGTGGGATAATTCAATAAAAAATAAAAAATAAAATAAAAAGCACATAATCATCTCCAGTGCCTCTGCCCACCTTCAGACATCACTGTAACTCCGCTTCAGATGTAAACATATGGGCATGGTTCAGTTTTAATGGCTTTAATAATAAAAATACAGTCAAATGTGAACAGTGGTTTGGGTTGTTACAGTTTTTATTTGTATCAACAGCGCCTAGTACAGCAGGGAAGGAGTCTGAAAGGGCGATGTCGTAGTCTGCGGTCGTAAATGAGCTGGCCTGAGGGGTCGCGTCGAGCCCTCACTGAGCGTGAACCAGAGCACCGGCTCCTTGGCCGTAACCGAACCCCTTGGGCCCAAAGTTCTTGGCGTAACACGCTGCAGAGCGAGAAACAGTTAAGTAACAACACACATATTCTTCCAAAGGTGAGTTTTTAAAATGTTGATTGTTTTTTTTCCCCTCTTTTTGGCTTAATGGGAAGTCACAGATATAATAACCACAGAGGTCTAAGGTGATGATAAGACGTGTAGCTGGTCTGTCCCTCTCATTGCCCAAATCTCTGAGCAGTTTTTCTTCACGCTAAACAATCAAGTGTAGAATTTCTGACTTATTTGGAAACCAGTTGTAGTTTTCCTTTACACAAACGTTTCAGGTGTTTGGAAATCTCTTCGTGTCACGCCTTCACAATAAGACGAGAGTAACAGCGTGTGGTCGATCCCGAGTCGAGCATCAAGACGAGCTGCAGTCTGGCCTGTTTGGGTTTTGAGCTGAGACGCTACATTCCGTCTTGTCAGTGCAAGGTTGCATGATGACACTGAGCAAACATCTGCTGACGCCTGTGTGTGTGTGTTTCATTGTGCTCATGAGGAGAGAGACATCATTGTGAAGCACAGAGTTGCTGATAGGCATTCGAACTAGCACTTACTAACAGCACAAAACACTAGGATTCAGCTGTGCAGGTGTCTTGTAATGTCACTCAACTACCCTGCTCTGTCCTGATAACAGATCGGTTTCCTGGCTGTCTGGCCTGGAACAACGATCTCTTCCCGAGTTTTGTTCAGCGGTTTTGCACAGCTCCCCCCACTGCCTGTCCCATTGTGCCACGACAAATTGCATCCCTTCACACTGTTCCGTACGATAGGCGGGTAAACAATTGCAAACATTTATTGCGCTCTCACATTTACAGTAGATTTCTCCGTCCTTCTCAGTCTGGGTGGTCGACTCCAGGCTCTTGCCACATTTGGCACAGCGGAAGCAGTTCTTATGCCACGGCTAAAGAGCAGAAGGAGAAAGAAATGCAACGATTAATTTACCTTCATTTGATTAAGATCGTATGGGATTAAATTCTAACAAGCTTTCGTTTACATTTCTGTTGCACAGCAGATACATGTTGATCTTTTACGAATGTGTTGAATGTCTTCCTCGTGCTGAAAGGGTACAAGTTAGCTTTAAAGCAAAGAGTGGAGCTGGTGTAACATTAAAAAAACACAATAATGGAGCTCAGCACGGTGACATCACCTGCTATAAATCAGCTTTTTTTTGTTTTTCTTCTTTCCCCTTAATTCACATACAGTCCACCACAGGAAGAGGCACACTCCCCATGTGTGGAGGAAACAAATCCTCGCAACACAAATCTCTGCTTCTCTGCGGACAGCCTCTCCACGTGAACGGCCGCTCTTTGATTTGATCTTCTTCGGGACAAAACTAAATCTGCGGAGGCCGCATGTGCGACGTGCGGCGGAAGAGAGGCATCCATGCGGCCTCACACGATGGACGCCAGCTGTTTGGGATCTCCCATCCAAGCTTCACTGATTGAAACCCTGTGGTACGCGATGTACCGTTGACTGTGGTGGATTCGCTGGCACACGCTTGTTAAGTCTGTGGTATAGAGTCAGATTCTCAGGCACAGAGCCTTTTTTTTTTTTTGGACCCTCTGCATCAGCGTTGTCGCGGTAAACGGACGGATCCTCGCCCGAGCCAAGAGTTGTAAATTATTACTTCTCTAAACTGGTGAAAGCCAAATGGTGGACTTGGCAAATGTCAAGGCAGACGTCTCCATTTCTCAAAGCGCCTTTTTTATTTCTCTGGCAAAGTTTGGAGTCCAAACACATTTGAAACCCTTTCCAGCTAAGATCTGTAGAAAATCTATTTTTCTCCTTGGTGAAGATCCAGAGTTTACTTCTACACAACAGAGCCTCCCAGACTCAGTCCTGCCTGCGTTGTGATCTCACTGGTTTGCAGACGTTACGGCATGGAGTTGTCTTCTTCAGCGCAACATTTGTGAACGTTTCCTAGCAACCTGTAGCATGTTTGCTTATGGTACAACCATCATTTTTTAACAGTTTAATACAAAAAGGTGAACGTGAGACCAACGTCTCACCTTGCCTGCTCCCATGATCTTCTCAGCTGCATAGACAGAGTCTCCGCACCGGGCACATTTCTCAGAGCCCCCAAACTTCTGGGCGTATTTGGACGGGTTGGGGTTGGTGGTGGGCCGGTGGGACTGCGTCCTGAGTAGAAAACACCAGTTAGTTCATGGCAAACATGATCAAGTTTGTGGTTATATTGGAACAACTTTGAAAACGCTGGGGCCTAAAGATGTTTGTATGTGAGAACGTCCTCGTTTCTTTGCCTTTGCCGAGTGTCGGTTAAGTATTAACCATCTGTCGACGCAGATTTCCCTGCATAATTGCCACCATATTCTTTAAAGTCAAACGGAGCAGAAAGGAACCTCTCCTCCGCTCTGAGAGAGCAGGCAAGGGGCACTCTGAGGCCGTGGAGCAGCCGAGTGTGACTGCCAGCCCCCCAGTGGCCCCTCAATGAAGCCCTTTGTGGCGGACACAGTGGAGGGCGAGCCGGTTGCATAATAAACTCTTTCATAACCGTAATCAGCTGACGTTTAGGGCAGGAGTAAACATTCTCGGTGGCGGTTTGAGAGTCTATTTGTTTGTGGTGACCGCAACAGATTTGGTCAATCTTAAAGTCAGTATATCCTAAATGTCAAGTGTACGACAGGCTGGTTGCCTGTTGGGGAAGCAGTGACCCACATCTATTAACTCATCGATTCAACTCTTAGATCACTGCTTAGATGATTCGGGCTTTGGTTTCTCCTCCTATATCGACACTGTTCCAGAAGCCAGCTGGAGTTGAATAATAGCTGGACTGTTTGCCAGCACTTCCATCAAGGTCTCTCTTTCCTATCCCAAAGGAAGCGGCTGGAGCAAAGGAGCAAAAATGACAGACTTTGATATCTGTCCAACAGAACCTCTGATCTTTACTGAAACTGACGTCTTACTACTGTCCGAGCATGTGCGTGATTTTTATTACTGATATCAACGTTTTATATCTTACTCTTCAGGTTTGATTCCCAGCCGCTCCCCTCGGTCCATGTTGAGCGTTCCTGCCCCCTGTCCGTAGCCGTAGCCTTTGGGGCCGTACTTCTTCCCGTAGCACGACTTGCAGTAGATCTCCTGGTCATGAATGGCCAGTGTGGTGCTGTCTAAGCCCTTCCTGCAGACCACTGACAACACAGAGACAAACGGGTATTTCCTTAAGAATTACGCCAAAATGTTACGGAAGACAAAAGTGGTGCCTGCGACAGAAGAGGAAATTAGAAACTTCTGCCTCGGTTTAACTGGCAGGTATGTAAATACATCCGTCATCAGCAGAACGTTTTGGTTTTATACATTCCCATCTGGTTAATGTGCACTGTCTCTGCTAATTAGACACAAGAATTGCATCCCATAAGAGAAGCAATATTTGGTAAGTTGCCAGCTGCCCGTTTCATCTGAAAAATATTTTATTGTGTGTGTGTGTGTACAAGCATTTAGGATTTCTCTGTTGAATTCCATTTGTTCCAACTGCATGTGCAAGTAATTTAAGGCTATAAAATGAAAAAAAAAAAACCACCAAGAAGGAAAAAGCATTTAGCAGTGGGACTAGCATCCTGTTTCTTCTTACACTGGTATTAGTCCTATTTGGTTTGTAAAACGAAATCGTGTAATATCATAGAAAAACAAGACTTAGTCGGATTCTTCTTCGCACACTGGTCTGCACTGTCTGAAACTGGTGTAGGGTTTCACATGACTGGCTGGAAAAATGTGTCTCTCTGATCCAGTGGCCAGCGCCTTGACGAAAAACCTTTTGGGGGGGGCCTTTGTTGGGACATTTCTGTATGTGCAGTTGTCATTCGAACAGAGAGAGAGAGAGTCGTACATTCTGCAGCTGGGTTTCACACTCAACGGTGAGTCAGAGAAAGACCGAAGAAAAGAGTGACAGTGAGCTAAGAACGCCAAGTTGTCTTGCTCATCATCTCCTCAGTGGGAGTTTAGGACAAAGCTTTCTTTTGTAATAAACCCTCGAGCAAAAAAAAAATAAAATAAAATAAACGTCATCTTCTGTGTTCTCAAACGAGCTGTGTAAAGTGCAAACGTCTTCCGCTGGAACGTCCTCAGTTTTGAAGAATCGCTTCGCTGCCAAACTGACAACTCGCAGCGGGAACTGCACAACTAACGTCCATAGAGAATAAATGTTTTAAAGACCAGTTTGCAAGAAAGTGTGGATGCACACTTAATGTTTAATACCTTTAGACCACATATTCCATAACCTGGGTTCTCCGTAGAGTTTCTTCATACTTGTACATATGCAGAGAACTTTATTGTAAATCTAAAACACAGACTTGTATAGATGATACGGTGAAGCTGTGGAATACCACAAGACTTACAGTAGGAAAAATAATCAAATTGATGCAGCAGATGCTGAGATATTTCAACTCAAGGTCTTAAGTATGAGCTGATTGCTACGATTGCTATAATGCATCTTAATGAGGTGGCTTTGCACTGATTCGAGTATTGGTGTATTGTCTCCAAGCCTGGACTTGTCCTCCAGAGCCAGCGACAGCAGCACACAGCTGTTTTCAAGTGTTGATCTTGATCACGTCGAAGCAACAGCAAGCACAAAATGCGGATCAGGCGATGGAAGTATTGGAAATCAATGTCTGTTTTGAAACTAGTTATCAATGTAGTTCAGAGGTTAAATTATGCACAATGCAGCATGATGTTACTTTGTGTATTTGAGTCCAAACACTTACTGCAGAGGAAACAGCATTTGTGGAAACTCTTCCCATCGCACTGCACCTCCTCGGCGTGGTAAACCGTCCCACGGCACGCTGCGCATTTGTTGCCTCCTCCCCAGTTTGGCATTGTGTGTGCGCGTGATCCTAACGGGAAGCAGAGAGGACATATGTCATACAAGAAGGTGAGAGCTTCCGATCTCTTCGTCTGCTACTTGCTACTGGCTTACACCCCACAGCCTAAACAACAAGGGCGGACTAATACCCGGAGGAATGTTTCTGGGGGCCACCGGTGCCTTAGGGCGACACACACAACCAGCAGAGGAGACGCGTGAGAGCGAAGGGAGCACAGGCGAGGGCCCCTGTTACGCGCCAGGATCCACCCTAGCAACACATGTAATTACACATTCACCCGCTCATTTAGGAGGCCTGTTGCGAGATCATGCGTGCAATTAAAAAGTGCAGCCATTCCTAATTAGGTGGAAAAGGGAACACAAAGCGGTTTAAACTATTAGGCTTGCGGAGTCAGTGACGTCCTCCTCCCAGATGGATTAGAGGCCAAACGTGAGAGGGGATCACTGACATCAGCCTTAAAGTTCCCTCTGAGGGTGTGTGTGTGTGTGTGTGTGTGATGAGAAGGTCTGATGTGATGTTTACAGATCACACTGCGAACTCTGTCTGACATCTGGCTTAGTTTGTGTACACAGCCTTGCTGGTGGGCTTCACAGACGGATTCACATCTGAATCCGTGGCTGTTGATTTGGGACATTTTTCGACTCGCTTAACAAGAAATAAAACAAATAAATAAGAATCGACGTAAGGCTGAACTTGACTGAAACGCAGAAAACGTTGCACAACATTACAGTCATCAACGTGACGTCTGCTAAATATTGACAAGATAGGATTATTATGAATACTTTGGATTCCTAACAGTCAGTGACGTCACAGAACAACATGAAGACGTGAGACCTTGTATGAACAGTTTTGTTTTTCTTAGCTAATGGTAGCTAAGAAATAGCTATAAATGAATATTAATACATGTAGCTCGGCGTTTTACACTAAACGCGAATTTAGACTATAAGCTGCACTTTAATTACTCAGTGAATAATACTACATCACTACATCAACTACACTATTTATCCTCAATAAACGCGCAGTTTTAATACATGATGCGAAATTATTTTAAACAATCAAACCTTAGAGGTATGTTTTGATCCAGATGTGAGAATTGGCTCAGCCTCAGCTGGACGTAGTAGGAACCGCGCATCCAGACGAACGTCGCTACACTGACGCCGCGCTGCTGCCACACGCTCCCCGCACCGCGGCGCAGAGGGGCGTGAACTCAACGCGACACCTTCAAGGCTATCGGAAAACAAATACACGCTCGCTCTGCTGGAGCTCCACCTAACGCGGGTGTGTCGGGTTTTTTTTTGTGCGTGTGCGCTCACAAATCAGAGACGAAGATACGTTTTGTTGCGCACTCTCCTGGCATCTGTGGCTGAATCTGTCAAATCATGACCATTACAAGTCCTGTAATTGCAATTGACCTGAGCAGTGCAGTCCAAACATTAGGTTACTCTGCCCCCTGCCGGCGGAACAGGGTTCATCCGTGTATATGGTCCCACTTGTTATCGTGGGATAATGGGTGTGGCTCAAGGGCGCCCCCTGTCGCTCATGGATAAAAGCTACTGGCCGACGTAAATCACTGCCAGTTGATGAGAGACGTGCTGCAGGTGGGTGGTTAACATAACATGCGGTACTAGTATCGTCTACTCGCCCCAAAGTGTTATGCGCAGAGGTTTATATGAACTATGTGATTAATTCATCATCAGTGTGTAATGTTATGAGTAAGTTACAATACATTATCAAACTGCTGGAGCTATTACAGAGTAATGACGCACATGCTAAGCTAGCGGGGCTAATGTGCTAATGCAATCTGTTTTAGAGTGTATGTGAACCACCTACTGTGAGAGCCGCAGTGTGAGCGACCAGAACCGTTGTATTTCCTGTCCAGGTACAGAAATTCGTTATTGAATTTGTTGTAAAACTTAAAAATTACCGCCTCGAGTGTATGTGAACCAGCTACTGAGAGCGACCGAGGCTAATTCGGCTCAGTTAACACCGGGCAGATAGTGCATTGGTCATTCATGTTTCCTCTGCAAGCAGAGAAAATTCACACTATTTTCCACTGTAAAAGTCCATTATGCACACCTGGTTATTGATAATAATAAATAATATCACAAGTTAAATGAATACATATCAACTTTAATTGTTCCGGGGGCCAAACCATGAGAGATACAAGATTTTAAGCACATAATTTTCCACTTCAACCAACTTGCTTGCAAGTCAAGTCAAGGCATCAAATCAATAACTGTAACTGCAAATCAAACCTATAAAAGATATTGTTGATGACGTCAGTCAACTATCATTTATACGTGTGGATTGGATGGGGACCTGTAGCTGCTGAATATTGGTTATGAAATAAATAATTACGTACATTTACAGTTTCTAATCACAATTGCGTTACATCATACTTTATTGTTTTTGGTTCAAATATGCTATATGAATATTCTGTTGCTCCACACCTTCCCTGGTATTTGTTGTCCAGACTTTTCAGATTCACGGTCCGGTGACACTCAAACGCATCTGGCCTTTTAGTTCCTCTATCACCTCCTGAGCTCCTGATGTTAGTTCCACGCAGCTGATGGGGCTCAATCGCGCTTGACTGCAGCCATCCGTGAAATCTGACGTTCAGAGCAGAGTCCGCCACAACCGACAGCTGCAGCAAGAGGCGTGATGGAGAGATGCTGGAACTGTGGGGATCTCTACACTGAGAAGCTGCAAAACCCCAAGAACGTAAGAAAAGTCTTCCAGGATAAATCCTCCAACAGCAGCAGCAGTAGTGGTTAGATGGTATCAGGACAAATGCAACAGCAACAGTTCTTCAATTCTAGTACAAACAATTGTAACAATAGGGGACGCGTGAACATCCACAGAGTAGTGGATAGAAGAATATGATTCGGCTTTGTCTGTTCCCATTCAAATGCTGCAGGCCACAGCAGAACCCATTATTCCATGCGAAGCTCATTGTTCCATCTGAGATTTGGAGTTTGAAATACAAACATTTCTTTCAGCTCAAACTTACTGTTGATATAAAAGCTTTTGACGAGATGTTTATATCCCGTGTGTGTATTTAAGTGCAAGACAATTCGCTTGACCCTGAAATTGCACACGAGTTGTTTATATTGTAACCATTTTTATTATTCGCCAGCCAGCAGCAGCTGATTAGTAATAATACATATTGTGGCCTCACATGATCGTCGCTTCCACCTTATGTTAGAGTATTTCCCTACATGCTGCAGCTACAGGGATTCGGTTACAGATGAACGGTGTCCTCTGCATATCTCACTTCCATCTGCTGGGCCACTTTGGACTGAATTATTGATAGCGTCTGTAAATTTGTTAATGATTTGAGCCATCTGTAAGTCTGTCAACATTTAGACTGCCATAGAAGGGGATTGTTTTTGAATTATAAAAGATTAGCAGTATTTAGTCGCTGATTAAACTGTTCTCACAGTCCAAGAATATAAAGAGGATAACATTGACTAAAATACAGTCGCAGGCTCTTAAAATAAAGTGCACGCACAACAAAACTGCTCTACTTTGTAAGTTTCTTTATTAAAGTGAAAACTGTACAGACATTTGTCTTATAACTAAAAGAGCAGAGCTAAAGTGAAGCAACAGCTTCCATCTGTGTAGACATACACACGCACACAGACACACAAACTAGCAGTGCAACCATCATTATTGTTTACCAGTAAAGCGACATTGAACCATCTGCAAGTAAAAACAATAAATGACACTATGGATAATGTACAGACATTAATGGCCACACATCCACAGGCCAGTGGGTTATATCTGTGCAGCCTTTTGGTTGACGCAGCTCAGCTCCTGAATGATTCCTATAAAAAGCACCAATGTTTAGTCAGCGGGTCTATTACCCGAGGATCGTGGACACAAATCGTTCCTGTGATTAAAAACGTGCCTTTTAAGCAAAGCGTTGAATCTGTTAACTGCTGCGGTAAACAGATTTGCAGTCACAGAATCTGCCAAATGTGCTGGACTGTAGGAATGACCTGTGCTGCTAAAAAGGCCAGTTTCTACGCTCAGTCTGCGTTTCCCTCCATAAATTAAGGATAAAAATCTTTACAGTACTCCGATATCTCATAAATCTTCAAGTACCTGAGAGCATCGTCCCACGTCACCCAGTCCTTTAGCTGTGTGTAATATAGAGCTAAAGGGTTTGGTATATAACCATAAAGTAATATAGTTAATGAGTGGATTGAAAACATCCAAGAAGTCAAAGATTTGTTCCTTGAGCTACTTGGCTGGTTGTAAACGTTTAAGGCTTTAGTGATTTATTCCTCACAGTAACATCTGAAATGAAACGTGTAAACCAGCCAACAACAGCTGATACACTTCTTGCTCTAAATGGAGGGGGAGGGGGACCCCCGAAAGGGGGCAAACTTACTTTACGTCACTTTAAAATTAGACGTACATTCTTCAAATGCTTAGTGCTAACATAAACAGTTATTGTTCCACGGATGTCCCTGTAACCAAGATATATTAGCTAAAATATAAATAGCAATTGGGAAATAATACAAAAGTGATGACGGGGCTAGGTAGCGTGATCATAGCAGGGAGGGTAAATGAAGGCTGCAATACAAAGTACAGAAGTGCCAGCTCCCACCACAGGAGAGCACTGTTCTACTGGCAATACTGCTTTGCTCATTTACTGTTTATAGTATCTAGTGACCCATATTTGGACCTGTGGGGCACGTTTGAACTATTAACGCAACTGGGGGGGGGGTTTAAAGCACCAATGGTTCGGAACCACACCAGCACCTGAGTGTTTTGCCAGCATGTCACCCTCTGCTTCTGTGTCATCAGCTGTCTAACTGTTGGGTGGGTGGCCGACGTCCAGTCTCCTCTGTGCTGAGCCCCTTCTCCGGGCAGCGGGCGCCGCGCTGACTACGCTTCCCAGCGTGCCTGGGGTCTGGAAGAAAGCCTTTGACGCGGACACGGCGGTTTCCTTCGGCGTATGTGGAGTCTGCGAAAGAAGAAGAGGAGTTGTGAGGCGTCTGCGCTGCCTCCTGTTTGGATGTGGTCTAAGTCATATGGAATTAGAGGCTTGGAGGATAGTCTCCGCGGGTAATTGCTTGACACTATTGTGCTGTATTTGCATTTTTTTTCAGTGTGGTGCATTCAAAAACTCTCAAACATCACAGATAAAAAGCTCCACAGCGTGTGAATTCTTAGTTAGCTTGGATCACTATATCTGAACCTTAAAACCTTAGTTAAATCTAGTACACATATAACGCTACATTCATTTGCTGGCCTCAAACCAACTCACAGTTAGAGCAGTGTTGGGCTTTGCCGACAACAATATTAATCCCCATTTAATGATGTGGAGATTAATCAACTTGAACACAAAGCGGCGTCTGGATGAGTAAATGAGGAAAAACCTTCCACAAAACAGATGTTGCACTTGCTCTCGTGTCAAGCTGTGCTGTGGCATTTTGAAAGTGCCTGATACTAGAAAGGTCATGAATCATTATGAAAGCAAATTATGTCGAGGGGAAGTTTGAGTTACCAGTGGTTCTGGCGTCTTGGTGTTGAAAGGCTGACGGGGGCCCGGCGGTGAATGCAGCGCGCCTCCCGCGGACCCATACGGCCTGCTCTGTTTCGGAGTGGATGGCGAAGGAACGGAAGGCCAGCTCATCTCCGACGCTCCTGCCAGCCTGTAGGGTGTCGCCCCCACTGTGAAGTGGGCGGGTGACATCACAGCAGGCAGACCGAAGCCGAGTTTAGCGTGGGCGTCGGGACCCTGCTGCGGCAAGCCGCGGGCCACCAAGGGGTAGTGGGAGAGAGCGGCGGAAGGCACCAGCACACAGGGAACCGCCACGGTGGGGACGCTGCTGGAAGAAAGTGCTAGGTTGGCCGGTGGCTGGCCAGCAGGGAGGAGGAAGTTCAGGCCGTTCAGACCTGGAATAGACGGAACAGGGAAAACGTGGTGTTTAATGGAAATGCACAAAGTTTAATGGTTGTATAATAGAGCTAGAAAAAAAAACCAAAACACGCAATGTACCTCCGTTGTTGGGAACATAGAGGTAGTGTGATGGCTGGGTGGACTCGATGCTGCTGCCGTTGCTGCCTACAACCGCATCGATCGATCCAGAAGTTGGAGATGGTCTGGTGCTTCCCAGCTGTAAACAGGTCCCTCCTTCAACCTGAGGTTCTGCTCTCACCTGGCAGTTAAAACAAAGGATCAAATGTGGGAACTTGTGTATCCATGCCTACATGTAACTTGTTATTATAATAAATAGCTCAGCATATATAAAGATTGCACTGATTAACACTCGCCCATCCAACTTTCCTGACTGCGTTTCATATTAATTGTTCTGCTATCCTGAATTACTACAGTCACAGCGCAATCATACAAAGCCAGCGTCTCCTCACCATGTCACGTTCCTTTATCCCAGGCGTTCCCTTTCTTTTGGCTGAAATCTCGTTATCCTCACTTTCATCTCTTCTTCTCTTCCTTCCCTCCTCAGATTCCTGCCTGGGCGACCTCTGCCCTTCTGGGGTCTGGTCGGGCCTGTACAGCATGACCAGCGAGGGCTGGGACAGGCTGGGCAGGTAGGCCAAGCAGTGGGAAGAGGAAAGAGGAGGTGCCAGAAGGGTGGACTGGATGGAGGGTGAAGAAAGTGGACCACTGTTGCTGCTGCAGGGGGCACTGGCTTGGTTACTGAATAGAAACAGAAAGAGGTAAGAAATTAGTAGCTTTATTAAATTTAAAGCTTGTTTCTCATGTGTGTGGCCTGGTGATACCAAGCAAGCTGTGACCTGGGAGCACTTGGAACTTTTGAAGTACCGATAACTAAATCTAGTCCCTGCTTCCCCCTGGTGGGATGAGGAGGTGCTGATGTGCACATTTCTCCCCCTTCGCCGAAAAAATTCCAACCGTTCTGTCTCCCAGTGCTCAAATGTAACAGCCACGACCCCTCGGCAGTCGTGGTTTAGCCACAAGCAGAACCGTGGACGGGGACCACTCATGTGCACAGCAGCAGCTCCTCTTACACAAAGCCTCGAGCTAATAAGCACACGAGCCAATGCAAATACCGGCTGCGAGTGTGAAATATTATGTTTGAGAGACTGAGATTAAAAAAAACCCTTCAGCAAGCAGCGCGCATAAACACCTAACTAAGACCCTGTGAGACGCTCTCAGCTTTTATAGTAATATAAAAACAATTTATAGATGTGAATGTTACACGCTTTCAATGAAATGCCTTCTGTTCTTTGGGCTTTTGAAAGGATTTAGTATGTCCAGCGCGTGTATTGAAGAGTTTAGCAGGAAATCTGTGCTGGGTGGCTGCAGATAACACTACATCAACAGGATGTGTTGACTTACTCTGTGCTATTCCCAAACTGCAGTCGACACACCGCGTTGTTGCCTGGCGTCCTCATGGAGTAGTCGACAGGCTGATTCGGCAGACCTGACGAGGGAGGGGAAAAAAACTGAGAAATCACGGTCGAGTCGCACAAACAGATGGGGGAAATGAGTGTGGAAAGAAATCCAGCATCTCTTACTGGTCAGTTCCCTCCGTGGGCTGCTGGGGGCGGAGCTGACCTGCCGCTGGACGGCCACTGACGCCGGCATGATGCTGAAGGAGGCGTGGCGAGCCATCTTGGATCTTCCGGCGTCTGCGGTTTGGTGCGTGGCCTCGGGGCGAGTGGCAGCTGCTGCACTCACGATATTTCCTAACGGCAGAGAAGAATTGGTCAGGAAGGTCGTGTTTTTTCCTTCAGATAAACCTTGTCTGGCCTTGTCTTTTAGTTCTTACCGAAGTTGTTGAATTCGACTGGGCCGAGCCATTTAAAGGCCGGCTTCCTGCCTCTCTCCTCACGAACGTGCACCTTCTTTATGAGATTCAGGCTGGTTAGGACATTGGCGATGTCATACAGTCGTCGCACCTTAGCTGAGGACGCACAGAACATATTTGGATTTAATTCAACAGCGATACTAAGATTTCTACCACAAAACATTTGCCGATTAATTCCTTAAACGCAATCCATTGGTTGTCCAATCTTGGTTGTCGTTCTCTCTATTTAATGTTCACGCAACCTGCTGGCAGCTATGCGGGATTCCTTACTTTTGTACTTGCTGTGGCTCGATGAGTCCTGGCTCTCCTCGATGAGGACTTTTGCCGCTGCGTCAAGAGTAACGGTCTGAGTTTTGGAGACGAGGAAGAGCATAACAAACTTCTGGCTCATGATGCGCAGAGATTTGTCTTTCCTGTTGACGCCAGCTGCAGATGACATAAGGCCATGGAATAATCATATGAAGTGCAAACAATTCTTTGTGGTGTTAATACAGGACTTGATTTTTCTGTTTCACAGTCGAACCAACACAGGAGTGGTTACATTCAGCCACAATACCAGCAAGTAAAAAAGTAGAAATTAAGTCTTTAATGTATGAAAACGTGTATCTGTGTCGCACCATTGCCGGCGTCTCCTTCCCCCAAGTCATCCTCGCGTCCCAGCGCAGCCTCCTTGGCCTCTGTAGCCAGCTCCATCTGAAGGTGGTAGCCCTGCTGTCGGCCCTTTTGCTGCAGCTCCGCCAGCGTGGCCTCCAGCCGCTGGCGACCGTACCAGGTGTAGCTGTTTTTAGCCATCCGGTCCACAATTGTAAGAGACTCCAGCACGTTGACGATGTCGTAGATACGCCGCCTCTCCACTCCTGTTAAAAAGAGAGGTGAGAGCAGAAACACGAGGCAAAACAGGGAAATTAATTTCATCTTCCAGCTTCCATGAGGCAATTACAGAGGCAGGAGTAACGTTACTGGTTCTTACCCAGACTGGTTGCCACCTCGTCCAGTGAGATCCAGATCGGAATGTCTGGCTTTGGATAATCGGGGTACAGGGCCAAAAACTTTTGGCACAATAAACCCAGACTCTTCTGCTTTCTGCTTGGCTTTTTCTCTGTGTCGTCCTCTTCATCTGCAGCTTCAAACTAGAGGGACGCATACATAACAGCATTAAGAATTGAATTAGCCTTAATAATGCAACACATTGGCCATTTTGGTCCAGCTGCATTATTCCAATGTGTCTTCACGGACCCAATCTTTGGGGAATTAGTCCCTAAAACAATCTAGTGTCACATGAGGCTGGATAAATTTTGCGTACCTGACCGGAGTCTTCCACCTCCCCCACTACTGCATCCGGACTCAGCGGTTTGTCATTCTCATTCTCTATGGGCCTGAAAAGCACCTTTCTCATCTCTCTATCTCTGATGTCAGGACTTGCTGCGCTGATAAGCATCTTCAGATTGGCCGTGGGGGTCAAGGGCTCAGCCTGGGGTGTGTGTTTGATGGGGGTGATGTGGGCCAGGTCCGGGGTGGTGCCTCTTCGATTTATCAGCAAAGCGGGGGCGATTGAGTCTGATTTCATCGGCGTGGATCTTCGCCTGTCTGTGCAAATGTTTTCCTGTGACGAAGACAGACGCGTTAGTGGATGTTCTCCTATCAATGCAGCACTTCAAGCACTTTCAAACAAAGTCACCCCCCCCCTTGCAGAGCCCATACTCGTAACATGGTCTCATTCTTGGGATGCCAACACATTATTCTGATCAATCTGCAGCTCTCATTTGCCCTGTGATAAAGCAGAAGCCCACGGTACCTTTTGTTCACTTTGGCCTCCATGCTCCTGTGGCCCCAACATGAAACTTTTCCTGGGACTTGTGAGGTCTTTCAGTGCGAGGCATTCAGCTTCCATCTGGGAAAGCTGCACTGCAAAAGAACAGAACCGTGTTTAAATATGCAAAGGGCGACGTATCGCGGTGACGTTACGGACGCTTCAGCCAGCACAGGCGACTACCGACGTGGGGGTCTGCTGAATTTGGCGCAAAGAACTTCGGCTAACTAGCCGCTCGCAAGCTAACAGCTACGACTTAGCTATTACCCCTCGCCGCTGGTTTATTGGCTAGCATAACGTACTCTGTACACTCGGCTGCTCATTTGCAGCGGAGTTAGCAAGTTAAGTACAGTGCTGTAAAGTCCGATTACAGTAGAACACCGCAGCTGTAATGACTTAATGAAGTCAAAGCCCTCTAATAAACCATGATTAGGACTTGCCTTGTCCTGTGAGAGGGGTATTACTGTGTCATTTGGAATCAGTAAGGTAAATTTAGCTCTAATTAGCCACTGAGCTAACATTATTAGCTCATCTGAACCAGCATATCATAACTCATCTGCTGGAGGGAAAGGGTCCTCACCTTACTCTGCGGTTGAATGAATGAAATGTCCGGAACTGTCAAGCGCGTACGTCCCTCACACTGACATAGCAGCTAATTTCCCTGTTTGAAATAAGCGGGCAGCGCGTCCAGGTCCGTAAATCTCCAGTCTTCCGAGGGTCCCGTCTGATCAGTGGACACCGAGTTCTGTCCCGGGGAGATTTCAGCATCACCCGCTCAAGCTTCTTTTCTGGCGCTCTCGGACGTCGGGGCTCTCCCCAGCCAATGGGCTATTCGGAGACAGGCAGCGTCATTCGGCCGCAGCCAATCGCAGGCGTTGTGCTCGTGTACGCGCCTCGGCTTCTACAAATGGGCGTGCAGGGGGCCACGCCCCCCGTAGTTGTGTTGGCGCGGCAACCGGCGCGATCTGTTCTACCCCGTGGGGGGAAGTTAAAAAAAAAAAAGGAGTTTCACCCTCAAGTTATTTTCGGCTCCAGTATTACAAATCAGCAGTTTTAAGTAGATTTATTTGCATCTTTTAGCTCTAAATACAGCTCTTTCAAGCTGTATTGTAAATATGTATGTAAATACAAGTCTTTCAAGCTGTATTTAGGCAGAGATGAGCCTCGATCTCAGTTAAATGTACCAAGTCCTGTTCAGTATGCGTGAAAATGTGCCTAACTAGATGCCGTCTCGTTAGATGATCTTTGACTTTCAGGCGCTTGGTTTGTTTAGCTGTTTTGTCAGGGTAATCCCGCACATATTAATCCCTTTAAAGTTAATCAACCGGCCTTTTGTGTCCTGGGCTGTAATTAGCCCTGCGGTTTAAACAGACAGATGGGGCAGCAGGGAAGCGAGGTGAGAGACGAGACCAGTGGCGCTAATATTATCAGGGCCACAGCGCGAAGAGTCGAGGCGAGAGCGAGAGAGGGGAGAGTCCCCGGCCCCACCCTGCGCGCAAACGCGCTTGCATACTGTCCCTCAATATACAAAATATCCCACCAAACCCATTCAGCCCTGGGTCGGTGTTCCTTCATCTGAGGCCCAGCAACCCCGATCGTTTAGAGGGAATGTTGTAAGTTAATAAAACACGCTTTGATCCAAGTCCCTTCAAAAATAATTTGTTTATCATCCTAACCAAAGGAAGCTTTGGGTGTAGGAAAGCTGTGTTGTTGTTTTTTTCCACTCAGGTGGTTGCAGTGCAGGTACAGAGTCAGTACAAAGGACAGAGCATTAGTGAATGGGGTTTGTATAGCTTGTCTTTATAAATTACATAATGAAATCAAATATAATTTCTGGTGCAGATGCTAATCTATAGGGCTGGTTAGGGGTTAAAAAAGCTGCTTCATACAAGTTGTGATAATGACGTGATTGAGCCTATTTAATACTAATAAAAAAATGCTGTAATGTATTCGTACATATTATCTGTTACAATGCCTACATTCTATATTTGTTTGTAAGCATCTGAGTTTCAATGCCATTACACTCACCATTAAACACTTAAATGACTTTCTTTCCATATAAACACAAGAGATTTAGCCGCACACAACCAAAGCAAACTCAGGGCTGGATGAAGTTAATGGCGTTGTTGTGCAGAGATATGCACAACATGTTCCGGTGCACGAGCGTGTAAATTGGTGTTTTGGCTCATTTGTTTTCGTCTGTTTCGACAGCTTGACGGATGTGTTCGCACTCCAGGTCCGGCCGTGTAGCAGGTCACGTGCGTCACTTGAAATTTAAATGATGTGCTGCACGTGCTATCGTGCATACGTTTAATGGATTTGTTAGACTCAGTGCAGCATATCAGATGTGCCAGTCAGCATCAAGGCGTCAGGCCAGGGGATTCGTCCCTGTACTTTGTGTTTTAATAATTAACTTTGATCGTGCTGTGAAGCACATCCTTCTAAATTACCACACACATTTGTGGCTGTGTTCATAGAAATAAAAAGTTATGACATTTTCTAATTATGATTTTGAACAGCGCTTATGAGAAATTAAATTCCTACCTCCTGTAACTTGATGAGATGGTAGAAATCTTTGTAATTGTGACTTGGAAAAAATATATTTTCTCAGATATGAGAATATAGTATGGTTATGTGAACATTTGTCTACTGTATTCTCTTATGGTCTGTAATTATAGGTGGGTATGTAAAACTCTCATCTCAATCTATAGAACAGATTCAGGGGAAATGTCAGTTCTTTTGGGTTAGTATAGTCAGAGAAAGCAGCTTAGTAACGTGAAGATAACGCAACACACAAAGAAAAATGTGAACCTTGAAAATACTTGTTCTGCCTTATAGCACTTCCTTTATTTGTGTCTGACTCATTTGATCTGGAAAACTATATAAATATTGAGAGAAATGGTCTTGATTCTTGACGGCAAACGGTCTTGATTCTTGATTCATCTGGTGATTAGAACACGCTGAGCAAGGACAAACTGAACACAAACTGAAGCGTGTGTGTGTGTGTGTGTGTATGTGTGTGTGTGTGTGTCGAGTCGAGCAGGTTGTGACTTGTCTATAACAGGTTGTTAGAGACTCGGTAATCAGATGTGCCTCCCCACCTCCGGCTTCCACTCTCTCTTCCGAAGCTCTGGTTAAAGGTCAGTGTGTCCCAAGATACTAAAGAGCTATTTCTAATAATGAATTCATTTTTCAACTGATACTGACATTTGGCTGTTTGGTGATAAACACGGGCACAAACAGAGCACGTCACAACTCTGCCACACAGTGGAAATGGTCAGTAACTACATGCTGTGTTTGAGGTCAAAGGTCGTTTAAGTCTGCAGCTCATTCATGAATGTAGCACCACTTTTTAGGATTATTAATCTGTTCACTTTGTAGTTTCTAGCACAACCGTGTTAGCGTTTACATACAAGGGGCCTGTTGCATCCTGGAACCTTGGAAATGCACATGAAAACACCCACATTACGAATCAGCAGAGGCCACAAAATGCAGCTATTACCATCTTGTAACACTGAAAACAGCAGGAGGCCACAGGCAGGAATACTGTGAAACGATGCGTGACTCAACGTGAATCATCAGGGATAAACAGCTCGAATGGAAAATACGCTGGCTTCGCTGAGAGGTGTGATCTATCGGGCTGTTCCCCGTCCGCTTGAATGCGGAGCGGCGCCGCCTGGTACTCGAGTCCACAGCGTGATGTGATTTGATGCACGAAGAGAACAATTTGGTGCAATTTGAGCTGGCCAGCTGCTCGTCCAGTCACCTGAATACTACAAAATGTGTCAGTTGTCTGTAGCAACTAGTGCATCAGTGTCTCTCTTTCATGTCCAGTTGTGATATTCACCCGAGTGCTGACTCTGCAGTGACTATACATGATATGTATACTGCCAAGGTCTCTAACAAGGTCTTGAAGGAGACCCAAATGGTCTCAATCAGCTGAGAGGGCATTTAGCTGTGGACACGGTTATGCTTTGAGCACAGTTAGAAACCCGTTGGTTTGATCGATGGCCTCTGGCCTCAGAGGGCAGGAGTCATGCATCTTGTGGCGCGTACGGGAACAGATCAGTCTGTGACATCATCGTAGCCAACGTGCACAATCTCAGTAGAACTGCAGTCACTGTGTGGAAGTGTTCCACAGATCGCCATGGCGATACCCTACTGATCTATCCAACGCCACTAAGTACAACCAGAGATCGCCCAGGCGTTCAGTGGTGACCTGATCCAGGTCTTGGATGAGATCCCTCCAAACACCATCTGTCGACTCACTGGGAGCCTACTCAGGCATGTCAGGAGAATCAGAGCTCCACATACAGCCTTAAACATCGCCAACCAAGCCACTACTAAATAAACAGACTTTTAATTTGAAGTCCGTGTTTGCTCGTGTTTCTAGAAGATAAGGTGAAACGCTTACGCTGCTTATTAATATAGATTTGTGGTATCACCGGGGGAGTTCAGCAACAAGCCACGTCGCTCGATAACGAGCATACAGCTATAATTAATTTCCTGTTTGCAGTGGTGCAAATGAATGTGGAGCCAAACCAGCGTCCGAGAGCTTTGGGCCTTTCGTTCTTTCCTGGTTGTTTTATTTCTTCCTTTACTTTCCTTTTTGTCTCAGTCCATTGCTTTGACCTTCAGTGCCCTCACTGCGGTGCTTTATGGTTTCCAG
Organism: Macropodus opercularis; assembly: GCA_030770545.1. Taxonomy (NCBI): domain Eukaryota; kingdom Metazoa; phylum Chordata; class Actinopteri; order Anabantiformes; family Osphronemidae; genus Macropodus; species Macropodus opercularis. The sequence continues at coordinate 9,688,021 of CM061108.1, read as the reverse complement.
ATGGTGCAGCTCATCTATAACAGATAAGGTTATTAGTTTTTATTGTTGTTTTTGGTAAATGTGTGCATTTAACCCGTGGTGATTATACTGTTTTACGATTTAGAAATAAGCACAACGTCACTCTGTTGATCCTGACTGTCGATGGTTTGCACGTTTTATTTACGCTACCTGTGCAGTTCTCGTGCATGTGTTCCGATCAAAACCGAACAAAGACTCGAGAGAAACGAGTCCCCGCTTGGCCTTTATATAGACAGACAGCTGTCTTCAAAACAAGGCGACGGCCGTCAGCTCCCAGGCCTCTCCACCAGATGGTGGCGCTTTGCTACCTCCATTAAACAGAGTGTCACTGTCACCAATCTCCATCCGCACAAAAAGCACATGTCCAGTCTCCTTCCTGCTGAACCATCCAGTCACTCCCCCAGCCCCGAATCCCAAACTCCCACTACTCCATCAGTACCTTTACCCTTGTTTACATTTAAATAGACTCTGTTTGCTCTGCTGCTTAACCATTCGATCCCGAGTCTACACTGCTATGAAGAGGCAGATAACCCATATTAACATGTGCTAGAACGAGTGACAAGAGGAAACCATTCCTCCGGGGTCTCGTACGTTTAGTCACGACAAATAGCCTGATCGCTGTCAGTCTATGATACCTGATCAAAATTCACATCCTGTTTTATTATTTGAACTCTGGGATAGTATAACCTACTTCTCGCTATTTAATACAAAGTCACCAAGTCTTATGTTGACTATAAGCATTTACACAGTATTTCAAACAGACACATAACACCACTACTGCACAGTCTAAGGTTTTCTGGTGTTTGCTTTGTCTTTATAACATGAGAACTGCAGGTGTGTGAATAGGCTGATATTTCAGAAAAACCCTGTCGTGCTGTAATCAGTCGGATAATACAGACCAGAGGGTCCAGGCTATAAAAGTCACACAGGTGTATGTGAAGACAGAGCAGCATCTCAGCAGAGGTACAGAGGTGCATCCAGAGCAACACAGAGCACAGACTAAAGTACAACATGAAAGCTGTCGTAGCAATCCTGCTGGTGCTGTGCTACCTGAGCGTCACCCACGGTAGGTTTGGTTTTCTACATTCCAACATGCAGAATCATTAATGTCACTGCTATGACTAATGCGTTTCTGGTAGCCTGGACCTGCAAGCCGCTGCCGCACCGCCATACAGCCGTGCAGATCGATGCTGGAATGGGCAGCGTCGTCATGAGAGACAAGGACAGTCAGGCGTTTTTCCTCAGCGGGTCGACTTGGGAGAAGCTGGGCTCGGCCAAACTCACGCACGTCTCAGTGGGGCCTGCAGGAATCTGGGGGGTTTCCAGGTGTGGCGACGTCCACAAATACGTGGCTGGCCACTTTGTACGCTCTCAGGGTAAGTATTATTCTCCAAATGACTACAGTCAGCCTGCATAGAGTGCACAGTGCGGACTGAATTACTTCCTGTGTCCTCAGGTCTGTCTATGAAGCAGGTGGACGCAGGAGGTTTAGGGCAGGTTGTGGGAGCCACGGCCTCAGGTTCCAACTCTTACTGCCTGAGGAGTCACGAAGCCTCCATCTACAATCGGAATGGAGTTTTGCACTGGATTCCACTTTCCAGAAGTCTGATCTACATCAGCTGCGGCCCTCTGCACGGATGCTGGGGAACTGACTCAGCCAACCGCATCTACATCGCTCCGGTCAGAAAGTGCAGCATCAGTAACGCTTTATTATTAATCACTTATCGCAATGTCTGATCCTATGGTTTGCTGTGCGCTTGTCGTGATAGACAATTGTACCAAACACCTGTGGGCACGGCGGCTGGCCCATCGTAGACGGGCTTGCGAAAATGGTTGAGGTTGGGACGGACGGAAACGTGTTTGTCTTGAATTCTCAGGGGCAGGTCTTCCAAAGGTAAACCTGCAAATTAAACAGCACGAGAACTGTGTGTGAAGCTATGGGCGACATGGCAGGAGGCACCCAGGCTTACCGGCACGGTGTGTTTATCTCCCCTCTCAACAGACTCGGCATCTCCAGCGTTGTTCCACAAGGCAGAGGGTGGAGCTACATACCGGTGTCTGCCTCCATCCGGCACCTGAGTTATGACCTAGGTCACCTCTGGCTGGTGACCAACACTGGCGCCATCCTGCGGTGCACTCAGTAACGTGTCTGCTGTGTTCTCTCATCTCTTTGCTGTTTTTTTTGTGTTTTGGTTTTTTTTTTTCGTTCTTTCAAATGATTCAGTTTGCTATTCACCGTTTGACCATCACATCAAAACTCACAACGGCGAAGGAACCTTTATTCTCCAATTCACTCCTCATTCTACTACTTCCACTGACTTTTCTGATGCATTCAAAAATTCACAAAAAATAAATAACTAAATAAAAGAAAATTCCTTTAACCTAAATGTTGACAGTTGCATATTTACATCACAGCCCAACAAGAGACACTGGTAAAAATGTACAAGGAAACAATGACAGATGCCACAAATAGGAGTTTTGTCTCTTGCCTTCGTTTTGTGATTAACAAATAGGTTTGACCTGAGTATAGTTACACATGTCTCATCACATGCAACCACTTTCCAAAAGTAATAGTAGGGTGCGTTCTATTATTCACCTGCTGAAAACTATCCAAGTCACTTATGTCTAAAGTCGGTTAGTCTTCTTATTTTTAAATTCCTGCATGTTTACTAAATGACTTTTAGACATATCAGAGGTAGATTAATTTACATACTGTGTTTAACAGATAGGTTTGACCTGAGCATAGGTAAATGTTTCATCACATGCAACCCTTGGGCTAATAAAGCAGAAGATGGTTTCTAGGGTCATTTTCAGTCTTGAAGTTGTTGTGGAATGAGTCAGTGAGAAAAACTTAGTTGTCTGTCTGCATTTATTCAGATCTGAATGTACAGAGTCAGGCAGAACTGGTACAAGGTGCTTTTCCCTCTGCACTGACATTTATTTAATCTTATGCAACAACAAAACCAAGAACTTCCAAAACAATACCAGGACCCTGCCTATAGACCACTGGATTAAACATATGATCATTGTCTGCAGCATGATGATCATATAAGATGCTCATGATTTTTCTCATTTTTCGTGAGGGTGTAAGGCATAAAAACAGGAAACATCTGCTGCTCTTAACTGGTAGTTTTGATATTTCACTTATTCTGAAGAATTGTAATAAACAAACAAGGTTTTGTGTGGCTATACAAAAAAAACATTTTTCAGGGGGTTGGGCTTGCAGTATAAAAGTCACACAGACTGTGTGAATGTGGCAAAGCAGCAGCTCAGCAGAGATTCAGATCAACAAATATGTGACTAACTTTGTCTCTTTTTCAGTGTAGTTGTGTTTCTCCCTTTCTGTCCTCATCTACAGGTATCGTCAGACTCGGAGCCGTGTGTCTCCAGTGTTCAGTTGCTGATCCAACCATCCTGCCTGTGTTCTGTTGCTGCTTATTGTTGTTGTTGTTTTCTCTCGTCTCTGTCCTCTCTCCACAACCGATCAAGGTGTTGCGTTACCTGGTCGTCACTCACGGTAGGTTGAAATGATTTCTTATTATCTATCTGGAACGTAATCACATACAAAAATGAGCGGTGGCTTGTTCTTCACAGCCTGGACCTGCACGGTTTATGTATATAGGTGCAGGCTGGTCCCCACGGCCCTGCCATCATCTGCAGTTTATGATTGTATTAACTAGAATCACTTGCGCAATATTTCCCACAGATAAATAACACCGCTCTATAACTACCTGCACAGTCAAATGTGTTGGAGTAACGAAGCCTCAGTCTACAATCGTAACGGAGCCTTGCGGACGCTGGGGGGACCGACTGGAGATGCCAACCGCATCTACGTCTCATTTTTTCAAATGATTCTATAAAAATTGGATTATTACTATTAAATCAAAACTCAAAAACGGGGAAGGAACCTTCATGCTCCGTTTCCCTCCTCATTCTACTACTTCCACTGACTTTCCTGATGCATTCAAAAAAACAAATAAATAAATAAAAGGAATTTCCTTTAACCTAAATGTTGACAGTTATGTATTTACATGGCAGCTCAACCAGAGAGAACGTACAAGGAAACGTATCGACCTGCTCATTAGGTCATGTGACACATGCCATTAATAGGAGTTTTGTGATATTACGGACTACGAGTGACATGTTTCAGAAACCAGAATATCAGAAACTGTCAAAAAGTCACCAGGAGAGTGAGCGACTCCTCTCAAACGTCACTATGTATAATATTGTCAGTAAGTGTCTCTTACCTTCGTATTGGGATTAACAGATGGGTGTGACCTGAGCATAGGTACGTGTCTCATCACATGCATCCCTGGGGCTGATGAAGCAGAAGATGGCGTCTGGGGCTGGAAACTGATCGTTCAGCCATTTTCAGTCTTGAAATAAATACATTTACTTAGTACGTTTCCTGCTACTTTTTTAGCACTGCCTGTCATGATCGGTAACCTCACTTCCGGGTTGAGCCTTATTTTGAAGGCCAATGCCGGATCTGCTCTGACTTGCCCCCTGGACTCTCACCAACTTCACCTGATCACTGATTGTCTCCACCTGGACCTTGTTCTCACCCACACTCCATTTAAGCCCAGTGTTGGATCGGCGTTCATGTTCATCCATATTCGTCCAAGTCTGCGCAGGTATTTTATTTTTTTTCCACGTTCTGGCTCGTGTTCTGAATGTCCGTGTTGCTCATGTATATAAGGACTGTTTTGAGTGCGCTCTGGCTTTTTGGTTTTTGTCTTAAACGCCTGATTTAGCGCTTTGATTTTTGTACTCTCCACCACGCCTTTTCCTTTGTTTAATAAAATCGCAAAACCACCAGAGGTTTTGGAATCAGCCTAGTCCTTTACAACCGCTGACACCTCCCCTGAAGTGGTGTCAGCACAAACCGTGACAGTACGATCCAACCAAACCATGGACCTCGCGGACTCAACCCCAGCCTCGAATGATGACCAGGTGATTAAATCCCTCCCCAAACTCTTAGCCACTGTCCCGGAAATTCCGGATACCCAGGTCCGCATTTCCACCCTGGACTGGGTTACTGGGGTTCACATCTTCACCTACAGGACAGTCTGGATCTTTTTCACCGTTTCTCCTATACTGGGCCTCTCTTCGAGCTTGCTCCCACTCTGACCACGCCACGCCGAGCCTGCCCTGAAACCCACCTTCTTCTCCTGCAGCCAAATTACACTCTGACCTTATATTCACCCTGTCGGACACCAATTCTCGCCGTAGGGAACGGAGGGAGCTAATGGCCCTGTGGAGATGAGCCCTGAGCGATTCATGCTTTTGTGGACACCTTCTGTAAAATGGAGAATGCCTTCGCCATGCTCTCCAGCGACTGCCTCAGTTTTCCCAGCTGCCTCTAGTCCTGCACTCACAGCAGCAGGTCCTCACACACGCCCAGTTGATCCTGTCATCCATGCCCCTGTGCTGTTCATCCTACATCCCCCTGTGCTGTTCATCTACAGCCGCAGCTGTCGTCGACATCGTCTGCCCAGTGTTCCAGACCATGTTGCTGTTCTCGTCATGTGCGGCCCAAGGGAGGTCCCAAGTTCCTGTCCTCGTCATGTGCAGCCCGATGAAGGATCAGCTCAGGTTCCTGTCCTTGTCATGTGTGGCCCAATGGATAGACTTCTGTTCCTGGACCTTGTGGCCCCAATGGAGGGTTCTGCTTCTGTTCCTGCGGCCCGATGGAGGGTTCTTTTCTTTTCTTGTTTCTGGCACCCCTGGTGAACAGGTTGGACCATGTTTCTGTTCTCGTCATGTGTGGCCCAATGGATGGTCCGCCCAAGTTCCTGTTCGATGGAGGTTCTGCTCAGGTTCCTGTTGTCATCTCGTGCGGCCTGGAGGAGGGTCCGCGCCGCTTACTGTTCTCGTCATGTGCGGCCAATTGTTGGTCCGCTTCTGTTCCTGCGCCGTGCGGCCCGCTGGAGGGTTCTGCTTCTGTTCCTGCGGCCCGATAGAGGGTTCTTTTCTGTTCTTGTGTCTGGCGCCCCTGGTGAAGGCGTTGGATCATGTTTCTGTTCTCTTCACGTGCGGCCCGATGAAGGTTCCGCTCAGGTCCCTGTTCTCATCCCCTGCGGCCCGGAGGGCCCACTCAGGTACCTGTCCTCGTCATGTGCGGCCCAATGGAGGGTCCGCTTCTATCCTTGTCATGTGTGGCTCGGAGGAGGGTCCGCGCAGCTTCCTGTTCTCGTCATGTGCGGCCAATGGTAGGTCCGCTTCTGTTCCTGTGCCGTGCGGCCTGCGGGGGGGTTCTGTTTCTGTGGCCCGATGAAGGGTTCTATTCTGTTCTTGTTTCTGGCGCCCCTGGTGAAGGCGTTGAACCTTGTGACTGTTTGGTGGAGGATGAACTACACGGTGTTTGTTCTGGCTCATGTATATAAGGCCTGTTGTGACAGGACAGTGCGCTCTGGCGTTTTGGTTTTTGTCTTAAACGCCTGATTTAGCGCTTTGATTTTTTTTTTTTTACTCTCCACCACGCCTTTTCCTTTGTTTAATAAAATCGCAAAAGCACCAGAGTTTTTGGAATCAGTCTGGTCCTTTACAACCGCTGACACCTCCCCTGAAGTGGGATCAGCACAAACCGTGACAATGCCTGTCACACAAACATGTGGCTCAGCAGCGATCCAGAGGATCAGCCTGCATGTTGCTGTTGTTTAAGGTTCAGTTGTGTAAAGTTGTAAACCTTTTGAGAAAATTGGAGTTAGAAATAAGCTTTGTGGGAAATGAGAAGATTTTGCAACGTCACTCTGTTGTTCCTGACTGTCGATGGTTTGCACGTTTTATTTACGATACCTGTGTTACAATTAACTAACTAGACTGACTAGAGTACCAGGGGTAGGAACGCCTGAGCCCCTGGTGCTACCATGACTCGCCACCTGGTGGCGCCAAAGCTAACTAAAGGGGGGAGCTCAACCTAGAGCCTACCCCCGATCACAAGACTCGAAATACAAAAGGGCTGCTCGACCTAGAGCCTATGCCCACAAACTAACTACGAAAGGACCCAATTGCACGACCCACAGACACAGATGAATGATTAATGTTTTAATGAAAGGGGAACAAACATGAACTAAACACAAGTGGCTACAGACATTACGCACTAACCAAGCTGAACGTGACGGTACAAAACTTGAACATGACACAAACAGACTTTAACATTAATAACCTTAACCAAAACCCAAAGCTACAAAATACTAATACAACTAGTAATATCAATTATCACAAAATACAAGATCCAAATACCACGTACTAAGTAACAAACAGTAGACAAGATACCAAGTAACACTTACAGACGTACAAAAACCAGGTAACACTAACTGTGGTCCTGAGTAACAGATACATACCAGCCAGCAAACATGCAGGGACATAAGGGGCAACTTAAATACAAACTAAACAGGAAATAACAAACAGGTGAAATCAATAACAAACAATCAGGAAGTGAACAAACAGAAACTAACAAAGAACAAGAGCGCCCTCCAGTGGTTGGAGGGCCGAATTGTCACAACCTGTGCAGTTCTTGTGCATGTTTTCCGATCAATCTCCATCCGCACAAAAAGCACACATCCAATCTCCTTCCAGCTGAACCATCCAATAACTCCCCCACCCCTGAATCCCAAACTCCCACTACTCCATCAGTACCTTTACCCTTGTTTGCATTTAAACAGACTCTGTTTGCTCTGCTGCTTAACAATTCCATCCTGAGTCTACACTGGTATAAAGAGGCAGAAGCATTTACCTATATTAATAACATGTGCTAGTGACAAGAGGAAACCGTTCCTCCGGGGTCTCGTACGATCGCTGTCAGTCTATGATACCTGAACTCTGGGATAGTATGACCTATGTCTCGCTATTTAATACAAAGTCACTAAGTCTTATATTGACTATAATCATTTCCACAGTATTTCAAACAGACACATAACACCACTACTGCGCAGTCTAAGGTTTTCTGGTGTTTGCTTTGTCTTTATAACATGAGAACTGCAGGTGTGTGAATAGGCTGATATTTCAGAAAAACCCTGTCGTGCTGTAATCAGTCGGATAATACAGACCAGAGGGTCCAGGCTATAAAAGTCACACAGGTGTATGTGAAGACAGAGCAGCATCTCAGCAGAGGTACAGAGGTGCATCCAGAGCAACACAGAGCACAGACTAGAGTACAACATGAAAGCTGTCGTAGCAATCCTGCTGGTGCTGTGCTACCTGAGCGTCACCCACGGTAGGTTTGGTTTTCTACATTCCAACATGCAGAATCATTAATGTCACTGCTATGACTAATGCGTTTCTGGTAGCCTGGACCTGCAAGGTGCCGCCGCAGCACCATTCCGCCGTGCAGATCGATGCTGGAATGGGCAGCGTCGTCATGAGAGACAAGGACAATCAGACGTATTTCCTCAGCGGGTCGACTTGGGAGAAGCTGGGCTCGGCCAAACTGAAGCACGTCTCAGTGGGGCCTGCAGGAATCTGGGGGGTTTCCAGGTTTGGCAGCGTCCACAAATACGTGTCTGGCAACTTTGTTCGCTCTCAGGGTAAGTATTATTCTCCAAATGACTACAGTCAGCCTGCATAGAGTGCATAGAGAGAATTACTTCCTGTGTCCTCAGGTCTGCCTATGAAGCAGGTGGACGCAGGAGGTTTAGGGCAGGTTGTGGGAGTCATGGCCTCAGATTCCACCTCTTACTGCCTGAGGAGTCACGAAGCCATAGCCTACATTGAGAACGGAGTCTTTCAGTGGATTTCACTTTCCAGAAGTCTGATCTACATCAGCTGCGGCCCTCTGTACGGATGCTGGGGGACCGACTCAGCCAACCGCATCTACATCGCTCCGGTCAGAAAGTGCAGCATCAGTAACGCTTTATTATTAATCACTTATCGCAATGTCTGATCCTATGGTTTGCTGTGTGCTTGTCGTGATAGACAATTGTACCAAGCAACTGTTGGTACAGCAGCTGGGCCAGCGTAGACGGGCTTGCGAAAATGGTTGAGGTTGGGACGGACGGAAACGTGTTTGTCTTGAATTCTCATGGGCAGGTCTTCCAAAGGTAAACCTGCAAATTAAACAGCACGAGAACTGTGTGTGAAGCTATGGGCGACATGGCAGGAGGCACCCAGGCTTACCGGCACGGTGTGTTTATCTCCCCTCTCAACAGACTCGGCATCTCCAGCGGTGCTCCACAAGGCACAGGCTGGAGCTACATACCAATGTGTGCCACCATCGTGCACCTGAGTTATGACCTGGGTCAGCTCTGGCTGGTGACCGACACCGGCGTCATCCTGCGGTGCACTCAGTAACGTGTCTGCTGTGTTCTCTCATCTCTTTGCTGTTGGTGTTTGGGTTTTTTTCTTTCAAATGATTCAGTTCACTTCACCGTTTGACCATCACATCAAAAGTCACAACGGCGAAGGAACCTTTATTCTCCAATTCACTCCTCATTCTACTACTTCCACTGACTTTTCGGATGCATTCAAAAAATCACAAAAAAATAAATAACTAAATAAAAGAAAATTCCTTTAACCTAAATTTTGACAGTTGTGTATTTACATCACAGCCCAACAAGAGACTCATGTGACAGATGCCACAAATAGGAGTTTTGTCTCTTGCCTTCGTTTTGTGATTAACAAATAGGTTTGACCTGAGTATAGTTACACATGTCTCATCACATGCAACCACTTTCCAAAAGTAATAGTAGGGTGCGTTCTATTATTCACCTGCTGAAAACTGTCCAAGTCACTTATGTCTAAAGTCGGTTAGTCTTCTTATTTTTAAATTCCTGCATGTTTACTAAATGACTTTTAGACATTTAATTTACATACTGTGTTTAACAGATAGGTTTGACCTGAGCATAGGTAAATGTTTCATCACATGCAACCCTTGGGCTAATAAAGCAGAAGATGGTCTCTAGGGTCATGTTCAGTCTTGAAGTTGTTTTATCCAAAACAACTTCAGTGAGAAAAGTCTTATGCAAAAACAAAACCAAGAACTTCCAAAACATTACCAGGACACTGCCTATAGACCACTGGATTAAACATATGATCATCGTCTGCAGCATGATGATCATATAAGATGATCATGATTTTACAGGATGTAAGGCCTAAAAACAGGAAACATCTGCTGCACTTAGCTGGTAGTTTTAAAAAAAGAAGGCGTTGTCTTCTGCAGAAGTACAGAAGCATGATATTTTACTTATTCCGCTGAGTTCAGAGTAATTAAAAACAAATAACAATAATAATTTCTACTAAGGATATACAATAGAAAATTCCCTTACAAAGTAAACACGTTTACATATTGTATTACGTTTTCTTGTATCTTTCTTGACAAACCAAGTTTTGTGTGGTTGTACAAAAACCCCTTTTTTAGGGGGTTGGGCTTGCAGTATAAAAGTCAGACAAACTCAGACTCAGAGGTGCATCGTTGGTTCTAGTCTCACAGACAACATGAAAGCGGTTGCAGTCTTCTTCCAGGTGTTGTGTTACGTTGTCGTCACTCACGGTAGGTTGAAATGAATTCTTATTATTTATCTGGAAAGTAACCGCTTTTTAAAAATGAGCGATGGCTTGTTCCTCACAGCCTGGACCTGCACGGTTCCACCACAGCATTATCCTGCTAAACAGATCGACGCTGGACAGGGGGTGGTCGTCATGACAGACGAGCGGAACCGGGCCTACGTCCTGAGTGGATCAACCTGGCAAAACCTGGGCACAGTCCAGCTGAAGCACGTGTCAGTGGGACCTGCAGGAATCTGGGGAGTTGACAGCTCAAACGCAGTCTACAAATACGTATCTGGTGACTTTGTTCCATCTCAAGGTGAATATGAACAGTAAGCAGACCACGGCTGCTACGTTGCTACTGCATGCTGGCTTCATTACTCATGCACGTGTGTGTCCTCAGGTCGGTCTATGCAGCAGGTGGATGCAGGAGGAGCAGGGGAAGTTGTGGGCATCGCTCTCTCTAGCTCCAACAACTCTTTCTGTCTGGCGAGTAACGACGCCTCAGCCTTCTCTCAAAACAGTTTCCTTAACTGGGCCTCACTGTCAAGTCGTCTGATGTATATCAGCTGTGGTCCTCTGTACGGATGCTGGGGAACCGACTCAGCCAATCTGATCTATGTCACACAGGTTAGACACCCCAGTGTTGAATGACTTCACTGCTCATGACATGTGATGGAATAATTTACTGTATAGTTTTTTTTTGTTAGCCAATTTCACCAAGCACCTGTGAAGCCAGTGGCTGGTCGGTTGTAGGAGGGTTGGCAAATAAGGTGGAAGTTGGGACGGATGGAAACGTCTTTGTCCTGAATTCACGAGGCAGCGTCTACCAAAGGTAAAATATGCTACTATTGAAAGGCCACGTTGGTAGAAACATCGTAGCAATGAACAAAAGTTTTTTTTCATTTCAAAATATTCTAGAAACCTTTTTATTAAAGACAAATACTTTAAAGTGAACGTTAGTTTAAAACCTGATGGATACGTTCTGCTTCCATCTCCTCTCTCACCAGAACTGGCATCTCCAGCATCACTCCTCAAGGCACAGGCTGGGCTCAAATACAGATGTGCTCAACCATCAAACACGTGACCTATGACCTGGGCCAGCTGTGGGCGATCACCACAGGTGGCGTTATTCTGAAGTGCTCCCAGTAGCGTGAAGCCGTTTCCTCTTTTCGTCAACTCTGTAACAATTAAAAAAAAAAAATTTCAAAATCTCTATTATAACCACTCATCTGAGCGAGCATTTAAAAACTATGTTGGAGTGATTTTGTATTTTCTTGGCCCAATAAACATGTTCAAAAATCAAAAAAAGATCTTTACATAAAATACGTTTTAAGCTCTCTATAACTACCTGCACAGTCAAATGTGTTATCGTGTTTGGTGTAACTAAGCCTCAGTCTACAATCGTAACGGAGCCTTGCGGATGCTGGGAGATGCCAACCGCATCTACGTCTCAGTCTTTGAAATTAGTCTGTGACACAGTAAAAATTGGATTATTACTATTAAATCAAAACTCAAAACGGAGAAGGAACCTTCATTTTCCGATTCCCTCCTCATTCTACTACTTCCACTGACTTTTCTGATGCATTCAAACAAACAAATAAATAAATAAAAGGAATTTCCTTTAACCTAAATGTTGACAGTTGTGTATTTACAGGGCAGCTCAACCAGAGAGAATGTACAAGGAAACGTATCAACCTGCTCATTAGCTCATGTGACACATGCCAGAAATAGGAGTTTTGTGATATTACGGACTACGAGTGACATGTTTCAGAAACCAGAATATCAGAAACTGTCAAAGTCACCAGGAGAGTAAGTGACATCCTCTCAAACGTCACTATGTATAATATTCTTAGTAGGTGTCTCTTACCTTCGTATTGGGATTAACAGATGGGTGTGACCTGAGCATAGGTACGTGTCTCATCACATGCATCCCTGGGGCTGATGAAGCAGAGGATGGCGTCTGGGGCTGGAAACTGATTGTTTCAGTCTTGAAATTAATTGACTTAGTACGTTTTCCTCCTGTTTGTTCAGCACTGCCTGTCACACAAACTCGTGGCACAGCTGCTCAGCAGAGATCCAGAGGATCAGCCTACATGTTGCTGTTGTTTTGGGTTCAGTTGTGTAAAGTTGTAAACCTTATTTTATAAAATGTCTTGAGAAAACTGGAGTTGGGAGTTTACGCTATATAAACGACGTTGAATGGAACTGACCGTGATTGCAAGAGAACATTCAGTTTGTTACACTTCCTCTCATAACTAGGAGAGGAAGTGGAGCTAATGAAGCAGAAGATGGTCTCTGGGACATCTTTTTTTTTTTTTTCAGTCATCAAAGCAGGTTTTGTGTGACTATACAAAACCCCCTTTTTCAGACCTGTTGAATGCGCTTGCAGTATAAAAGTCACGCAAACATGTGGCAGAAGCAGCAGCTCAGCAGACTCACAGGTGCATCGTTGGTTCTAGTCTCATACACAACATGAAAGCGGTTGCAGTCTTCTTGCAGGTGTTGTGTTACCTTGTCGTCACTCACGGTAGGTTCAAATTAATTCTTGTTATTTATCTGGAAAGTAACCGCTTTTTAAAAATGAGCGATGGCTTGTTCTTCACAGCCTGGACCTGCACGGTTCCACCACAGCATTATCCTGCTAAACAGATGGACGCTGGACAGGGGATGGTCGTCATGACAGACGAGCGGAACCGGGCCTACGTCCTGAGTGGATCAACCTGGCAAAACCTGGGCACAGTCCAGCTGAAGCACGTGTCAGTGGGACCTGCAGGAATCTGGGGAGTTGACAGCTCAAACGCAGTCTACAAATACGTAGCTGGTGACTTTGTTCCATCTCAAGGTGAATTTGAACAGTAAGCAGACCACGGCTGCTACTTTGCTACTGCATGCTGGCTTCATTACTCATGCACGTGTGTGTCCTCAGGTTGGTCTATGCAGCAGGTGGATGCAGGAGGAGCAGGGGAAGTTGTGGGCATTGCTCTCTCTAGCTCCAACAACTCTTTCTGTCTGGCGAGTAACGACGCCTCAGCCTTCTCTCAAAACAGTTTCCTCAACTGGGCCTCACTGTCAAGATGTCTGATATCACGAGCTGATTTTGTGCACCTAAATAAACCATTATTCTATCACACCTTCAGGTTCTGCCTGTTCCATCTCCAGCTTAGTTTGGCCATTGGGAAAACGCAACAGTAGCCATAGACGCCGACCGCCCAGGCCTTCACGCCACAGCAGCCATCGTCGTCTTCAATGTTCCGGACCATGTTCCAGTCCTCGTCATGTGCTTAGGTGTCCTGGTTTCTTGCAGCCTGCAGGGTCCACTCACGTTCCTGTCCCTTTTCGGGCGGCCCGATGGAGGGTCCGCTCCCTGTCCTCGTCATGTGCTGCCTGATGGAGGGTCCGCTCCCTGTCCTCGTCATGTGCTGCCTGATGGAGGGTCCGCTCCCTGTCCTCTTCATGTGCTGCCCGATGGAGGGTCCGCTTCCTGTTCTCGCCATGTGCTCAGTTGTCCTGGTTTCTTGCGGCCTGCAGGGTCCACTCAGGTTCCTGTCCCTGTTCGGGCGGCCCGATGGAGGGTCTGCTCCTACTCCTATCCCTGCAACCCGATGGTGGAAGGACTGCGTCGTGTTTGGTCCCTCCTCCGGGTCCCCCTCCTCCTGCCCGACCTTGTGTGGATGTCCTGTGCAGGGTTGGGCCGTCTGGAGTCTGGCCCTTGGGGGGGGGCTCTGTCACGACCGGCAGCTACTTCCGGATCGTGCCCTTTATTGTGGAGAGCCGGCTGGATGCGCACACTACACCTCTGCCAGCTTTCCCTGATTAGCCTGATTGTTTTCATCTGTCCCGCTGCTATGCTTTTTAAGCCCTGTTCACAGGTTGCTCGAGGTCAGACCTTCAACTTCGTCCCGACGCAGAATCCCAATGAACTTCGCTCCTCGCCACCGGTACCGTGAGTTCTTTGAATCGCCCTTGTTTATCCTGACGGCTCTCAGTACCGGTGGGCGTCTTTGTCTAATTTTTTGACGCCAGATTTCTGAACGCTCTTCTGTGCGTTCTGGTGGCACACTGCAACATTCCCCTGTGACGCCCGACTTCAATGAACACTGCTCTAAGGAGGTGGCTACGAGCGCCTTTGGTGCGCCGTCCTTCTATTTCTTACCTAAATACTGCGATAACAAACAGTTTTGACCTGAGCATGTCTCATCACATGCAACGCTGGGGCTAATGAAACAGAAGGTGGCCTCTAGGGTCATTTTCTGTCTTGAAGTTGTTGTGGAATTTTATGAAAAAGAATCAGAGAAAAAAAACTTAGTTGTCTGTCTGCATTTATTCAGATCTGAATGTGCAGAGTCAGGCACTCAGCAGAACGGGTACAAGGTGCTTTTTCCTCTGCACAGACATTTACACTGAAAGCTTCTCATGCAAAAACAAAACCAAGAACTTCCAAAACAATACCAGGAAACTACTTATAGACAACTGCATTAAACATGTGATCATCGTCTGCAGTATGACGATCATATAGGATGATCATGATTTTTCAGGATGTAAGGCATAAAACAGGAAACATCTGCTGCTCTTAGCTGGTATTTTTAAAAATAGAAGGCGGTGTCTTCTGCAGAAGTACAGAAGCATGATATTTTACTTATTCTGCTGAGCTCAGAGTAATTATAATAAAACAAGTAACAATAATAATTTCTACTGAGGATATACACGAAAATTCCCCTTAAGTAAACGCATTTACAGATTGTATTACATTTTCTTGTATGTTTCCTGACGAACCAGGTTTTGCAAGCCCAACCCCCTAAAAAAGGGGGTTGGGCTTGCAGTATAAAAGTCAGACAAACTCAGATTCAGAGGTGCATCGTTGGTTCCAGTCTCACAGTCAACATGAAAGCGGTTGCAGTCTTCTTGCAGGTGTTGTGTTACCTTGTCGTCACTCACGGTAGGTTGAAATTAATTCTTATTCGTTATTTATCTGGAAAGTAACCACTTATATAAATGAGCGATGGCTTGTTCTTCACAGCCTGGACCTGCACGGTTCCACCACAGCATTATCCTGCTAAACAGATCGATGCTGGACAGGGGGTGGTCGTCATGACAGACGAGCAGAACCGGGCCTACGTCCTGAGTGGATCAACCTGGCAAAACCTGGGCACAGTCCAGCTGAAGCACGTGTCAGTGGGACCTGCAGGAATCTGGGGAGTTGACAGCTCAAACGCAGTCTACAAATACGTATCTGGTGACTTTGTTCCATCTCAAGGTGAATATGAACAGTAAGCAGACCACGGTTGCTACTTTGCTACTGCATGCTGGCTTCATTACTAATGCACGTGTATGTGTCCTCAGGTCGGTCTATGCAGCAGGTGGATGCAGGAGGAGCAGGGGAAGTTGTGGGCGTCACTCTCTCTAGCTCCAACAACTCTTTCTGTCTGGCGAGTAATTACGCCTCAGCCTTCTCTCAAAACAGTTTCCTCAACTGGGCCTCACTGTCAAGTCGTCTGATATATATCAGCTGTGGTCCTCTGTACGGATGCTGGGGAACCGACTCAGCCAATCTGATCTATGTCACACAGGTTAGACACCCCAGTGTTGAATGACTTCACTGCTCATGACATGTGATGGAATCATTTACTGTATAGTTTTTTTGTTAGCCAATTTCACCAAGCACCTGTGAAGCCAGTGGCTGGTCGGCTGTAGACGGGTTGGCAATTAAGGTGGAAGTTGGGACGGACGGAAACGTCTTTGTCCTGAATTCACAAGGCGACATCTACCAAAGGTAAACCTGTAAAATATGCTACTATTAAAAGGCCACGTTGGTAGAAACATCGTAGCGGTGAACAAACTGCATTTCAAAACATTCTAGAAACCTTTTTATTAAAGACAAATACTTTAAAGTGAACGTTAGTTCCACTAAAGCTTGATGGACATTCTGCTTCCATCTCCTCTCTCACCAGAACTGGCATCTCCAGCATCACTCCTCAAGGCACAGGCTGGGCCCAAATACCGATGTGCTCAACCATCAAACACGTGACCTATGACCTGGGCCAGCTGTGGGCGATCACCACAGGTGGCGTTATTCTGAAGTGCTCCCCATAACTTGTTTGCCGCCGTCGCGGTTGAAGCTCGTTTCCTCCTTTCGTCAACTCTGTAACAATTTAAAAAAAACAAAACAATGCAAAATCTCTATTATAACCACTTATCTGAGTGAACATTTAAAAACTATGTTGGAGTGATTTTGTATTTTCTTGGCCCAATAAACATGTTCAAAAATCAAAAAAAGATCTTTACATAAAATACGTTTTAAGCTCTCTATAACTACCTGCACAGTCAAATGTGTTGTGGTGTTTGGAGTAACGAAGCCTCAGTCTACAATCGTAACGGAGCCTTGCGGATGCTGGGAGATGCCAACCGCATCTACAGCATTATCCTGCTAAACAGATGGACGCTGGACAGGGGATGGTCGTCATGACAGACGAGCGGAACCGGGCCTACGTCCTGAGTGGATCAACCTGGCAAAACCTGGGCACAGTCCAGCTGAAGCACGTCTCAGTGGGACCTGCAGGAATCTGGGGAGTTGACAGCTCAAACGCAGTCTACAAATACGTATCTGGTGACTTTGTTCCATCTCAAGGTGAATATGAACAGTAAGCAGACCACGGTTGCTACGTTGCTACTGTATGCTGGCTTCGTTACTCATGCACGTGTGTGTGTCCTCAGGTCGGTCTATGCAGCAGGTGGATGCAGGAGGAGCAGGGGAAGTTGTGGGCATCAGTTTATTTAACTCTTTCTTTTTGTCTTTGTCTTTAATAAAACATTGTTTAGAATATTTTGAAATGCAGTTTGTTCCAGCGACTCGATGGAGGGTCTGCTCCTACTCCTATCCCTGCAACCCGATGGTGGAAGGACCGCGTCGTGTATGTGCAGAGTCAGGCACTCAGCAGAACGGGTACAAGGTGCTTTTTCCTCTGCACAGACATTTACACTGAAAGCTTCTCATGCAAAAACAAAACCAAGAACTTCCAAAACAATACCAGGAAACTACCTATAGACAACTGAATTAAACATGTGATCATCGTCTGCAGTATGACGACCATATAGGATGATCATGATTTTTCAGGATGTAAGGCATAAAACAGGAAACATCTGCTGCTCTTAGCTGGTATTTTTAAAAATAGAAGGCGGTGTCTTCTGCAGAAGTAAAGAAGCATGATATTTTACTTATTCTGCTGAGCTGGCTTTTTGTGGCTTTTTTAGGGGGTTGGGCTTGCAGCATAAAAGTCAAACAAAAAAGTCAAACATGTGACTCAGAGGTGCATTGTTGGTTCCAGTCTCACAGACAAACGCAAATACAAATCTGAGCAAGCATTCAGAAACTAGGTGGGAGTGATTTTGTATTTTCTTGGCCCAATAAACAAAAAAAGACCTTTACATAAAATAAGTTTTAAGCTCTCTATAACTACCTGCACAGTCAAATGTGTTGTGGTGTTTGGAGTAACGAAGCCTCAGTCTACAATCGTAACGGAGCCTTGCGGATGCTGGGAGATGCCAACCGCATCTACGTCTCATTCTTTCAAATGATTCTGTGACACAGTAAAAATTTGATTATTACTATTTAATCAAAACTCGAAACGGGGAAGGAACCTTCATGCTCCGATTCCCTCCTCACTCTACTACTTCCACTGACTTTTCTGATGCATTCAAAAAATAAACAAATAAATAAAATGAATTTGGGCGTTTAAGGTATATAAATGACACTGAATGGAATTGACCGTGAGTGCAAGAAAACAGTCAGTTTATTACACTTCCTCTCATAATTAGGAGAGGAAGTGGAGCTAAGGAAGCAAAAGATGGTCTCCGGAACATCTTTTTTTTTTTTCTTCAATCATCAAAGCAGGTTTTGTGTGGCTGTTGTATGGGCTTGCAGTATAAAGGCAAACAAACACTGCATTTCAAAATATTCTAAACAATGTTTTATTAACGACAAATACTTTAAAGTGAACGTTAGTTTAAAGCTTGATGGACGTTCTGCTTCCATCTCCTCTCTCACCAGAACTGGCATCTCCAGCGCCGCTCCTCAAGGCACAGGCTGGACCCAAATACAGATGTGCTCAACCATCAAAGATGTGACCTATGACCTGGGCCAGCTGTGGGCGATCCCCACAGGTGGCGTTATTCTGAAGTGCTCCCAGTAACGTGTTTGCCGTCGTCGTGGTTGAAGCTCGTTTTCTCTTTTCGTCAACTATGTTACAATTTAAAAAAACCCCAAACATGCAAAAATCTCTATTACAACCACTTATCTGAGCGAGCATTCAAAAATCAGTGTGTGATTTCCGGTTCTTCTTCTAATAATGCTGAAATGTCTGTAAGTGATTAAAGCTGTTGGAGTGATTTTGTATTTTCTTGGCCCAATAAACAAAAAATTCCAAAAAATGTCTATTGCTTTGATTTACTTCTTGATATCAGATTACGTAAAATACGTTTTAAGCACTGGGGCTGGAAACTGATTGTTCAGCCATTTTCAGTCTTGAAATAAATACATTTACTTAGTTCGTTTCCTCCTATTTTTTGACTTCAAAAAAAGACTTGCTGTTGTTTTGGGTTTAGTTGTAAAGTTGTAAACCTTATTTTATAAAGTGTCTTGAGAAAACTGGAGTTGGGAGTTTACGCTATATAAACGACGTTGAATGGAACTGACCATGATTGCAAGAGAACATTCAGTTTGTTACACTTCCTCTCATAACTAGGAGAGGAAGTGGAGCTAATGAAGCAGAAGATGGTCTCTGGGACATCTTTTTGTTTTTTTCAATCATCAAAGCAGGTTTTGTGTGGCTATACAGACCTGTTGTATGGGCTTGCAGTATAAAAGTCAGACAAACTCAGACTCAGAGGTGCATCGTTGGTTCCAGTCTCACAGACAACATGAAAGCGGTTGCAGTCTTCTTCCAGGTGTTGTGTTACGTTGTCGTCACTCACGGTAGGTTGAAATGAATTCTTATTATTTATCTGGAAAGTAACCGCTTTTTAAAAATGAGTGATGGCTTGTTCCTCACAGCCTGGACCTGCACGGTTCCACCACAGCATTATCCTGCTAAACAGATCGACGCTGGACAGGGGATGGTCGTCATGACAGACGAGCAGAACCGGGCCTACGTCCTGAGTGGATCAACCTGGCAAAACCTGGGCACAGTCCAGCTGAAGCACGTGTCAGTGGGACCTGCAGGAATCTGGGGAGTTGACAGCTCAAACGCAGTCTACAAATACGTAGCTGATGACTTTGTTCCATCTCAAGGTGAATATGAACAGTAAGCAGACCACGGCTGCTACGATGCTACTGCATGCTGGCTTCATTACTCATGCACGTGTATGTGTCCTCAGGTCGGTCTATGCAGCAGGTGGATGCAGGAGGAGCAGGGGAAGTTGTGGGCATCACTCTCTCTAGCTCCAACAACTGTTTCTGTCTGGCGAGTAACGACGCCTCAGCCTTCTCTCAAAACAGTTTCCTCAACTGGGCCTCACTGTCAAGTCGCCTGATGTATATCAGCTGTGGTCCTCTGTACGGATGCTGGGGAACCGACTCAGCCAATCTGATCTATGTCACACAGGTTAGACACCCCGGTGTTGAATGACTTCACTGCTCATGACATGTGATGGAATCATTTACTGTATAGTTTTTTTGTTAGCCAATTTCACCAAGCACCTGTGAAGCCAGTTGCTGGTCGGTTGTAGACGGGTTTGCGATTAAGGTGGAAGTTGGGACAGACGGAAACGTCTTTGTCCTGAATTCACAAGGCGACATCTACCAAAGGTAAACCTGTAAAATATGCTACTATTAAAAGGCCACGTTGGTAGAAACATCATAGCGATGAACAAACTGCATTTCAAAATATTCTAAACAATGTTTTATTAACGACAAATACTTTAAAGTGAACGTTAGTTCCACTAAAGCTTGATGGACGTTCTGCTTCCATCTCCTCTCTCACCAGAACTGGCATCTCCAGCGCCACTCCTCAAGGCACAGGCTGGAACCAAATACCGATGTGCTCAACCATCAAACACGTGACCTATGACCTGGGCCAGCTGTGGGCGATCACCACAGGTGGCGTTATTCTGAAGTGCTCCCAGTAACGTGAAGCCGTTTCCTCTTTTCGTCAACTCTGTAACAATTAAAAAAAAATAAAAATCTCTTATAACCACTTATCTGAGCGAGCATTCAAAAATCAGTGTGTGATTTCTGGTTCTTCTTCTAATAATGCTGAAATGTCTGTAAGTGATTAAAGCTGTTGGAATGATTTTGTATTTTCTTGGCCCAATAAACAAAAAATTCAAAAAAATGTCTATTGCTTTGATTTACTTCTTAATATCAGATTACGTAAAATACGTTTTAAGCACTGGGGCTGGAAACTGATTGTTCAGCCATTTTCAGTCTTGAAATAAATACATTTACTTAGTTCGTTTGCTCCTATTTTTTGACTTCAAGGTTGAGCCTTATTTCCAGGTTGAGCCTTATTTTGAAGGCCAATCCCGTATCTGCTGTGCCTTGCCCCCTGGACTCTCACCAACTTCACCTGATCACTGATTGTCTCCACCTGGACCTTGTTCTCACCCACACTCCATTGAAGTCCAGTGTTGGATCGTCGTTCGTGTTCATCCATGTTCGTCCAAGTTCGCTCAGTCAGACAAACATGTGGCTCAGCAGAGATCCAGAGGATCAGCCTGCATGTTGCTGTTGTTTTGGGTTTAGTTGTGTAAAGTTGTAAACCTTATTTTATAAAATGTCTTGAGAAAACTGGAGTTGGGAGTTTACGCTATATAAACGACGTTGAATGGAACTGACCGTGATTGCAAGAGAACATTCAGTTTGTTACACTTCCTCTCATAACTAGGAGAGGAAGTGGAGCTAATGAAGCAGAAGATGGTCTCTGGGACATCTTTTTGTTTTTTTCAATCATCAAAGCAGGTTTTGTGTGACTATACAAAAACCCATTTTTCAGACCTGTTGAATGCGCTTGCAGTATAAAAGTCATGCAAACATGTGGCAGAAGCAGCAGCTCAGCAGAAACTCAGAGGTGCATCGTTGGTTCCAGTCTCACAGACAACATGAAAGCGGTTGCAGTCTTCTTGCAGGTGTTGTGTTACGTTGTCGTCACTCACGGTAGGTTGAAATTAATTCTTGTTATTTATCTGGAAAGTAACCACTTATATAAATGAGTGATGGCTTGTTCCTCACAGCCTGGACCTGCACGGTTCCACCACAGCATTATCCTGCTAAACAGATCGACGCTGGACAGGGGGTGGTCGTCATGACAGACGAGCAGAACCGGGTCTATTCCCCCCAGTGGATCAACTTTGCAAACCCTGGGCACAGTCCAGCTGAAGCACGTGTCAGTGGGACCTGCAGGAATCTGGGGAGTTGACAGCTCAAACACAGTCTACAAATACGTAGCTGGTGACTTTGTTCCATCTCAAGGTGAATATGAACAGTAAGCAGACCACGGCTGCTTACTTATAAAAAACAAAACAAAAACCCAATGCAAAATCTTATCTGAGCAGCACATTCAAATGATTTTTAGTTTTTCTTCTAATGACGCAGAAACGTCTGTAAGCGATTAAAACTATTTTACCATCTTGGAGTGATTCTGTAATTTCCTGGCACAATAAAATGGTTAAAAAATAACATAACATCTATTGTTTTGCATGAATTGAGTTTTAATATGTGCTGCCAGTTGTTAAGTAAAATAAAAATGTGTAACTGGGTCAACTTTTCAACCTTTTTTCTACGCTTATTGTCACAATAACTTACTGATAACCGATATTTCATTTGTTTTTTTTTCGCAGTAACAGATCTCACAGGGCCAGCGGAGAAGTGCACCAAAGGCAGGTTTTTTAGGATAGAAGAGGGCAGCACACGTTGCATTGTGTTGTGTTGTATACGCAGCTCTTCAGCGACAGATGTGGCTTCTCTGGAGTCTTTACAGTGAGGGTGAGATCTGGGACGCTAATGGTGAAAGAATACACCTTTTTTCGCCTCCATGTTGTCACTGTGAACAGGCTGTACCCATACAAACCCTTGTTCTGCTCTACTTATCATTTGATTGGCTGACGGGGAGACAAAGCCAGGAGCCGTTGGTTTGTCTATAGGGGGTGATAACAGGAGCAGTTACCAGGCAATCAGCGAAGTTCAAATCCCAAATCACGCCCAGGCTTCACGGAGCGTTAACTGTCGCCCTCCCATCCTTCTAACGCACACCTTCAACACCCGTGATCCTAAAATTAGAGGCGTTTGCCACGTTTTAGAGAGACGACATCAGTGACCAGTGTCTCTGTTCCCCTGTTGTTGTGTCATTTAGTCAGTGAAGCCCAGAATGTAGGGCAGGAAGCTCATTTCAGGTGCATGTGTGTACACAACTAAGTGGTCTCCATGGAAACCACATGCAAGCGTTAAATTGAAAAGTAAAAGGACTTTAAACGCAGCGGCTCTAGCGTCTCCATCCACTGTTTTCATTTCAGGTGAACTTGACGGATGGAGGTTCGGGTTGTTCCCTTTGTCACCTTTTCATCAAATACACAAACGGAGACCATCTTCACATATTTAATGTCTAATCAAACCACTCCCACTTTAACAGGATCAAAAATTCCAGCACGAGCACCAATTGATATACCAGACCAATAGATTCATTGTCTGTCTGCACTGTGCTCTGATGACGTAGGAGGCAGACAATAAACAGACGGACAACCGATCACTCACGCACAGGTGCGCACCTCACCTGCGGGCAGTTTAGAGTCTCCAATCAACGCGACTTCTGGGGGTAGAGCTCGGAAGAGAAAACCTGCGCAAGCTTTGGGAGAACAAACTCCACGCAGGGAGGCAGTTGCCTTGGCAACCCGGGAATCGAACCCAGCAACTTCTTGTTTTTTGAGCCTCATAGAGCTTTGTTTTTCTGTCGGGTTTGAAGTGATGGCATGTACGCGCAACACCGCCACCTCGTGTCCGTGCGCGCCGCTGCAACCCCCCCCCCCCCCCTTCTCTCTTCCTCACTCGGGCTCGGGTGCTGCCGCTTTCTGTCTGCGTGAACGCAGCGGTTCTTCTCCCCGCACACGCCCGCGACGACGGCTGTCCCCTGCGCTCTCTAGGAAACGCCTCGGATTGGGGGGGGGGGGGCACATGAAGCGGCTTTTCCCGACGCTTTGCCTCCTGTAGCGGAAAAAAAAAGAAGGAAAGCAGACAGAGCGATAAACACAGACAACCTCCCTCCTTCCCTCCATCAGCTGCTACATCACCAGGTAAGACAATCTGCCATCAATTTGTTGTGGGGGGGGGGAAACGTGTTATTGCTGTGTCGCGGCGCTGCTGAGCTTTACCATCCGGTGGGTGGGCATGAACGAAAAAGATGCTACACAACGTGGATCGTTCCACCTGCTCCAGCTGTGCGCGTCTGCGTGTTAGGTGTAAACCCACGGACGCCACATCAACCGAAAGCCTCTTCGCAGTCTGACATCGCCGAGTGGCAACAGTTCGTCAAAGTCTGCGTCCAAAACCTCGTTATCACGCAAAGAAGTACAGCTGAGCCTCAGAGGACGTGCCTCTCTACGCGGTGGCAAACTTTACGCGAGGCTGCTGCGCCTCCATCCGTCACTCTCACCCTCAAGACGCCTCTAGACTCAGGATGCTCCAGGGTTGGGGGGGGGGGGGGTGTTAAGAACAAGGGCTCATCTTGATCTATTTAGTATCACTCATACCTCTCTCACGAATGACCTGGAACATTTTTAACAGCTGAACAGCTTCACTGGTTTTGCTGCATTGATTTATTTCCTCCCCTCCCTGTGGGCTGTAAAGTGTGGGGTCATTAAAAAAAACAAAACAGCAACAATCAAAGAACTCAAATAAACCTATGTTTTAACTTTACAAAAAAAAAAGTTGTGGGTGAATGCATGTGCAGGCCCAGTGAATGCTACTTAATTCCTCAACCACGCGCCTGCCGTGACCACCTACCTCCTGGGTTTGACCAAACCCTGACGGTTCTTTTCCATTTGCGAGCAGCACGCACGCTCCTTGTTGTGCTTTTGTTGGCTTTGAGTCAAATTTGCTCTGGTTCTCTCCGGACTCTGGACGTGGTTTTAGTTTTTAATCAAGCTTTTATAATCTGTAACATATTTCCTTTCCCAGCGCTGTGAGGATCAGAATCGACTCTCATCCCCTCACCGTCTCATACTTTCACGTCTGTTGGCGCGACTTGTAACTTGCAAACATCACAAAGCGTAGAGCGGATTGTGATTGTTTTCGGAGAACTGTGTCTTTCTTGTGTGAAATATTTGTCGAAGGCGCTCTTTGCTGGTCGCTGGGCATAAACCTTGAAGCGTCATGATGCATGTGTCCTCTCTGTTGTCACCATCGCATCCTTTAACAGCATTTTTTTAGCCTTCTATGAGTCTTTAATGGTTCTTCTGTCCATCTTCTTCCTCTCCGGTCGCCTTCTTTTTGCACGATTCCCTATAATCCATTTACCTTTCGTGCTGTAAGACACACTCTCTCCTCTGACATTAAAGATCTATTCTATGTTGTACATAACTTTTATTTCTTTCCATCCAATCTCCTCCAATCTGTCCCCCTTTTCCTTTCCTTTCATCTCTTTCACGCCACGTCTTTCGCTTTACAACTTCTTCTCCGTGCCCTTGGGTCGTGCCTGCGTTTCACCGAGATCAATGACGGCTGAAGATATTTCATTTCAAGTGTCAGATTAAATTAGGGCGAACCAGCGCGGATGAGGTTTTAACGGTCCTGATAGAGAGCGGCGACGTGCTCTGCCATCAGCATTGATTAGCTCTGTTGTCACTTCAGGAGGGAGGCAAGGTTTGATTAATCCGAGTGTAAAGTAAAACCTGGAGCGACGGCATCTGATGCTCTCGTAGGTTTAAAAATGAGCTTTTCTCGACTAATCAATAGCCGAACCTCCTCCTGCAGCGTCGCTCCTTCTTGCCAGTCTCGCTGCTCTTTTTGCAAAACTCAAAGAGTTTGACTGTGAAGCATTTTTGACTGTTCCTTTTAAAAAGGAGAAAAGAAGAAAGACCCGAGCTGTGTGTAGTCGAAAACCCAGAGAAGCGAGCACGGGTGGGGGGACAAACGCTGCTTTCGTGTCTTCTGGAGAGAGGAGCGGGAAGAATAGGGTGTGATGAGACGCACCAGAGCGTCGAGGGAGCAGAGTTTCATGCCACTTGATGGCCTGTGGAGCCGCTGTTTGACGATGCTGGTGTGCCCCCCCCAAGCGGTAGACGCTCCACAGCAGTGAAAGGACGTCTGTCTTTAAGCACGATGAGGGCGGGTTTTTATTTTAAACATACTGAGGCCTTCAGACTCAGTCGCCACACTTTCAATAAAACTCTCGGCCTCCAGCTTTGGTGGGAACAAGGACAGAGGGTCAGAGTTTGGGTTTGTTTGTCTTTAATGGCTTCGTTCAGTGGCAGCGTTGCAGCGCTTTAGACTTCGCAATCTCCACGAGTCAGCAACGTGAAAGGAGCAACCTCCAGCTGGACAGCGAGGACGCAGATGGCTCCTTTTTAAAAAAAAAGAAGAAAAATCTACTCCTGACTCATGCTAACGTGTTAATATGCAGTGCTGCAGCACAAATGGCATGAATCTGCATTTTTCTGCCATTTGCTGCAAGACCGATAACCCATCAGCGGGGATGTGGCAGGCTGAGCACCAGGCAAGGGAAAAAAAAATGTCCGCCCTTGGTCCTTATTTACATCAGGCTCATTCATCTCCCCACTCGCTGTTCGCCGGAGTTTGACACTGAAATGGGTTCTGCGAAAGGAGACTCTGAAAAGTGTTTTTGTTGTTGTTGTTGTTGTTGTTGTTGTTTTCTTTACTCGTTCTCATGAGCAAATCAGAGATGACGAATGGCACTGGCAGCTTAATGATCTTGTAGTAGAAGGGCGAGATGCTGAAGCAGGCACGTTACACACTAACTGCAGCGAGATGAAGATCGACTCCACCTCCAATTAAAGGATCCGACGAGGGGAAAAGTTACTCTCTCTCCCCCCAACGTATAAAACAATCCGAACCCTCCCTCATGACTACGTCTGTCGTCTTTTTGTGTTATGAACATGTACCGGCAGCGGAGTTTTGACACATTCGCTGCGGCTCCCTTAGGGTTTGTCTCTCTCTCAGCTCGCTCCCAAGCGCACACATATTCTAGGAAATTAAGGAAGTTAATTTCCATTTCCCACCCCCCCCGTGCCTGTGTCTTCAACGTAAAGCACTACGCCGCTCTCTCCAGGCACCGCTGCCCCACATCACAGGCTCCTATCACACGTCAGCCCGGAGCTTCAGTCTCAATTAGAAATTACATCTCCGTGTTGGATCTCCAACCGCCTGCCTCCCTCTGCGCTTCTCGGCGTGTAAAGGTAGCGACAGGAAGCGCCGATTTTGCGCGTTGGCGCGATGCGACGTGCCCCTGAGGATTGTGGGATTGTGTTTTTGTACTGTTTGAACAGGCGTGTTTGTATATGAAATGGCTGTTTGGATTCGCGTCTCTTAAAGCAACCGGCTATTTGTGCACGTCGTTGCACTTACGCACACGCAGCAGCGTCGCAAGGGGTCAGCGAGGCCACGTGTTAATGTTTGCACGTATGTTGTGAGCTGTTGGGTGCCAAGGGATGCGAACCTCTCAAGTCTGTGATATGCTATTTTCTGTAATTGCTCTAGTCAGTAGAGTCCAAATGGAGGAAGATGGAACAGGAGCCTTTTTCGCTGTCGTTTCACATTCGCACGTAAACTTCTGGATTTCTGCTTCGGTTTTGTCGACAGGCTACGCACATCAACGCGAGAAGGGAAGCGGCGGGACTGGCCCCGACTGAGCTCAGCGAGCACTTTAGAACCCACTGCCCTGCCACAACGTCGGGAGGGTAAAAAACCAAAAAATAAATCGGTTTAAACATTGACTGACACACATCAGAAAACTGATCCTTCGGCTACGTCGACACGCGGCCACTAATTCTGCATCGAGTTGGACAAAAATCAATGCAGCTGTCAGAAAGCCAGCGTACCGAGAAGAGAAGAAACGCGCGAGCTTATTATTTTGTTGTAAATGTCAAACACTGACTCAGGAACTTCATCCTTCTGAGGGATGGACTAAAAGCCACGTCTGTGTTTACTTAACCCCCCCCCCCATCGTAAGCAGATTCAGCTCTCTGTGTACAGGCATATATTTTGTCAACATCGGTTTTGGTACAATTTTTATCCAAGGCTTGACGTCCGCTTGGGCCACGTGGCTGTATTTGCTCAGAAGTTGAGAAAAGCGACACACACACACACACACACACACACACAGAAAAAACCCCAACTAGATTTGCGGCCCAGGAGCTGCAGCTCACGCATACACAATGAAGTCGAGTTTGTTTATCACGTCCCCTCTCATTCCGCTGGTGTTTCTGTTAATGTCCTCTGGGCCTGGATGACAGCGCGAAACCCTTTTAATCACTGACGGATGTGCACGCGTTGCACAGCAAAGCATCTCAGCCAATTACTGATTCAGCATAAATAACCCCCCCCCCCCCCCCACTCGATTCTTTGCTCGTCTGAAGACACTCGCTGGAAATTATAGCCGCTCGCTGCTTTGTTAAAGATTGGACCGACGGCACCGCAATCACGCTGGATACAGGACAGGCAGACTGACGGAGGGTGTCAAGTGTGTTTCATTCCATCCATTGATTTGTGGTTAATAGCATAACGTGTGGGGTGGGGTGGGTGGGGGGGGGGGGGGGGGGGCTACTGCAGAGACTGATGATCTGAACCTTGGCGTATATTTCTTGCGGCAAGATTCCCCACCCTTCATCGTCAAAGCAGAAACCGGGGGAGTTTAGACTTCCACTTTAGAAGACGCGTGTTGGACGGGATTTAAAATGCAGCAGGGGCCAGAAAAAACAGCAGGTAATTGTGTGCAACTGTGTGAAACATCACCCACAGTCTGGGCAGGATTAAAATCACTGACCAGAGCGGCTAATATTACAGCCTCCCCCTTTCCCGTCCTGTAGAGAAATAAATCCGCACCTAATGGGGCGTGAGAGAGGGAATTTGGGCACCTTTTGGAATTCAGACGCCTTTTAATCATTCCTACTGGTCTTGTAGTTCTTGTATTTTCAACTCATCTTACTATAATTATCCAGACGCGCACAAAGCACTGGCTGCCCCTCGCTTTTGTGTCTTTCTTGGCGTTAGTTTGGTTTCTCCCGGTCGTGTTGCGCGCTCTCCAGCAAACGGGGGATAATTACAATGTGGTGACAGGCTGCTGTAATGGAAAGCAGCTCCCTTAACCAGCAAAATAAAAAAAAAAGGAAAGAACTAAAACTGAAGGCAGGGGCCCACAGAGCAGCTAAGTAACTACAGCGAGACGAGCTTTTCACGTCTTCAGTCGCCTGGTTGTCAACGTTTTCCCCCGACTCGACAAACAGGAGCTGCTAAACAAGTTGTACCTTCATTTCCAGCCTCTCGGCGTCTTAAGTAGCGTTGGCCTGGCGCGTTCGAACCAGGTCGCCAAAACCAGGTCAGCGTCCTCACAATAAGTAGGACGAGTGAGGCACAGATGCAGGAAACAAGAGTCAAATATAAAGATGTGTAGAAGTGCAGATGTGGTTCTGCTTCCCCAAAAGGTTTAGGTTTTAGGGTTTGCTTTCTTTCTTTCTTTTCTGCAAAACGGAGAAAGTGATACTAGTCCATCCAGATATTTAAATAAGTTTGCAGTAAGTCTAATCGGCTGCGTTATTCATATTTTTAATCATAAAGCATTTGTGGATTACTACGATTAAAGCATGAACTCATTTATTTATTTTTTAAATTCTGTGACGCATTTGTTTGTCATCTGTTTTTAAATCCCCCGTTTATTACCGCCGCTCTAATCACATGAGTACATTTTATTATTATTATGTGCTTATAGCATCTGCTTTATTCATGCATATTTCCACTCTTCTGTCGCAAAGGTATTATTCAAAGTAGGAAATGAGGGATGTTCAAAAGAATTTGTTACTGAGATACACAAATACACGACTTAGATAACGGATCTATAAACAAATAACAAAAAGGCTTCTCTTTTTTGATGTTATCGTCAACTTATCTAGTGGACAAGCAGAATAACTTCAGGGATTGAGGGACGATCCGATAAAGGAGACGCAGATCTGCCGTTGTACGTTTAAAAAAAGTGGTTGTTCAGGTTGGATGACTTGTTGGTGTCTATTATCCTGAGCAGAAGCGAGATTTGTTTAGTTTTTTTCTGGAAAGATTATTTGAAATGCAACCAATCGAATCCTGTTGCAGTCAGTCAGGATTTGACATGATTCAAAATGACAAAAACAGGAAGAATCAAGATGCTGAAGACAGACATTTCAGGCCAATTGAAGACCAGTGTAGTCATTATACAGTCATGCGCTGCAACATCATTGGAAAGTAGTTGACGCACAGCTTGCTGTAGGAATGATGCGCGTAGCTCATCCTTTAGGAAACCCCCTCATTTTCGAAAATGGAGAATGGCTAAGTATCGCGGAAAGGCCGTGTAATTGCAGTGTTCTCTAACGCCGCACTTCTCTAATGCCAGACTTGGCCAGAGGCGAAGCTCCGACACGTCTCCTCGTCGTGATTCATCGTCCCGTGGGCCATCCTTCCACCTCGACGCTCAACTCACCGCCCTAGCTCCAGCGTTACGCTCTCTCTAAGGTGGATATTCCGGACGTTAGTGCTGACTAGTATGTGCAGCCGAGGGGGCTCGGGGTGTGTTTCGGTGAAAAGGTGGGTGGATTGTGCGGCGGCTTCCATTTGAAGGTCAGCTCGCTGTGCCGGACACGTCGTGGAGATTGTGATCACTGACCCCGCGGGTCTTGATTTTTTTTGGGGGGGGAGGGGGCCTTCGCTTAGCCTTTAACCTCTCATCGAGCGCTGTGGAAGAACAACAGGGCTGAAACGCCTTTGATGCATAATGCATCCAAGCCAGCGCTGCTGTCAGTCAGGTTAGCTGTGGCCTCCTTGTCCAGCTTTCATGTCCGCTTTAATTTTTCATTCATGGCATTTAACGGATGCTCTCATCGGGGGGGGGAGAGCGTGAGCTGCTGGGGGTTCAGCTAATTAATAAGTCGGCTCATGAATGCGGGCGGCTGCTACTATCAGATCTGTGACCTTTTTAGACGTGTGATGGTCTCTGTACCTTTTATCCTTCATCCTGGTGCTCGTACAGAAGGGAATTTGCAAGTGATCTTCCTCTCAAAAGCCAATTTCTTCATACTTTACGCCGCTAAGTAGATAAAGCTGGAAGCATAACGAGGCAGATTTTGAAAGAAATCAAGGGTGTCCTTTCCAGTCAGTAATAAAATAGCAAAAACGTACAATTGGATGTGGTTCCAGTAGTTTATTTCAAACTTTACTTTCAGTATATTTAGTTTTCTGTAAGCTGAAAGTCTACGGACTGTAAAATAATTCATATTTAATAATCTGATCTGAGATCGTATTCAAACTCTAGACTTATTTGCCATTTAGGGTCATTTCTTCGATTCAGCGTGTCTGTGTCTACATTCGCTGATTTGTTCAGTAGTTTGCGACTAGGAGGACATTTCAGTTTTTCGGCTCCATCACAAGCCTCTGACGGCTTCACTGCTCATCTGACCAAGGGAAACTGGACTTATGTGAAGAGTATTTGGCATCAGTGGGTGGAGTGATGTGGGCTATTTGTCCTGATTCCAAGAAGTCAACTCCTCCCTTGGGGCGTCACTGAAGCCCCAGAGTGGGATTCAAACAGGTACTGCTCCTTCAATGGATGCTTGAGTGCCTTGCTTTAATGGCCACACATGTTTATGCTGCATAGAAGCGGCTCCCGCGTGTATTTGAGCCTTAAAGATTGAACATCATCGCCCGTCACTCGCTGCGATGCTGCGGCTCACTCTGTGGGTTTTACCGAGAGAGACTCGAACCTCTCCCTCTTTTACGGCGCTGGAAACACCTGCCACATCAAGCTTGTCAATAAGCCGAGCTGTCGTTTTGAACACCGGCCAACTGAGAAGCAGTACAAACCGAACGAGAGGCAGCGACTGCAGACTAATGTCGCTTTTTCTTTTTTAAAGAAACGCTTTTTTATGACACAATTTGGAAAAGATTGAACATATTTCATTAATGGTCACATTTCAGTGGATGGATCAGTTTCCACGCCTCACGTAGTTCAGTGGGTACCGACTTGAGCTTACACTATGCAATTATCTTTCTATTCCTCCCATAAAAAAACGAAACAAAACACGCAATCATGGCACAGTGAGGCGCTTTGGACCCCGGCATCCACCGCAGGGGAGCAGCACGCGGCCCGGGCCTGGCATCAGCTTCGCTGTAGGCCTCGGCTGTCGGCAGGGGGAGAAGAACGTCAGCAAATCAAAGGCCACATGGCGAGATATGATCACCCCGCTACTTTATTGCTGATGATTCATCCTTCTGTCTTTCGTGCTTTTTGATTTTTCAACATCTGCTTTCTGCAAGGTCAGATCCACAAGCTCTATGTAAAACGCGACGGGCTTAAGCAGAAGTCTGAGTCATGAAATAGTGAGGAGGAAAAGGCGCGTGAGAGAGAAAAGTGCTCCGCAGCCCTCAGGTGAGATTTAGTAAGTCTACAGGTTGCTATGAGACGCAGTGATGTAACTGCTACAAGTGAGTCATGTGCAGTGGGAATTACTTCATCCTGATCTTTTTTTTCGGACTGAATTGGGAGAGAACTGCTAAAAATACCTTTTTCTTGGAGGAGCACGAAGAAGCACGAGCCACTGGCTGTTAAACGAAAGCGTTAAAAGCCCGCCGAGGCGCAGGACGCGATCTTATGATGTAGCGAAACCTCGTGGTTTCGGGTTTGGGACTGCGGCGCAGCCTGGGATGACATCATAGCGTAGTCGCCGTCACGCCCCAGACGCGTCATGGGATTACGAGTTATGCGAATCACTTAGCGCGTGCTCCAGCGGCGAGCGTTAATTCCCTGTAATTGCATTAAATGTGATTTGCATAACACAAAGCTGAATAGATTACTTCAGCTATGATACATTTCTTCATGGGCCGTTTTATGCCGATTCATTTCCCTTGTGGCGTTTTTGCACGTGTATGGAAGCGTTGGCAGGCCGTCACGTGGCAATTTTGGGGTCAAGTGCGAGGCCATTGTTCAGCTCTGACGTCAACAAACGTCTGCATCACTGATTTGCATGCCAGCAAACTTAATAGAGACCTTTTTTCTTTCCTTTTCCTCTCGCATTTTCCCAAGGACGTGCGCAGTCCTTTGTGGGCCTTCCATTAAACATATTACCGGTTGTCCGCGGCCACAGAGGAGCTTTTAATGGATTTGTCAGCGCGTCTCGGCTGAGATCTGAGTCTCGCGCGTCGTCGGTAATGCACCGCAAGAGCCTGGACGCTGAAATCAAACCCAGCGATCAAAGTGAAACATTTAGTTGTGCGATCAGACGATGCTATCGTGTAACCGTGTCCAGCAGGGTTTGACGCCTGGTGTTGGGTTTCTAGGGGGTCATTTTTTGAACATATGTAGGTTTCCTTTCGCATATTTACACATCGCAGTCTGTGCTTTTATGTATTTTACGTGTTTGTAAATGCTTGAATCAGGGCATGTGGGCTTTTATGTAGCGTAGGTGCTGGTGTGATGACACGTGCGGGTGCATGCACAGGTGCATGCCCTGTCCTCCCCCAGGGATGAGAGGGGGGGCAGCTCTCCAAAGGGGCGATAACTCGCTCAAGGCTGCGACTTTGAACAAGGGCGTCTCTCTCCTGCTATTGAAGGAAGCCCATTCATCACAGCCCCGTGTCCTAGCGGGGGCTCGGAGACGGGCACACGGACGGATTGATGAACACGAACTGATGGGGAAAGACGCGTCGTGACTCTGCCTATTTGCGGATCTGACCCCCCCCCCCCTCCTTTTCCCATCGCAGACCTGTCCTTACACCGACACACATTTATCCCCTCAGCATCAGAACAATTGACTGGAGAATCAAGCCAGAGACTGTCTCCGATTCTGGCGGGGGCTCTGCTTCGCTTAGATACAAATAAGAGAATTGTTCTGCTCTTTAAATGTCTTAGTAGCTGCTGTGTTTTACTGTTTTGGGACCAATTAGATCGTTAGTTTCTTTTGGCAGTAATACGAAATTAGATTCCAGCCCAGTTTGTATGATTTTTTTATTTTTTTATTTAAGCGAGCTCAAGCAAGGGCGCATCTATTGGCGGAAGGGAAGAAACCCCACTTTTTCTGAGAAGCCATTAAAACGAGCCAGTCGAGCATGGACGGTGGATTGAAGACGGCTTTCAGAAATGTGACAGACCACTTTCAACATCCCAGAGTTCCTGCTTTGGAAGGCAAATGGGGTTTGTCCCGTGTTTGCGAGGCTTGGAAGACGTACAGGAAAGCAACCGATTATTAAATCCGCCGGCTGCGGCTCGGAAGAACATTCTCTGATCTCGTTTCACTCTGAAGATGGATGTGTGCAGTGCGAGAGCTCTCTTACACTACTGGCAAAGATTTACAGATTTTCTTGCGGTAATGAAAAACATCTTCAGCGTGGTTTGCCCTTTTATTATGCACACTACTGGGCCAATCAGCAAGACTGTAGGTTGCGCTAATAAATGTCAGAGCTCGAAATGAGGGTTTTTGGATACTCCTCCGTGCTGCACGACAGGAGTTATGAAAAAGGTCAGACCCACAAGGCCAGGTGTGAGCAATAAGGGCAGACTTTCAGCGGAGGAACTGCAAAAATTTGGAACACATCTCTGGCAGCGGTGTGGAGAAGATGAGCCTGGGTCCTGCATCTTTCCTGTCATCTCCAGCACCGTCTCAGTGTGGTGCTGAAAACATTTGGCCAGGGATGGAGGGAGAGAGAGAGTTTGGGCAACAAAAAAAAGCTCCCATCGCCATGGTTACTGCCAATCTCCATAATCTTTTTGTTTCCTCTTCTTCATTCTCGCTGCTCGTCTTCTCTTTCCCTCTGCCCGTTCGTCTCCCCGATGCTCACGGGCTGTGACGTCTGGAGCTCATCAAGCGTTGCCGATGATTTACACCATCGACACGTCGGCGCTGACGGATGGCGGCATTACTCGCCAGACGCGTCGCGCGAGATGAACGGCGGCGGTGGTGGTGTCAGTTAGCGGATAAGGGCTTGGATATTTGGCGTGGAAAGAGGGAGTGGGAGTTTCTTTCTGAGTGCACGGGTGTGATGTGTGCCAAGGTTGGAGGTTGAATGTGTAGTCAGGCTGTTGTGGCTGCTGCAGAAAGAGGAGCTAAATTGGGAAGGAGACCTGTCATCTCTTCCCCAGTAGACTCCCAGTGCAGCGCTGGTTGGGCTTTTTAATATCCGTGATTAGATTTGAAAAACAGTGGGGAGAGATGTCACTGCTGACAGGCGGAATTTTTTTTTCATCACGCAGTCACTGGGGCGTGTTGAAATAACCTGGTTAGATAGTGCCGTTAACCCTCCGCTTGTCACAGAGAGTTTTACATGACGAATGCGAGCAATCGCTCGTCCGCTAGCAAAAGCAAACCCAGGCAACAGCAGTCGGTGCGGGATGCGCAGCCGTTCAGATTTCCGGCTCGAGAGATCACCAGCCGCTGGTGCCCCACGGGAGGCTCCTCCGGTGGCTGTCTTGACCTTTGACCCTCCCCCAGCACACGGATGCTATCACGCTTGTTCCTCTTCAAGGTCACCACACAACAGGTCAGAGGTCATTGGTTATGTGCGTGAAGTGGGAGGATGAATGCTCCCCCCACCCCGCCCTTATCTGTAGGCTCCTCACATGGACCACGTGTGGGGTGGGTGTGTGTGTGTGTGTGTGTGTGGCTGGAATTAACATTGATCCCATGATGCTTTCATGTGCTCACACGTAGTTATGGACTTCACATAATTCTCAGACAGGATCAGTAAAGTCGGAAGGCAGATGGAGGACTGTTGGACACAAACGAATCGTTTGGACCAAACTGCTAAGCAACATGTTGCAGACTGGTTAATGTCATATTGTTTGGGCCCCTGACAGCATTCGACTCGTGTTCCTTTTGTTCAGCCTTTACAGCGCTGATAATCGGTGGGGACGTCTTAGCTGTAATGATTCCACGAGGGCGGCTGCTAATTCAGGCTGGTTAGTAAAGATTCAAATGAATAGATACAAAAGGGGATACGAGAGATTGGACAACGGATAAGCCTCACTGTAACGTGTTTTGGAGGGTTTTTATCTTCTTTCCTACCTCCTGTAAAATCAGCCTGATGCGCCTCCAAACCAGCTCAGATAAGAAATGTGGGAGAAACTGGAGACGGTGACTGCAGGCTTTGTTTCAACACGCTGTTCTGATTTCGCTGAGCAGCATCTGGACTCCTTATTGGAACAAACAGACTTATCTGGCACGAAAGCGTTGTTTCTCACTGGTGCCCATTTGCACACAGAAACTCGTTGGCTGTTTGACAAACTCTGGTTTTTCTGGTTATTAAATGCATTCTGAACCTCCGATCGTTCGATAAAGTGACAAAACCTCCCTTTTTTGTTTTTCTGTGGCTCGTTCTGGCTCACGCGTGCTGTCGAAGGCTTGGCTCTATCCCACGTAATACCACGGTCCGAGTCCCTTTTTTGGAGCAGCGTGAGCGGCGCTGGAGCAGTGCCAGGAAACGTCAATACT
This sequence comes from Macropodus opercularis, assembly GCA_030770545.1. NCBI lineage: Eukaryota > Metazoa > Chordata > Actinopteri > Anabantiformes > Osphronemidae > Macropodus > Macropodus opercularis. The sequence goes on along the minus strand of CM061108.1, from coordinate 9,651,856 downwards.
ACGCTGGCGCGCTTCATAGATCGGTCTCATTGCAGTCGAGCCGTTGATTACAGTAGCCTCGCAGCCATCGCAGCCCTGCATCTGTGCACGCCTATCAAAATGTAAAAATAATGGCAGCCGCTGAAAAAGAGGGTAAAAGCCTTCAAGCAGGCCCGCTGCGTTTGGCTTGTTTCTCTCTCTGTGTGTGTGTCGGCTTAAAGAGATTACACTGGAGCCCAGAGCGAGACAAAGTGTTGTGGATAAGCGCAGACTTTTCTAGATTACATTTACACTTTGGGGTTTTGGTATCTGTTGGGGAAACAAGCGCTGGCCCCGCTGCGAGGATCAAAACCGGCAACTGTACCAATGAGCAACACAGTCTTGATGAGCATCTGGCAACCCCGGACGCGTAAACAGAGAGAGTTTTCCTGTGGGCGGTCATCTGCCTCGGCCGGTTGGTGATTGGATGGAGATGAGACAGAACAGGCAGGGGGGGAAAAAAAAAGATTGTACAAATGTATTTTTGTATTCTGCACAGGAGATCTAACCAACTGAAAAGACCAGAAATTGTTTTCATCCACCTTTATGTCAACAACGTTTGCGATTTCCTGATCCACAATTCTCACAGTCCTCCAACCTTTTTCTGCTCATCCCTCCTGTCTCTCCCGCATCAGGAGGCAGCTTGACTGCACCAATAACTCGTGATTTATGCCCAACGCGCGTTTGGATTTTTCCAGCCGCAGCTCGGGACGGCCCGGGCTTCTAGAATGGAAATGTCAAGGCTCTCTATCTTGTGCCCCCCCCCCCCCGTGCTCTTGTTTTCCTCTGTCAGGTTTGACACTCGCTCTACAGCTGTGCATTCTGGGAAAGGAGGGCTAATTGGATTGTCATATTTTCACACAAGGGAATACAAGAGAGCGAGGAAAGGGCTTCACACAGTGGCCTTGTTTGACTCCCCTTTTTTTTTCTCCTCCTCCTCAATCCCCTCCTCGGCCCAATGAGATTTTTTTTTTCTCCATGCGACCAGCCAGAGCTTAAGGCCTAATCTCCTCTGTAGTACATGAAAAGAAGCCGGCTATCGCTCCTTTGGTACCCCTTCCCCTGCCGCTTCCTAGAACATCAATTCGCTCCTTCATCCAAACACCAAAGCTCCTCCCACCTCCCTCTGTCGGGAGAGTCTACTGTTGCATCTTGATCACCGCAGTGCCATAAGTCATGGTTTACAGCCGCCTGGAGGGCTGTAAACTCCCGGCACTGCCCTTTTCTCTTACAAGCACGCGCACATGACTGGACAGTGGAAGGTCAGGTCAGCAAAGCAAGTGCAAAACAGAGAGGGATGCTGCCATGATAACAAACACGAGGGTCCCTCTGGGACATGGGCCAGGATTACGGTTAAAGGGACAGAAACCGAAGAAAGGGGAGTAAAAGTAGTTGTTGGATTTACTGCAGACGTTTTTATAAGCCTGAAAGTTTGGACTAGACCCAAAACGATGAGCAGACACTAATTAAAGAGATCAAGTTCCCAGTAGAGAGACCAGGTCTCGACCCAGACGGCGCATTACTGAAGGCGTTAGCGATATGAACGCTCACTCCAGATAAAGGTGGGTGAGTGGGAAATACCCGAGAGGCTGCATTTTAGCTCCTCGCCACGTACTGCGCCTCTGCCATTTAAGGATTATAACCTACCCCTTCACAGCAGTATCGGCACCGTAGGTGGGAAGGTGGTGAGAGAGAGAGGACACGGCCCGGGCGATTCTGTGCCAGAGAAAAGGAAATCCTGCTAAGCCAGGCCCGACTTGGACGGGGGGGACAGGAGGAGGCTTTTGTGGCTGTCCCTCGACACAGGGCCGGTTATCAGATAGGAGCGTGTCTGTTTTCAAGCCGTCCTCAGGAGCCGGAAGTGAAGGAAGGACCGCAGCGTGGGGGGGGGGCAGAGGAAGTGTCCTCCAGGACGATACTGAATGGTTTTCAGTGTCTCGTTCCGTTCGCGCTGAAGACGTTGACAGAATCGAGCTGAGCTGAGTCAGTAGGTCTGGCAAAAAGCAAAACGCAACGTTTCTGGGACGAGAACGTTACAAAGCACTTTTCAGACTCTGATCAGTAAACGATGCTGATGTCGGACGGTTCGCACATTTGATGCGCAACGTGTCGCGATCATACATCCACAACACGGCATCGGTGATGAATATACTCCAGGCAGCAGACATTGGGGGGGGGTTTGCGCACAGGCCTAATCGCTGGCTCATGGCTCTCCGCCTGCCGGGCTGAATGAGCAGCTAACGCCCCTCCTCTCCCGCAGTTGAAAGGCAGCCACGTTCAAATTGCCTCAGTAATGAGTGCCGCACATCCTCCATATTGCACGAAGCGGGATGTAAACAAATGAGCTTTCACCTCCTCTTTCGCTCCCCTGCTGATGCGTTCAGGAGACTTTCCTCTCGCAATCACCACGCATTGAGGTGCGGGCTGTGATTCCTCCTCCACCGCCGTTGTATCGAAAGCGTCAAGCTGTGCTTAGTGCAACAGGAGTTTGTGTTCATAGCAGGGCTCGTTGTCCTCCACGGGGACCTAAAATGGAGACACCGCTTTTTGTTTTTTGTTTTTGACACGTCAGTGCTTTGTTTTTCCAGCCTGCTGCACTTGGTTCAGCGTCGCTTGCAAAGAGACTCAGAGCTGACTCAGCATCAGCAGCTCTGGTCTTAAAACGTCTTCGCGCTGAATAAACATACACAAACATACAACCGCATTATTTATCCAGCAGGCTAATTAGCAAATTGTTTAACCCCGTGCAACTCCGACTGGTGCGCTCAGCAATTTCACTTGTTCATTATCTCTGCCTTTGCGCCGTAATCCCCATTTCCATGTCACTGCCAGGCGCTGTGATAATTGCCAAGCAAGATAATTGTTTACATACTGCAGGACACATGAACTGACAATAGAGCAGGGCTTTGGAGTCTTTGTCACAGAGGAAAGAAGCCGTTTTCTCGTGGAAGCCCCCCCCCCCCCCGGTCCTCAGACGACCTCAGAGGAAAAAACAAAGAGCGTCGTGAAGCTGCGCAGCTTATTGGAGCGACGACAGATGATTCATTAATTGTCTGGACGAGTTTCCTTTTTGTTAGTTGAGATCTGATGCAGTGGAGAGGAACGTTCCATTCCTACGCTGGATGTACAATCTAACCGGCGTCATACAGGCAGGAGAGCATCAGAGTTTAAAAAAGGAAACGTCTGCGGTAACACAAACAACGCAACGATAGAAAACGTCACCAAGACGAATTTAAATTAAAATTCTCAGTTCTTTTCTCTTTTTTTTTGCAATAATATATACATATATATATTTACTCTTAATAGTGCATGTTCTAATTCTGACTGCTGTGCTAATTAAACCGGGAGGAATGTTTGCGCTGCCCACCTCAGCTTAATGACCTACTAACTCAAATAGCCACACAATGCGCGCGCTAATGTTTTTCTGCGCTCCCAGCCAAACCTGGAGGATGGATCAGTACAAATTTGGGAATATTAGGCTGAAGACAGCAGGCCTGGGATCGTGGGATTCCTGAATAGTGTTGCCATAGCAACAGTGATTTCCCCCTCTGCAGGTGGTTGTTCCCGTGGTGGTCCCACCCGGCTGGTGGTTTACCTGCGGCGGAGGGTTCAGCAGGGAAGAGCGGGCGTTGTCTGTAGTCATTCATTCGTCCACGATGGGGGAACATTAAAGAGACTCTCTTGATTCACAATAGTCGCTGGAATATGGCGTATTAAGGGGATGAATACGAGACAAGAAGTTGATATTTGCGAGAAGCAAAGGGAAGGTTCTCAAGACTGTGGTGAGAGCAGCGACGCTGTACAGCTTAGAGACAGCGGTGCTGAAGAAAAGACAGGAGGCAGAGCTGGAGGCAGAGCTGGAGGCAGCGGAGCTCGAGATGTTGAGATTCAAAGGATGGACAGGATCAGAAATGAGTCCATCAGAGGCACAGCTCATTGGATGTTTTAGAGATAAAGTCAGAGAGGCCAGATTGAGGTGGTTTGGACGGAAGTTCAGCGGAGAGACTGTGAATATATCAGTAAACGGGTCCTAAGGTTGGAGCTGCCAGGCAGGAGGTGATGATGGTGAAGAGGAGATGCAGTATGTGAATGTAGCGAAAGAGGACTAATGAAGTTAGTTGATGTGAGAGAAGAGGAGGCAGAGGACGGGGTTAAATGGGGGAAGATGACTCGCTGTGGCGACCCCTGAAAGGGAAAAGAAGAAGAAGAAGACAAGACAATAAGATGGTATAGAGCTTAAAGAATAAGGAAAGAGTTCTACTCTGTGAAATGATGCCACTTTTTAACGACCTGATAGTGAAAGGAAGCGCGTCTGTTCGTGACACGCTGGATCAGAGCCCCTGGCTCTTAAGAGACTCTCAAACCTCGGACGTTTGAGAGAAGAGAAACTGCACGAGACACCTGGAGTACGCCGCATCGTAGCGTGGTTCAAGGAGCCGCTGAGGTCATTCCAGAACACGCGTACGAGCGACCAACAGCGTGAAAGGAGGTCAGAGGGTCATCTACTAATCCAACTCCTGGTCTTTACTTTAATTCCAGAGCGCAGGTAGTTCAACTTAGACACGTGTGGGGCGCATTCACATGTCGCCTCATCTTTGTGATTCTGATACATTTGTCAAACTACTGATCCCACAGCTTAAATCTCACGAATCACTCGCAAACTCCCGCGTTTTTCCGCTGACTCAACATTTCTTTTCAAGTTACCCCTTTGATTTATTTCACGCTACCCCTGCAGCCGATTTTCTAAGCGCCATCCAGCCAAACTGCCGTACTGCGTAGGCAGTGAATTAAAGTGCGTAGTTTTCCTTAGCCAGCTAATTTCCACTCCATCCGTCAGACAGGTGGGGAAGGAGCTAAATTAGATCACATCTCCCGACTGTTCCTCTTGAGGCTGAAGTCCTGGAGCTGTTTTCCACTAAGCAGGTGGCGTAAAGTCGTGGCTAAGGTTTTTAATACATCACAAAGCATCTAGGGAACGCGTTTAAAGTCCACATGCTCCCGCATCCTGTACAGGGAAGCTTCTCTGCTTGAAGACACCAGTGTTGCTGAAAGTCCTTAATAATAATGACGGTGGTGATTTCGACAAGATCCAGGGTACAAGCGGTTTACGTGAGCTCCTTCTGAAGAGCGGTTGAGGAGGTCCGTCGCTCAGAGCCTCAGAGGTGTTCTATCCCACCACGAAGAGGCCTCGAAGTAGACCTCGCACACACTGATGAGATGGAGGAAGTGTCCTGGGAGAAGGACGTCTCGGAGAAGAGGCTGAAGATGGATGAATGGAATAATAATCCGGCAAAAAAAAAATGGAGACTGGGGCCTGTGGGGAAAAGATAATTCAGCACATAGGGTTTGATTTAGCTGCCATGCAACACGGCGCTTAAAAGTCCCACCAGGAAACTATACTTAAGATCAGAAAGCCATCTCTGACTATGACGGAGGCCTTTAAAAGTAAATGTTGTGCAGTAAAATTTCCCAGACCGGCGAGAGCTGCTGCGACAGGACATCGTCAGGCTCGTCAGAGGAGCTGTGTTTCCCGCGTGGGACTGACTGACTAATAGTTCTCAGCGCGTGAAGTCAGAAGTTCGACGTCGCTCCCGGCCCGCCTCCGCTGGTTTTGATCTCGTGAGCAATACTGGTGACGGTCCCTCATCACCTGCCCATCAACGATGGGCGATGTCGAGCAGGGCGACGACGGCTCCCCGCCTGCTAATGGGTCACGCTCCTGCCAACATACCAGAAGGATTGACCTCATCACTTGGCGCGACTCCTCTTATTCCCCACTTGCGGTCAGCTTTGAAACCGACCACATCTCACATCTCCCGAGCTTTGATCTTTTTTACTTTTGACATTTCTCTTGTTGTTGTTTTCCCCACCGATCCGTTGGGACTTCTGGGTCCAAAATGAGACCAGAAAGCAATTTCCAGAGCCCGGGAAGAATGACTCCGTCAGCACGGAAACAGGACGTGCACTGTGTTGTTTCTGTTCTGAGTAAAGTAAAGTCTGGTTCAAATCTTTAAGCACCAATAATTGCTTTTTGCGTTCCTAGTTATTTCGTGTAAGTGGGCTCCGTTTGAATCACTGTCTTCGCTCCGCGCGCGGTCAGAGCTGGCGGAGCCCTTCCTGCCTTTCATTTGCGTTGTGAGAAGTTCACTAGGTTCCACGATTCATCCCGTACCTTCGCCTCACAGCAAACACTCGAGAACGAGAGAGAGAGAGAGAGAGCAGAAGGTGGAAGCGAGTAGTTCCTTCCATTTTACACACTGTTGACATTATTCTGGAACTGTCGGACTCGTTCTGCCTCTTTGCCAGTTTGATCGTCATTCGATTAAAGGGGATGTTTAGGCTTCTGTTGGAATTTACTTCCACCCGAACGCGGCGTTTTTATTTTCTTCGCGGCTCCCTTTTACTGCGGCGCTTGGGTTTATTTGGAGCAGCTGTGCTTATCGCAGTAATCAGCTTGTAAAACCCCCTGGATGAAGATGCCTTGGCAGGAATTGAGAGTTGGATTTACGGGGCAAATGTCAAACACCTTCAGTCATTATTGCACGTAATTTAATGAAAACGCGTGCGGCCAGTAAATAAATCAAGCTGTTTAGATTTACTCCATGTACTGCAGGTGGCTGTTTGTGATCACACGGCTCTTGCTTGTTGGAATTATATTTTCAGTACAAAGTTTAAATGAGACCTAGGTACAGTTGGATCCATATGTAGCACAGCAAAGACTAGCGCATCAAGTTTGAAGAGCAAAGTCGAGAAGAGTTTCAACTTAAAACGTGAGTAATCCAGCAGAACGGTGGTTAAGAGAGAGAACCTGCCTGGAACTTTTAATACGAGGTTCTGTGGAAGTGAAGGAGAAGAAAAAAAAAACACAATAAACCCACCAAACAGATACAGAAACATTTAATTTCCTTCTGTGTGTGTGTGTGTTAAACCGGCCTTTGCTTCCTGGCATTCACGCGGTCTTTTATCAACGCAGCGTCGCAGCTTTCTTACAATTCTTACAAAGCATCTGCTTTTTCAGTCTGAAACAAATGTAAACTGACGTGTGATTTGAACGTGAACTATTCATTTTTTCCTTTCCTGTCTATTAAGCCCGGCCGTCGCACAGCTGCAGGATTAATTCGTGGCTCTCTCAACAAAGCTGCGTGTTTTGGTTTGACCACTACATGCAGGCGCTGCTTGCTGGAAGTTCTGCTGCTTAGTGCAGCGATGTCTGCACGCAACCGGTGAAATAAATGAAATCTAGACTAAACGGGCCTCAGTATATTTTGCCTTGTAAACATCCGTTTACAAATGACGTTTTCTCTGTGCTTAGCAGAGCAATGGATGATGAGATGAGACGGGATAAAAGGGGAGAGGAAGAACTGCTATACAAAGAAAAAACATTCTAAAATGACAACGTGCCAGATAAACCAGGAAAACCACTACAATCAAACAAAAAAAGGAAAAGTATGCCATTGTTATGATGATGGTTGGGACTCGTGTGGTAGTTATTGGACCTTTTGGCTCTACAGGTGGAGAAATCACTGCGAAACGCAAAACAAGCATCTCACACGCTGCCAAGCATCTGACGTTATGATGCATTTGATGATGTCGTCCCGTTGTTGTGTGAGCTGGTTATTTCGGACGTCACCGACGTGGGTCTTTTAATTAGCCCGTGTTCACGTCTCGACATTATCCCTCGGGAGACGCGGCCCCTCTGCTCAGCTCGTTGCCTTACGTGTAGATTTCTGTTCCTCATCTCTCCTGCTGCTCCACCCCTGATGCTCTTAGGAGACTGTTTCTCCTCTCGTTCCTCCCCCATGAACACCATCACCACTGCCGTCAATTTATTGCTTTGTCCGCTCAGGACAATCTTTGCCCCCCCCCCTCCAACCAATCAGGCGCCCCCACCTCCAGGCAGGGCAGAGGTCAAACAACGCAGAGCTTCACCATTTTCTTTTTCTTTTTTTTTATGAGGGAGGTAGAGGCACACCAGGCGCAGTGACGCCTGTGGGAGTGGTGCGGGGATGCGATAATGTCTGCGGAGCCGCCTCCAGCTATTTGACATTGAGGAGCGATGCTAGCGTTATGAAAAATTTCACGCGTTGAGATAAAATGAACTTTATTGATCCCCGAGGAGAAACTGGGTCGCTCCGGCAGCAAATGATGGGGGGAGGCTTGAGAGCACTGAGACGAGAAGTAATGAAGGCGGCGAGAGCAAATTGTTCATCTTTTTTATTCCAAACAAAGGATGAACGACAAGAACTTCTGTCTTAGCTTAACAGATCTACCTGGTTATGTTATTATTCATTTTTTGGGGGCGGTTTCTGAGAGACAATACACAGGGCTTCTTTTTTTTTCTCACCGCCGTATTTAAAGCGTGGTCAAATCCAGCCTTTCTAACTTTCTATTCATATGCTGGGCTCCATCCTAAAATCCCTACACGCCCACACGGCGAGCTGAACGCAAGCCAGATATGCCTTCGCGGAGGGCTCGGCGGCTGGGACGTCGCTTGGAGCAACACGCCGCGACCCCTCCCTCCTCCAAGGCTCGCTGCGTCCACGCCTGCCGCTCTTTGTGTGTCTCACCTGAGGGCTCCAGTATGTTCCCGTTGGCGAACCGAGCCAATGCCGTCGCCTTTGTCCCATTCAATTCCCTTATCTTCCTGGCAAGGTGTTGGCCGACAGCAGCATCCGTGATCTCCGCTTATCGGAGCTGCGGGTTAATAACTCAGCGGCCAGTATCCCTCTCAGCTCTGTCCACCATTGTCTTAACCCTCATGAGGACCAAACTCTTCTAGGAACGGCAAGACGTGAGAGTCGAATACGTCCTTGTTGGGAGATGCAGGTTTTGTACAGTATGTATAAATGGATTTGGATGCTCATATACAAATGCAAAAACAATGGATGCGCTGGGTCTGGGTTTTAAAAAGATTGTGTTAATCGGACACGAGGAAGAATCTGTGTGGGGGAAAAAAAATAAACACTAGGACAGAACACTCCCAGCAGCCTCGGTTGTAGTAGTTCCCGTTCTGTTTTTTCATCTGACCCGTATCCAAGTGCTCGTGTCTGCAAAAACGGTTTAGCTGGAGTGTGTTGTGTTATTTTGCGTCGCCCCCGTTCAGTTGCTACAGTGCGGTTGGCCAGGCTGTGTGAGGTGCGGCGGACTGGAGGCAGACGTGCTCCTTTGACACGTTGTTGATAGTCTGCAACCGCTTCTTCTTCTTCTTCTTCTGCGCCCATGAATGAAAAACCCTACACCTACACCGGGTTTAATCTTGAATAACACTTCCGGCGTCAGCGGCTGTCAATTAACCCGAGCCAGGACGCAGCCACAGGCCCCCCCACGAACGCCCGAGTAGTCGTTTCGCTGTAGATAATGCTGCGCTCCCCGGTTTTCCCCCCCGCTGCAGGCGTTTTCCATCACAGCTGGTCGCTCAGGCCCTGTCTCTCCCCCCTGTTCCTCCCCGAACGTTGGCTGGGTCGGCTCTGACCCTGCAGCGTTTCCTCGCCGTCTCCCCCCCCCACCACCACCACCACCTCCCGTCTTCCTCTGGCCAGTAAGTCTGGAAAGTGGAGACAAGGTCTGTCTCATTATCGCCTCGGCTTCCTCCTGGATTCGTTCCAGGCTGGAGCCATTTTGGCCGCTGTCGCCTCTCCAGCGGCATCTGGCTGTTTTTAACGCTCTCTTCCTCCTCGTCGCTGTTTTTAATTTGCATTCTCTCATTTATAAATGCATCTTCTTTACTTCATCGGACTGTGAGCCCTCCTGCTTTCTGATACCAAACTGAGTTGGCCCTCACATTGAATCACACATTCACACTTGCCGCTGCCCAGTAGAATCACTCTCTTCTTTCCGACCACTGGGAGCTGCCCAGTACGGACCAGTCGGGACGTCACTACCTTTAAACCAGTGACCTTCTGTTTACCGCCAGCCTTCAAGGCTCTGTCTGATTCACTCACCGCTCTCTCCCTCTAAACATCCTTTCAACATCACATTTACCCTGCATCTTTATTTTTGTACTCCTTTTCAGCTCTGTTTCCCTCCTGGCTGATCATCGTCTCCACCTCCCTCGTCTCTTCCTTGCTTGTTTTTTATTTTTTGGTTTTTTTGGTCTGGGATGCTTCCATTTTAATTGGTTTTGTTTGTCTTTAATGCTGGCTGGCATTCTCTGTCCCACTTTAAGTCTGGGCCTTGATTTTCCTCCGCGCTTTCAGTCCCTCTCTAAAGCAGCCAGACAGAGTCGGATACGTCCTTTTACATCATGTTACCCCTCTGTTCTTCGCTTGTCTTTGATCCCGGATCGCGGCAAACCACAGGATGATTATCGTGAGATTAGGAGCAACATATAGTGTTTGTTCTGTCACAGTAATAGCAGTATTTTGAAAGATTATACAGTACTTTTGATTCTGTATCTCTTTTTCTTGTGAACGTGGCAACTTGGGAATGCCTTGGGGAAATTTCTTCAGTATTGGCACAAGTGTCTACTTGAAGGATAAACTCGTTGGATGGTGGAGGTCAAAGGTCAAGCTTTAATCTAACGTCTCTTCCGGACGGAGAAAGGTCAAACATATTCCATCATAATAATTGAAGCAGTTTTTTCTCCCCCTGTGGACACAACATTCTGTTTTGACTCAGTCATTTTAGTTAAAACAAGGAACCAAACATTTCACCAAGATCAGCTGGATCATGCAGCAGTGGTGAATATCGGTGGCTGTGTGAACACGCAGCCGAGTGTGAAGGAAGAGCGTGCGTGCTAAGTCCATCTCTGGACAAACGGGCAGATTTGATCTGCTTTTAACAGACTGCTCTGAGGCGGCGCAGTGTGTTGGTGAATAGTAAACAATCCCTCGCTGCGGCTCTTCCTGATTTATTCAGCGAATGTGAACTGTGGCTCCTTCAAACGCCGCCCCTCAAGAGTAAAAAAATAAAAATAAAAAATTACTCGGAAAAGAGTAATCAGCTTTATCTGTCATTGCAAGTTGTGAGGTGTTGCAACAAAGCTGGCATCCAAACGTTTTTGTTTTGTTTTTTCTCCTCAACTCATTCTCGCCAGCCGTCCAAGTTAACGTCCATCTCTTTTACCGCGCTTTCATCATCTCTGGCTTTGTCTCTGACACGCATTCCATCTTCCCTCGCTCTCGCGTCTTCGTTTTCGCTCCCTCAGGCCCCCGAACCATGTTGCATGAAGACAAAAAGCCTGTGTTGCTTCCCCCGACTGCAAGCCAACAGCCACCTCGCTCCACCAAAGCTGCTGTGCTTCTTTGTCTGTCCTTGGAGGGGGGAAAAAAGAGGAATAGATGTTTATATTTTGCCTGGGTGACTTTCTTCCTCCTGCTGTACTGGAGGCAGTTTGGTCGCAGATCGTCTTCCGTGATTTGCTGCCTGCGAAGAATGAATATGTGCGAGGTCAGATGCGTTCAAGGACTCCAGCTGCCAGGGTTGAAGGGGACTGTAAACACAGCTGTAGTCTGCTAACCTAAAATGTGTTCACTGTTTTTCTTTCTTCTTTCTTCAATAAGATCAGGAAGAAAAAAAAAATGCAATTATGACATTAATCACCTGCAGCAAATTGCACCGAAATTTCCCTACTCTCACAGTTGTGTTCAGTGACCATAGCAGATACTGTGGAAGCGGAATGAGGTCGGCCGCGCTGCCTCTCTGCAGGTCGGCCGTGCAGTGCGAGTGCGTGCAGAGGAGGAGCGGCAGTACATCACGGCCTGGCTAATGGAACACTACACTCCTGAAGGGTCCTCGGCTCCGTCTCGTCCATCACGGGCTCCCTCGGTCCTCCGCGGAGGCTCGTGTGTTCCTGAGCACGCTCTCCGTTGTCCTTTGCGGCACAGCGTATTACCTGCCGCGCGCGCGCGTGTGTGTGGTGGTGATTTAATCCAATCAGTGACACAATTAAAACAATCTTCTGTTCCCTCGCAGTACGTTCATTTCGTGTCCAGCTCCACTGAGGTAAACAACAAGCTATTGAGCGAACAGGGTCACCGCGTTGTTGACCAGCACCATTGACCGCTCCCTGTCCGGCGACCTTTAGATCATAGCCGCCACGTGATGAGGACTTCTGCGTGTTGATCAGCAGATGCCTCTAAGCCGCCATTGATTTCCAATAGAGCGCTGCAGTGTAACAGGTTTAAAAAAAAAACAACCTCTGATCGCTGGTGTCTGATGGTATTTGTTGGGTTGAGATCGCCTCTGTTTGCCGTAATTGCCAATTACGGAGAACAAAACGACGAGGGGTACATAGCGATGCTGCCGATTTCACCGGCGTTGGGATAAAGCCTTCACCTCTGCTCTTGTACGTATCGACGCATTTAACATCAACATCGTGCACAGTGCAACCGCTGACAGGTCGCATTTGGGCACAGGCTCAACTCTAACCAGGCAGAGCTGGGGCATTTCCAAACCAACCGGCTGACGCCAGCGACGGGTCAAAGATCCTGCTCAGTGTCGACGGATTGCAGCAGGTGTGCGGTCGCGGGTGGGTGACTGTTTAAGGGCTCGTATCTGGTTGCCACGACAACGGCAGAGGGCAGGTGCCGTTTTCTAGTTTTTCGGTCGTCGCTGGCGGCGGTTAAGCGAGTTCCACCAGTTGACTGGAAGCCTAATATATGAAATTCAGATTCTTTTGTCCAAGCACTTTCAAGGTTCATCTGCTGTTCGCCGGCAGACTTTAGTACTGGTCTCCCTGAAGACTCGTCTCGATCTCATTTTACCCCAACACGTTCTAGACGTACGGTAGCTTGGACACAGGTATTGAAGTAAAGAAACAATATCATTACTATATATGAATATACATTTTGAGTCTATATTTAGATTACAATTTACTGTTTGGCTACAATTAAAAGCTTGCTCTATGTAGGATATGTTGGATTTAGATTGGTGTGGTCTTAAAAGTTACTTGTAAAGTGCCTTGAGATAACTGCTGTCGCGAATAAAGAAAACATTTGAACTACTCGACTGAAAAAAACACCAGGTAGGCCACTCTTGTTGATTTAGGAAGCCCGCTGAGGCAGAGGCATCACTCTTCTGTTTCCAGGCAACAGCCAAGCCAGCTGCTGTCCGTCTTTTCTCTCGTACAGGTAATGGCATTAGATTCGTTAGACATACTGTATGAGCGTGGATGAGTAGAAATACATACAGTGGCGACGTTGTCTCGGGCGGGAACCTCATCACCCCATTGACACCTTGGACAAACAGCAGCGGCTTGGTGGGGAATGGATCTTATTCTTGCTATCGGTAGCTGGTTTCATACACTCTCTTCTCTGTGTTCCACCTCTGTTTTCTACGCAGTTGCCTTTTGTTTAACGGCTTATTGTTTTTTTCCATATCCACATGTCTGAGCGCGTTCCGCTCCGTCGCTCGGCAGACGGATTCTTGCTTTTGTGTGAGGGACAAGATGATGTGCAGGGCGGAAGTCAGCCGCCTGTCTTTTCAACAACCCGCTATTCAACTGTGGATGTTGACTTTTATCCACAATTGGCTCCGAAAGAAAAAATAAATACATTCTCAGTTTGTGTAATAATAAGCTTTATGTGTGTTTAGCTTTTCTTTTTCAACATGACTATTTTAAACACAGCCTTTGATTGGGCTTTTAAAAGCAAAATGGCCTTTTGATTCCCGTAATTGTACGTTCTCCCTTCTACCCTGACACACAGTTATTTCATAAATGACCTAATTGTAGGCGGTGAAGAAGCTAAGTAGCGTTGCCGTTAATGAACGCGATTACGCATGAAAGTAAATGTCAAAACACACACGAGATGAAACAGAGACAGCAAAGATGAAATAAATCTGCTTCTGTTTACTTGCGAGCGGCCGGAGGTGGCGACTCAGACACCTTTTTCCTTCTTCTCTTCCAACGCGTCGAGTAAAGGTGGGCTGATCGCCATCGACGCCGAGCGGCACAATTATTTTCTCATTTTTTTGCGACAGGTATCGATCTCCTCCTGCGTGACGGCCCAAGTCTGGTTAAAATGGATTAGCCATCTGATTAGGACCAGGAGTCTGTGGGAGGTTTGTTCAGGGAGTGTAAATTTCTACTTCTTCTTTTATTTCTTATCACTTGAAGTTCATCCTTCCCTAGAGAAATCAAAACATGTGAAAGGATTCCAGAAATCGTACTGCATCCGTCATCTTATCAACACCAGCAGTTTGCAGTTTTCTGCTTCTATTTGAATGTTTAATATTGATAGAAATGTAGATTATCAGCTGAGGAAACCGTGCATTTAGTGCTTTCTTCTTTAAAAGCTGTCAGAAGATGAGCTCCAGATATATGACCTGTCAGTCAGCGCTGGCGTTGTTGATGGTTATGTCACTTCAAATCAGCCGGCGTTTCATAAATCAGCCAGTGGAACGACAGGTTGACCAAAACACAGCAGCTGACTTTGCTTCTGTAGTTTCCACTGAACCACAGACGCGTAAACTGACTCCATCCCACTATCTCTTGGGCGAATATACAGTAAGATGCCCAGGATCTAACGCCACCAACCTGTAGTTGACGGAAGGTAGCGGCAAGTCTGCGGCACGTCCAGTTTACTCTAAGAAAGACGCTGGATGGAGATGGGCAAAAGACACGATCCCTACCCAGCGCATCGGACCCTCAGACTGTCCTTTTCAAGGACGAAACAGGGCCTGCGGCACAGAGACACCCCCTCGACTCGATGCTGTAGCTGAGATCAATGGCTGTCAACTGGGATGTCACTCCTCCAGCGATGACGCTTGCTCTCCCTCAGCACAAATAATAATTTATTAGGTAAACCTGCACAACCTCATTCAATCCAATACCCAGCTCAACATAAATTCTTATTTGGTTGTAATCTGGCACTATAAATAAGAGATTTAAAAGCTTTTTGATTCAGTCATTAATCGAAACCCGGGCAAATCTAATCAACACGGTCTGCATGTAAAATGATTAGCTGTTAAAGTCAAAAAGGACAATCGCCATGACAAGGGCCCGACTGAAAGACCAGCAGGTCTCGATGAGAAAGTGCAGGAGTCAAAATGTCAATCTGTCCAGAGAAATTAGCCCCAGCTTCTATAACTTGTCTATTAACCGAGTTAACGTTGTTTCAGCACCAGTGACCTTGAAATAGCCTAATGAACAGCTATTTTTTTGCTGGGCGCTGTTATCTCACCCTCGCAAACACAGCGTGGTTGATCTATCGCAGGCGTCTTCCATATTTTGCCCGTGAGCTTGCGACATTTCTCCGGCGCCAGTATCGACGCCCGATACTCGAGCAGGCTTCGCGCCGACATCAGTCCCGCGCACACACAAACACACACACACTCAGACACCAGCCGCTCTCTGACCAGTCGAGAGGTCGTCACGCTTTCAGACCATTAGCAGCTCTTGAGCTGGGGGCCAGCCTCCATCCCTCTGTTCAAATCAAAGACATGAGATTGTGAAAGCACTGAAAAATCAAACCCGCCACCACCACCACCTAAAACAAGCCCATTCAACCGCCTCAGCCTGCACACGTCCGCTAGCCTTACGTCTGTTGTGTCTGCCTGGCTTCTTTCTGGTGGAATTTGAAATGGTGCAAGACAGTCACGAGGGAACCAATTACTGTTTCAAAGATTGCCTGCTTTCATTTATTTTTTATAGGAGGTATAGCGTGGAGAGGAAGTCCAGCACCAGAGCTACTCTCATGCTCCCAGAGCATCCATTCAGAGAAAGCCTTACTCCGTGTTGAGTGCCATGTCGTACTGTCCAGTGTCATA
The DNA here is from genome assembly GCA_030770545.1 of Macropodus opercularis. NCBI lineage: Eukaryota > Metazoa > Chordata > Actinopteri > Anabantiformes > Osphronemidae > Macropodus > Macropodus opercularis. The sequence continues at coordinate 9,636,130 of CM061108.1, read as the reverse complement.
GTGATATAGTAATCAGAATACTATCTTATATTAGTTGAAATACGTGATTGTTCAATAATGCATATTTTCATTTAACGTTCCACGTTTCTCGGACATCAGAATCTATTTCAACTGTGAGGGCCAGTTACAGTACTTACGGATTATTTTCCGGGCAATTACCAGAACTAATACAGGATGAAAACTGAAATATTGTAAATGTTACATAACTAATTCTGTTACTGTAGGGGAGGTGTAGCGTTTGGCAATTCAATAAAATACAGCTCGCTGACATCGCCAGCGCTGCAAACTCTGAGCCAATGCTCAGCGAGGGAGGGAGAAGAAACACGTGTCAGCAAAATGTTAATGTCGTTCCTCATTACTGCTGTGCTGTTGGAAATGGCACATGACATAAACCATCTCCTTCCATTGTCATCGCATTATGTATGAAGCACCGTGTAGCAGAGCACAAGGGTGGGGTGGGGGCTTGAATTATGGGAATAATCCGGCGGTACCTTAGGTGTGCTCAAGGCTCGTGTCCCTCCGTTATATATTTCTGCCTCTTTCATCACAGTTCCACTGTGTGCACCTCATACATGTAAAGCAGCTTTTTCTGATGGCGAGAGGGCCAAAGAGGAAAAAGAATGGCAGAGCAATGGCGGTAGTCAGGGGTGATGGAAAAAGGCAGTGGAATGGAAAGATTGTTTTTATTAATCTTTATTTATTCAGTGACTGCTGAGTGAGTGCATATGTCCTGTTCTGTATTCACATTTGCACCTATTTTCACTTGAGAGCTTCTTGATTTGCTACTCGTGGGCCAGTATGCGGCTCACTGGAAACGACTGGTGGGTGAAGTGCTTCGCGCAGAATCACCTTGACGACGAGTATCCGGGGGCCGCGAGGAGCGTTGTTGTTCATTTCACCTTCCCTGATTATCCAGGAGCGTTCGCGCCGCAAAGCGGCAACATCGGGGGTCAGAAGAGCATTAGCGTGTAACAATCGTAATTTTGAGAGATGTTGATTAGGCGGGACGCTTTCTTCGTGTTGCTCGGGGATCAGAGTAACGGCGTCGAGGTTCAAGGTGGGGCTTTAGAATTAAAAGAGGAGCTGGACAGTGGTCGGAATAATGGCTCAAACAAAGGTCACAGCTATATCTGCCTGCTTCTAACGTGGAGTGGAGGTGTGTAATTGAGATGTTAATGGGTAGGATAATGATCCACTGTGACCCCCCCCCTCCCCACCACCACCACTGCTTTCCCGTAATGCCGCTACCGTCCTTTCTCTTAGCAGACACACAAAAGTGAGACCATTATTACATGCAGAGTTAACAGGACCCCACGCACATCATTATGGCGTGATTGTAGGGAGTTATTACTATTTGCAGGAGAGCAGCTGACACGGATCCTGGCCCGGCGCTTTCAGACCACCAATTTCACATTTCTGGTCAGGCGCGGGGCCGCCTGCTCCCACTAGCCCTGTTCTCAGTTCTACGCTTTGTTGCACATGCATTTTCCAGAAAACTACTGACAAATCGAAGCATTCTTGCCAGGGTGCAACATATCAACTCTTGCTCGGGATTAGAACACATACACAGATGAGAATATCCTTCGGAGAAACGGTTCGAGGTTTCCAGAAAACCTGGATAACGTTAAAGCCAGCAGTTGTTTTTCTCTTGTCGTGGAAAAAATCTTTCCTCTTTAGGGATTGCTGAAAACATAATAAGAAAACTAGAAGAAAACTTCAGTGTGATGAACCATCTCAATGTTTAATACATGCCGGTACGGAGAAGATCACTGGACAAGCATCTCAGTATCTTCTGCTTGAATGTTAAACCAAAGTTCCTTATATACACAGTCAGGGATTATCCCCCATTGACACTGTCATTCATTCTCGTGGCCTCGCTTATCTAAATGTTTATTCCATTTGGCCAGCAGACGAACCCCTAGGTAGTGACTGCTGAAATCAACAACAACCACATGAATATCAAAACACCATTGATCAACACTAATACACACTCTCCTTCTTTCCTGAAACCTTTTGTTTTTTGTTTCCCGTGAAATCATCAAAGCCCTCTTTGAATCGCATGGTCAATTGTTGATTGCCATTTGCTGTTTTCCCCCACACTCTTTAATTGGAAAAAGTAGATTTAGTTTTGGAATGAGACCTTGAAAGTTTGTGAAAGTGGATGTTTAATATTTAACACTGGATATTTTGGTGTTCTTATTTGAGTGTTATATAAATGCAAATGCCCTTAATATATTCGGCAGGTCTGGTTCTTTTTTTTGGCAAGTGATGCCGTGCCATGACCCATAGCCACTGAAGTTTCCTCGCATGAAATTGGTGTAATAACATGTTCCCAGAAATGTGTTTGAATCAGATTATGGCCAAGGACCCGTACCTGTTCTGAGCCGATTCGGGCGAAGGAGGTGTGAACAGCCTGCTGTCGTAGCCTCCTGTTAGCTTCATCGCGCCACTCGCCGGGTCTCTTACTGTACGTGTCTGTGTTGTCTCTGTGCTGTGAATCACACAGGTGACGACGACGGTGCAGACTCGTTGTATCTCTTAAGTTGCATGCAGGGGGTTGTGTTTTTATAATAATTGTGATTATTGCAAGTAATTGCATGAGGGATGAAAAAGCAAACCACTTCTTCTCACCAGACCAAGTCTGGCAAACTAGTTGCATTAATGTAATAATCTGTTGGTTCTGGCTATGGAAAGTAGATTAAGGGTGTAAAACGTAGATGGGCCAACCCAAAAAATGTATAGTCTGAAGAAATAAGCAAGGAGATGGATGTTGATAAGTGCTGGGGGTCCTGCAACAAAATATAAAATGAAGTAAAATATGATAACGCTGTACGTACAGAATATGAATCTCTCTCTCTCTCTCTAGGCCAAATTCTGTTTTCACCACAAGTATGTTTAACTGATGATGGTTGGATAAAAGTTATCACATGACCCACATAGGTAGGTGGCCAACAATAAAACACTTTTAATATTTAATATTTATAAACCGGTGTCTCCATCCTTTATAATGCATTGGTAAACAAGCATCCAGTCTTTAGTGACGTGATGCTAATTTAAAGATGTGAAAATAATATATCATTTCATTTTTATTTTATTTACTTTAATTCCATAGCTATTTTGAGTCATTGTTAAGAAAGACTAACTTGTTCTATGAGCAGACATGAGACCCCCAGACATACCACCGAAGCAGTGAACGCATCATACATAATAAGCTTTGACAGCCTTTTTCCAGTCAGAGTGATCTCATGTCTTACTGGGACTACTGGTGCCTTGATCCACAACATGAGAGCGAGCAGGCGCAGAGTGTGCCACACGCTGTTCGAATTAACCCCTACCATCCTCCTGAAGCCTGCCGGGGATGACGGCATGCCACTATTTTTAAACATGCCGTCATCGGGATCACTCATGGGTGCTCCCTCCCCCCCTCTCCTCAGCGATCGGTGCTGCGAATCCCAGCCCCACCCTTCTACGCTCTGCGGGGAGCCTCGCCGCGCTTGCATCAGTAAACGAACTCCCCATGAATATTGAAAAGGCTTTTTTAGCATGCAGTGTGTATTTTCCAAAAACAAAGTCAAATGAGGTAGTAAAACAGTAGCTAAGAGAATAACAGTAGCAAAAACAAGCAAGACTAAAACATATAAGCATAAAAAATATATACCATGTGTAAAACCCCACTTCAAGTACTGTTGCCAGATGTGTGAGCTAGAGTAAAAAGGCCTTAAAAGCAAACAATAAAATCTTAAATCTAATGCGATACTCAACTGGCAGCCAATGGAGGGACCGAAGTACGGGAGGGGGTGATGTGACGAGACTTTTCGGATGAGGCTGTGGCGTCAGACTGGAGGCGAGCAAGGAGAGACTTGTTAATTCCAGCATATAGGGCGTTGCAGTGGTCCAGTCTGGAGCTGGTGAAAGCATGAATAACTCTTTCGAGGTCCTTGCGGCCAAGAAAAGGCTTCACCTGCCTAAGCAAACGTAACAGTTCAGTATCAAAGAGTAAATCTAGGTTCCTCACAAGACTCTTCTGTGAAAATGACAAAGCCTCAAGTGAGTAATAATTGGTGCCAAGTTTGCAGTTTGTCTCGAGATTCAGGCTCTTGAGAGACCGAACTTCTATTCTGCTCTAAGTGCAACATCTGTAAAGGTGCTCAGAACATTATACAGAGGTTAAAGGAATTAGGTAGATTGTGTGTGACACACGTTGACGTACTGTATGTTGTGAAGAGACAGTGAGCTACTCTGCAAAGATGATTAGATTGATATTTACTTTTTAATTATTTTTTGCTCCATCCAAGCCAGAACATTCAGAAACCGTCATCATTAGCTCTTGTTGCAGCTGATGAAAGGCAAAAGAAACTAGCGTGATAACTAAAGCTATTTTCAGCATGAATGCACAGAGGGTAGCTTATGCAATGATTTGGGGTGTGTGTAATCCAGGATTAAAAATTGAAGAGCAATTGCTATCCTAAAATGCAAATAAATTCCTGCTGCAGCGGAAAGTTTTACTGGAGAACTGTAGCAAATAAATAAACATTAGTTTAATTTTCTTTTCGCCCAACAGATGGATCTTGTTCTGCCTCGTCAATCTGCATGATCTCCACCGATAACAACTGCTCTAATTGTCACTTTTCAGTCCAATCAATCCATGCAGTGAGGAATAACAGTACAGAAGCAGGGATTTTTACTTTCATTAAAAAAAAAAAAGAAGATTATTCTTTGATTGTTGTTTATTGGTTGTTGTTTGTTGGTTAATATTTCAGCTACTATATAATTGAAATGCCGCAGTTGTAAAAAAAAAACAAAACAAAAAACAAAACGGCGTCAATTTTTAAACAATCTTGAATCAAAGCTCATTGTCTTCTTCTATGGTGCCTATGCCTCCCAAGGCAAAACCAGGAATGGGCCGCGAAGAAGAAGACTACTCGCATTTTAATCACAAGTAAGCGTTCAAAACGATAAAGGAATGTTCTGATGAATGTATATTGGCCTCAAATACATCTGCAATATACCATCTTATACTGTGTTGTAGGGAGTGTGGGGTTATTTTCGGGATACCGTCAAAGAACGTTAGCTGATCTCGTTTGCTAGCTGTTTGGCTAATATTAGCTCGCTACCTGTAGACGGCTCGTTTGCATTTATAAACATGGCCGCGTGGCTAATTAGCGTTAGCAATCCACTCTAGCACTAATGGGGAGATTCCATGTCCGACATACTAACTATACAGTTAGTATTATGAAGCTATATTTTAATGTGCAACAACAAATATGTCTCACTTTGTTTTAGAAATCAGTTGAAAATGTCTGTTTCACGTCTGTGCTACTCTCAGGCCCCCAGTTTGTTTCTCCAGTGAAAACTCTGCGTTTATGTTAGATCTGAATATAACATAATTTAATAATATCCAGTGTTATTGGATTATAAATGGTGTAGTTATTGTATGTTTGCCTTTTGATTGACAGCACAAACAGGGAGAGAGGGGAGAAGGCAGGATGGAGTCAGAGAGGAAGAAGCAGGTGAGATAGTGAAAATGGAAAGAGGTGAAAAGCAAATATATATATATATATATATATATATATATATATATATATATATATATATATATATATATATATATATATAAAAAAGTAATGTACTAACTGTTACCCGGTAAATTTAGCATTTAGAAATGATATCCCTCTGTCTGTTTGGTGGTTTGGAGAATTTGTAAGATGGAAAATGTCTAATGAATAACATAAACTCTATTGCTGGACGCGACTGCAATAGCACGTTGTTTCAGTGGCAAGAAGCTAATACGATCCAACTTGTAGGAACTGTGGCTTTTGAAAGTTTCAGACGTTCCCGATCATGTTCAACTTCAAGCCTCAACAGAGCTTTGGAAAGACTTGTGTTATTTTGAGGTAAAAAAAGTAAGTGAGAAAAGGAGAAAAGCTGTGACTGCAGAGAAGCAGTCGCGAAGCTCGGCTTTATTACAGAACGAAGGGCTTCCAGTCACAGTATGTGATGTAGTTGTTATCCTTAAAGCCGCTGATTCATGGTCTGCCTGTTGAGCCGGAGAAGTTACTCATCTCAGAGCTGCTGTTTGTTTTCATTTTGACTTCATTCATTCGGCGGCGGTGCCCAGGGAGATCTGTGCTTGCCACGGAGTCCTTTTTAGTAACCGAACTATAGGAACTACGAGAAATATCATCTGTGGCGCTGTGAAGAAATGACTCGATGCCCGTTGGAAGCAGCGATTCTCTCCAGTTATTTATTTAGAAGCGTTAAAACCTTAAGCAATTTAATAACAACCGGAAGAAAATTCATGAAATTCATCAAGCACAAGCTGTAAAATCACCCGGTGAAAAGCCACTTTAATGCCCTACAGTCCTGACACTAATACACACAAACACACATCCTTGACGTATGTGCACACTTGAACGCACACACATACTGTAGGTGGTGCTCCCTCCGTGGCAGGTGTGTAGGAGCTTGTAATGATTCCCTGGGAGAGTGGAGTGGACTTTGGCACAGAGTGTTCACCTAACCAGGCATCACACCTCTGTTTCAGGCATGGCCTTATTAATGAACCCCCCCCCCACGACTGTTCCTCCTGTCTCTGTGACCTTCTAATAGAGGTGACACAACTGGTGCACAGGTGAGCTGCCTGATGACTTCACACAAGAAGAAATGCAAATGTTGCTTTAAGCATAAGCTTCAGAGCAGTATTTCCTGGATACTCTGGTCCTTGTGCTCATTTGTTTTCGCGCTGAGAGCCGTGCGAGGAAAGGGTCATAAGGTCCACTAGGTTAGTTTAGCATACAATCCTAATCAACATAAATAATGAATAATTAAACTGGGATAAGTGTTTCCCAATCCTGCTGTTTTAAAAACCAAGACTGTATATAAGCCAATCATCAAAACACTTTACTTGATTTAACAGCTGTCTGCATCTGATGCAGCCATCAAGCCAGTGGAATACTCTCATTCCTCTTCAGCCTAAACATAATGGCCCCCCCCCTTCTCCGTTCCCCCTCACCTTCACCTCGCTGCACACATCACTCTGTGTGCACAGGGTGGCCTCTCATAATTCAATTCCGAATCAGCCCCCGATCCAGCCCGTTGACAAATTTACAGCTTCTGTGTGTCATCGGTTCAAAATCTCGAAAAGGGCTCCCCTACCCACCCCGTTCCTTTACTTTCCTCCTGTGATCTCTTCATTCAGCAATGTTGAATGCGAAACATTCCTGGAGAAATGACATTTGCTTTTGGATCATCTGCACAGGTTATATTGAGGGTTACAATACAGTGAGCACAAAGTGATAAACACCCTCCAACCAAAGGCCATGCTGAGAAAATAAAATTACTCTCCTGGGTTTTTTTTTTTTTGCTTTAATCTCATTTCCCATAAACATGTTCATGGGGTGTTTGCTCATCACATTTTTTGCTGCTTTCAAACACCCCATCAGCTATGTGCTTGAAGTCTGCATGTGGTGGAGTGTTTTCTTTTTTTGCATTTGCATGGTGTTGGCATGTAATTTAAGATACATGACCGTGCATGGCAATTTAATTAGATTGCTTTTTTTTTTTTTTTTTAAATGTGAACGCACCCTTCATTGGAATTTAATTTGCACCAAACAGCCCCTGGGCTGTTCATTTTGTGTGACAGGCAAACTGACACACATTAGGTGTAGTCCCACGTAATGCTGAGATTCACGTCTGGCTTTTTTTCCCCATTGTGCAGCCGCATCCCGATTTAATTTACTGCCGCTGTACTAGAGATACCTTTTTCAACCCAAGCGTTAAATTCCAATTCCTCAGCACTGCTGCTGTTGGCGAGTGCTTCTTCGAATTGGGTTGTATTATTTACAGTCCTGGATAATTTCTGTCCCAAGCTGTTGTTCTTCCTTTGTCCGTATAGTTTCGTTATAGTGCTGCGGTGCTAAATCTTCTTTCAATGTGCGTGAATGCAACATACAACAGCTGCCTGTTTAATTTCACCTACATGTATTTTTGGCTCATTGACCAGGTTCTCCCAAGGGAACCAAAGAGGTTTTCCCGTGGAATACCGATGTCTCTATGGCAGGTCAGGCTTAGCTTCCACTGCTTCAATAAAATTAATGCTACATTACGTGGAAAACAGAATCCATCTTGCTTTCCTTGCAGTTGTTAGACACTATAGATAGCTTGAGTTGACATTTGAAGGCTACTGTAGCTATTTGTCCTTGGACTTAACATTAAACTGCTTCTGTTGCTATTTGTTACCTCACAACTGAACTTGAAAAATAAAAAAAGGAGATATTTCCACCTTTTACCAGCTTTCAACCACCAAAAAAAACCGCCAACATTTCTCTTAATAAAATGACATGTAACAAAATAAATCTGTGCCTTACTTACCACATACAGTAATATGACTTGTGAATATGAATTGGTATTTGTAATGAAGCTCCACCCATTCTAACAGTATAATATATATTTAAGGAGGACACATTTCACTCTAAACCTCCCTGTGGATTATGTTTTGAGTGACTAAGGAGTCGGTGCTGATGATAAAGGATGTCGTTGTGCCCTGGGATGTAGGTTTAATAGCAGCGTGTGTTGTTAGTGGGCTTGACTGTACGTGCCACACACCTGCAGCAAGATGCTGAACTTACACAGGAAATTTCCAGATTTGAAATAGTTGCAATAATTTAAAAACACGCTATCACATCATTCCTTGCTAAACAGAGTATGGATCTATTGGCCTGAGGTCAAAGCTGGAGCTGAAGCTTTTGAATCACAATACCCAGTGGTGAATTATGGTTTAATGGAGTTGTTTGTTCTGCTAGAGAGCCCAATATCAGCCCCCTCTTCCACGAGGTATTTAAGCTGCGTCTTAAATTATTCATAGTAGCACTAATCCTCTTGATGTAGCTTTTATTAGCTTGACTTATTTATTGTTGTTTCTCTATGACTCCAGGGGAGGACTAGAAGAGATCCCTTTGTCTTGCATCTACTGTATGATAAGTCCTGTGTAATTAGCTTTTTTTTTTTTTGTCTTGTTCTCTTCTGCCTTTATTCCAACAGTAGAGTAATTAACGAGCAACTTGATTGCGTCCTGTTGTTACAGGTTTTAAGATACGTGGCTTAAGTCAGTGCAACATGAAATTGCTTGTATTTATTCCACCCCATGTGTTGTGATGCGTTCGGCAAAGTAACCCAGCCCAGTTTTCATTACCAGTTAACTGTAAAAAAACACCCTTTTAATACGAAGGCAGTTTTCCATTTTCCAATTCATTAAGTAAAGAGGGTGGTTAATCTGGCTCATAATTTAACGTCTTTGTTAATACTTATTCATTAATATAATATTCTAAATTTTCCACTCCCCCCTGTGTTGCATGATGTTAACCTAGCGATCCCACTGAACAAGTGGTCACTGTGGGGGTCGATGTACCTCGTACATATGCAGTTATGCACAAGGAAACGTGCCAGTGTTCTCATGCATAATAGTGACATCAAGGTCTTTGGAGAGTGGAGGGATGTGATGCTGGGCTCAATGGGAATTCTTCCTGTGTAGCAGACTGGCCATTCACTGGTCCTCACAGCTACTCAACATCTCCCTCCCCCCTCCATAAACTACAACAGTCAGTCTTATAATATTTTCAAATATGCTACAGTATAGTGATGGGCGTGAAGATTCTTTATTCTGGCGTCACGCGTTTAAAATGTGTCCCCTAAGCAGAGCTGTCCAGCCACCACTTTACTTTTAAACTTCCAGCAGTTGTTTTTTTTTTTTTCATCTTCAGTCGGCACCATCTATTTCTAGCTGAGCCCGTGTTCTCGGGACCAGCTTCACAAGTGCCTAACACTCTTGACAAGCTGTCTACTTTGAAAATGGTGTCGACCGAGCGGCAGCGATAACGAACATATGCGATTGCCAGCAGAGCCGCGAAAAAGCAGATGGCGAACATTCTCCAGTTAGCAGCAAATGTTCTCCAGGTCTCCTGTGTTGCGTATTTTCAAGCATCTTCTAGATGTTAGTTGTTGCACATATTTACTTGCTGGCGGTGCTGGATGAAGCGTTAGGAAAGCCCAGTAAAATCAAAGTCAGTAGGCTTCGTCATTTGGCAGCAGGAACATCTGCATGACAGTCCATCCGGTAGACGCCGACTGGAAGAAAGCATTAGACTGACGGGCTAAAACAGCTGAGCGACATTGCCATTTAAATAAAATCAACATTCTTGATTCATTTAGTAGGGCCCATTTATGGGAATCACTTACCTGCCCTTACACCGTCGACAGTACGACGAGCAATCCATCGTCCTCCAGACGCTAATTCCATCACGCGCCCCTGACCTCGACCCGAGCGCACACTCACCAGTGTCACCAAGATGGATTGGGAGAAAATGAGATGTAACAATACCTCAGGGAGGGAGGAAGGGGAGGGGGTGAGGGAGCGCAGGCGGTTGCAGGGGGTACGGGGGCTGGCGCGGTGCGGTTCGAGCTCAGTCATCAGTACCACGGAACGATCCGCTCAGCTAAAGCAAGCTAAAATGTTTTCCACGCTATTCATAACTAAGATTGTTTTATAGCATAGTTTGATTTTCGCATCCCTGAATTTTCCAAGTTTGTCATTTGCCAAAAAGGCAGTTACATTAAGAATCTATTTACTTATTTTCTTGTAAACTGTATATCAAGATCATTTTATATATGTATATTTAAACTAAATTCGATCCTTATTCTAGAAACCTCATCTGCCCTCAAGAGAAACTTGTTTAATGCAAGATATGTAGTTGTTTTTGTGGTTATTATTGTCTTTCGTTTTACTGCAGTTTTTTTCTGACGTTGCGTGTGTGACAACATCATTTTGGAATTCAATACTTTCTTAGTAAATACTACTCCACGGAGATTATTACCTGTTGTTTACCGTATCTGTATCTAACCCAAATGTAATGCAATTTTCCCCCTGCACATAGCTGTCACATTTTTTCCACAAGTTACTGTTGTTGTGTTTGTATCCCAGGAGGTATACTAGCGCTCGCATACCAGACAGCACATAATAAATGCTCCTTCGTACCCCTGCCCAACTAAACTCAAAGCAATCTCGTTTTTAATACCACGTTCCGTTTGCAAGAAGCTAAGTTGTCATGGCTCTTGCGACGGAAGTAAAGCGCGTCTACTCTCCAGACGGTTTTAACCTTGTGCACTGTTGTTTTTGGCATCCCAGGGTAGAGGCTGACTCACATGTCACACATCTAGACTATTCCCAACAAACCCTGCTCGCCTCTTAAGTGCCTTTCAAGCGGTGTCTCACTGGTATTCCCATCATTATTGACAGACCTCTAACAGCTTTTTTAAGACTTTGCTTTGTTGACTTTACCATTTTTTTTTTTTTTAGTCTGTGAGAGCACAAGGCTCATTCCGAACATCGTGTCTCCTTGACATTGCGTGTAAACACGGCCTCTTGGGAGTTGCTAGAAACAGAAGTGAGTTAAAATAGAACTTCTGTTTTGCAGTGGTTAGAGGTATATAATTTTCATAGGTGAATAATTTTCAGGAACTGTGCAGAGATAGGATGAAGCAGCGTGGTGGAAGAGAGTTGACTCAGAGTTTATGCCATTTTTTTTTTTTATTCACAAGGGGGAAACTTTTCCAAAAAACTTCACATTAAAGCAACTTTAAAGCACAAAGTTGCTTTAAAGTCTCGCTGCATTGGGTAAATTGTTGGTCACACCGCTTTAAAGGGATTTTTATTGGAAGACGCGGTGAACTGCAGGTGGTAGCAGTCAGCATAAAAGAGAATGTAGCCGAACAAATCACTGGCAGGATCTGCAATATGAGACATCTGAGGTTGTCCATGCACGTATGACTAATTGCTTGCGTTCTTACAGTAGCTACCTCTGGTGTCCTCTTCTTTTTATAATCGTTTTGGCAGTGCTGACGCAGTGAGTGCAGATCCGTGGGTCGAACAGGAACTGCGAAGGAGCCAGAGGAATCCTGGTGTCATGTAGGTTCAAGCTTATTGTACCCATTATCTCGATATTGATCTCCCTTGCTAGACTTGTCAGGGAATCGCAGTTTAACTGCCGCTGGATGCAAACCCAAGTTGGCTCCTGGAACCTGAAGTGATGTACAATTACAGTAGGTACAGTACAGTGTGTCAGGCCAAATAGTCATAATAAATACAAGATTCGATTATGTTGCCACTTATATCAAGACTGAGTCTCATAATTATTGCTGAAAAGAAAGAAAAGGAGCTCGTTAAGTGATTAGTCCATTTATAATCAGCAGCAATTTTACAATTTGATTCCCATGGTTACACTAGTTTTCAAGCAAAGCTAACACAGTAGCCTTGTTTCAGCAGGCAGGTTTGCTGGTTTTCCCAATTGAAACCCAATTTAAAGATGTCACATCTGGGACCGGAACACTAGTGATACTTTATATTTAGTCTGCAACATTGTACGGTAATTGTTCGTTTTCTTGTTGTGCTTTAAAACCATAATTCAGCAGTTTCGATTATGTAAATAGATACATTGGGATATATGTATCAGTGAACATTGATGTAGTCCAGACATAACTTGAAATGTTGGGGGAAGTACTTTAATGTGGGAGAAACAAGCTGAAGAGTAAAAGTCTGAAAAGGTTAAGAAGTCTTTCTTTGGTTCAAGCAGAGATGCCAGAAATGTGCGAGGCCGTAGAGTCACCTGGTGGGAAGGACTGTGTGTCACTGGCTTAGATTAGGCGTGTGTGTCTGTGTGTGGATGATAGAACCTGGTGATGTGGTGTAGAAAAACAGTGCAAAGAACAAAGCCCACAGTCACACCTGTTGGGAGGAAAAGCAGTTTGAATATTGTCCTGGATAAGAGAGGTGCCCAATTTAGAGAAGGTGCAACAGTCAGGAGAAGCAAATTTCAGATTTGAAGTCACGACAGGACAGAGACAGGTGTGTAATTTTACTGTACATGTTTTCTTACCAACACATTTAACGTTTTTTCTCTCAATCTTCTGTTATTCATTTTACTCTGCTACTCTCCACAATGAAGGGTGGAGTTCTGCCGTGCTTTCGAGTCTTCTCCTCCCATCACGGTGTTCCCGCTGATGCCTCCACATGCTGCCTCTTCACTCTTTGTTCCACTTCACTGGGGTGTGTGCCCCGCGTGTGTGTGCGCCTGGATGTGAGCGCGCACCGAGAGAGCGTTCGGAGGATGGGTTGGATCTCTGTGTGCTCCGCTCCCCCCTCCACTCTATTCCTGTGCGACAGGAGGAGCTGGGTGTGTGTGTGTGTGTCTGTCAGCAGCGGTGTTTGATGTTGCTGAGTGTAAGCCTGCTCGGCATCTCTACGTCTGTGTGCGTTTCTGCGTGAGCCGTGCAAACGGAGAAAGACGGTGGGGCTACGCGAGTGATTCTGCACGGTTGCCGTGTGGGCGTATACTCAGGTGAACGTGTGTGTGTGAAAGGAGCGAACAACATATAGAGCAAAACACTCATATGCCGTGTGCATGTAATGTATACATGTCGCATGCCTCCTTAAGAGGGTGGAAGCAACCCCTCGCACACATACACACAACTCCTGGGACTAGCACGTTCATTATTCTTCCTAAAAGAACCATTAAAATTTCATCAGTGCAATGCAATCTGTAGCCGGGCGGGGGGTAGGACTCTGAGCGTAAGAGCGTGAGTAGAGGAGAGAGAGAGAGAGAGAGAGAGACCGAGAGGAGGGAGCTTGCATACTCCACTCATTCACTGCTGTCTGCCTCCTCGTGGCTCAATTCACTAACTGAGAGCATGCCGACGCACAGATTAGGACTTCCCTCATGATGTGCCACCAGCATCCCTCCCCCTCGACTTCCTCCTCCATCCACCCCACCTTACTCCACTGCCGCACCAGGGGAGACTTTCCTCAGGCTGAGGGGGGAAAGAGTTAGCGTCAGGACGAAAGGGCGCTGCTGGATTTTTTTTTTTTTCTTCTTCTTCTTCTTCTTCTTCTTGCTGCAGGCGGGTTTGGATTGTTGATCCACGGATTGCTGGATGGGTCACGTTCACGTTAATGGCTCGATCGATAGAGTGGAATATCATTTTACGCGGAATCTTACCGTAAACTGTGGAGATTTAAAAGGTGAGCCATGGATGTGATGCCTCCTAACTTGTTGAGTCGCATGGAGACATAATTGTGTATTTCCTTTCATAAATCAACTTTACGACAACAACGTTTGAAGCTCTCAGTATTTTTTGTTTTTAATTGGACAGATCCAGCCTGTCCTACCAGTGTTTTGTATAAAGTAGTGGGGCTTCTCGGTGTCGGTGTCGGAAACATGGGGAAATTAACGGCAGCTTTTAACGACCGAGGGAAGTGTGGAATTTCTTAATCTATAAACCTCCTTCACACACCCCAACCTTCGCCTGTACCGCAGCCAGACCCCCCCCATCCTCCCCCCCCGCATGTCGCTTTGTTTTGCCAGCATGTGCGAAGCGCCATCTCTCAGGTAGGACCGATGGCGCTTAATTGTGTCCTAATTAGGTTTGTCTTGAGCCGCGCGCTGGTTTTTGCCTTCCAAGCCGATTAGAGCTGCACACGAGAGAGTTCGTGTATGAAAGAGAGATGGAGCGTGTCTGTGAATGAACGGGAGGAAGAGACTGTTACACCGAGAGCTGCTTTCGATGTCTGCGCAGTCTAGAGAGTGAGTCTAAAGACAGAGTTGGGGGGGGCTCTGTGTGTGTCTGATAGAACTGAGGATGGACTGGATGGATGGTCCTTGCAGGCCCGTCTGTGGAGGTCTTGACGGATAGTGACTCGTGTGTGAATTAGGAGTGGGAAGATGAAGAGGAGACACAGCGGTATGGGGGAGGGTATCTACAAGAGACTAGGAAGCAGATCTCCAGTGAGTGAGCGTGTGTGTGAGTTTAGGCGGTGGAGGTGTGCTAGGATTCTGTGTAGTGGGAAACACTGTGTCTGTGGTTTCTGCGCATTGGACTGAAATGAATTAGATTTTGCACCAGTCTATCTTATGTCAAGAGCATTTTAATCATTAGCATCTCAAAATTCTATATCAGGTGATCAGCCAAACCACGGCATGTAGATAAAACCGCAACGAACACGTACTTATTTAGGGGCACATGGTGGTTAAACATGGACACCACAATAACCTGTGAGTGGGGAAATAAAACCCATAAAAAGTGAAGCTAAATTCTTGGGAAACAGTGATATAGTGATTAACACCGTTCAACAGGCTCCCATCGCAAATTGACATCATGTGTATATTACATCATCCTTATACGTTCTTGCTTAGCTTTGCAAAAAACAACAACAAGAACACAAATATGTGTAGTAATACTCCACGCAGGCGATCACTGTGGGTGGCGAATGGGTTTGGCACGTGCAGAGGAGGCTTGGCCGTGTGAAAATCACATTAATGTAATCTATGTGTAATTGAGTGGTAACTAGGGTTGGTACCAAAACTCAGAACACAACTCAAAACAGAAACAGTTGGATTTTATCCATCTTTGTTCTTTTTAATATTATTATTTTTTTGGCACTACTGTGTTTTTTGTGTGGGTGTTTTTTTTTCTGGAGGTGGTTTCCTCCTTTTCTTTTGAGCGCAGAACAGCTGTGTAGAATCAAATAACGTTTGAACCGAGGCGTTCTGAAGCTGTTGCCGACGGATTTTTACTCCGAGAGGTTTTAGAACGAGACTACAGAGACTGCTACGGCATTTCAGGACAGTGCATACACCGATCACACTTCCATCGCGAATTCAATATTGACATATCGGCTGATATGAGCTGCAGTAAGCAACAAAGAAGTGACCTATTGGCATGCGAGGGTCGTCAAAGCACAGCAAAGTACTCAGTCAGGAAAAAGTGGTATTGGGGCAAACGTATGTTTTGATTTCAGAGCAAAGGAATGAAGAGCTTGTTGCTACATGGCATAATATGCAAGCCCCTCATTCTCTCCCACCCTACCCAGCCCTCTGGGAATTGGGGCGTAAGTGTTGAAATATGATTTTTGCCCCGACAATCTGTTTTATTTAACAGAGCGAGGCACTCGCCTAAACATCGCTTTGCAACGGCAGCGTTTCAAATGCAGCGGAATTGAGCCCCGTTTTGACACCCGCAGTATTTCACTGAGGCAATTACAACCTTCGTGGATCTATTGGTAATAAAAGAAAGGTTTATGAAGCGAGGGGTTTGCCAGTCTGCGGGAAAAAACGCTAATAGAGTAGAGATGTTTGCCGTGAACGGTTGAGGCAAGGAGAGGAATGTTTGATCTGTGTTGTACAGTATATGTAGCAGTGGGAAAAAGCTAGGAACAAATCTAAATACGTATGTAACCTCAACTTCCAATCTTGCCTCATCCTTCCCTTTTCCAGGATCCAACGGCAGCCGTAATGAGATTTGATGTTAATCCCGACACAATATCACAAGATTACATGCTGTAGTAATGCTCCATGCAGGCGCCGCTGAGGGTGGAGAATGGGTTTGGCACATGCAGAGGAGGTTTGGCTGCGAGAAGGCACATTAATGTAATCTATGTGTAATTGAGCAGTAACGCTGCTTGTATGTAGATGAATGGAGCTTTTTCTTTTTTTTTGTTTCATCGGGGCAATGTTATGCTAATGGTTGACAGAGAGACAGAGACGGAGGAAGAGGCTGATGCTGTGAGGGTGAGGAATTGCCTTTAGGAGGAAGAGGGAGGGAGAGAGATGATTATTTATCTGTAAACCACTGTGAAATACATAAAGTAAGAGAACGTGATTAATGATCAGAGACAGCCGGGGATAGGGGAGCTTACGGTAGTCCAGAGAATCTCTAAATGAGGAAGCGGTTTTGCTGTGTCACTGGTGTTCCGTGGTTTAAAATTAATTTAGGTAATGGATTGAATAAATGTTCTGAGGTCAACGTAAGCTGACTTTTATTTAAGAGTGTGACGCAATGAAGAAAGTAGTGCAGTGAGTAGTGTAATAATGTTTTTTTTTTTATATCTTGGGTTTTCTGCTACAACAGACCATCCATAAAGTTGCACGAAAAGAAAAACACCGATTGTAGATGAGAGGAATGTATTGTGGACTTTTTATTTTTATATAGATCATCATATAAAACATAGATGTGCTATTGTTCCCAGAAACAATGAGCCGACTGACCTGATCTGTCTAATGCTACATAATCTACTGTAATTACAAAAGCTCACGGGTGCGTTCTGTGTAAAACTGGCAGAGCTCCAGTCCCGACCAGCTGTGTCAATAGTGTGTTTAATCAGAGGTATTGATCAGGCAACACTGGATCACGAAACAGAGATTACATTTACATGCCAGTTGCATTTGCTGGGAAAACTAACTGTGACATCGTGACATGTTTTTCATCTAAATCAATGACTCTGCTCCTCTATGCGCCATCACAGATTCAGTGCCGAAAGTGGAAAGCTTCAATAAACTTGTGGGTATTTTGTCTCCACAGTTAGGCTTTAGAAATTAGTTTATTTATTGTGATGTGTGATACAGTACATTTTCTTTCCGTCGTGTTTGATTGAGGGATGCCAGCTGCCAGCGTGTGGTTTAAAAATCCCAGGTGAGCTGTGAGCAAGGTCCCCGATACGATGTTACGTACGAATTATTATTTGATGTCGGCGGCAAACACGGCGTCGTCTCTAGAATCGATAAATAGCGAGGTGCCGGGAAAACACAGGGCGCGCTTGAGTGCGTAGAACGAAACAAACGGCGCCAAATTGACGCTGCGTCGCGCATTTCTCAAAGCTAATGAGCTGCTGCTTTTCATGTCAGTCCTCGCCTTCACAATGGTCGTCGCCCTGTTAAAGAGAGCCGGGATACCTGCAGTCTCACTCACACACACACACGTACGCTCCCACCATCAGTTACCGTAGCAACAGAAGAAGCCCGGGTCGCGTTTGACACAGATTGTTACTCAACACCAATTAAACGTTTTGCTACCTGCAGCTGGCTGCTTATTGCTCCAGCGATTCCTGGTATGGAAAAAAAAAATAATCATGTGAACACTGCAATATTTCCATTTACACTTACTGTACAGTAGCTGGCAGTTTGTTGGAAACACCTGTCACTGCAAGGCAATTTAACAGCGTCACACCATCCACCATCAGTGCATAGATGCATAAACAACTCTTATTGTTAATAATACTATTTCCTCTCATGACACGTTTCCAACTGCTTTGTTTTGTTTGTCCTGCTGTAAACAGTGAACTATCAGGCTGATGAGGGATCAAAGCTGTTGATGACACCCAGTTGCGTGCACGCTTTCCTATTCCTGTCTCTAAACACAGTAAACCGGTTGGACTGTTTTTTTCACTTACTGTATATAAGTAAGTCCTGGATCTTGCAGTTTTTAACTCTCGTACTTTTATATTCCTTACCTTTATGACAGTTAAGAACTTCCTTCCTCGTACTTAACGGCCTGTCCCGGCTTTAAAAATGTCAGCAGTATCGCAGAAGGGAAGCATTTCGCAGACCAACCGCAACAGCGTGTTCACTTGTCAATTTTCACTTAAGCTGAGGCAGCAAACTGAAGAGCAACACATTGCTATTATTTGGAGCCCGACTGTCCAGAGCCTTGATTCACAGTTGTTGGTTTCATAGAATACTCCGTCATACAATGACCCTGCATTGCATACACCCCTACACACTTTCTATACAGACATAAGGACTCTGCAGGCTTGTTTATGTTAATGTGACAATAAACATTTTGCACATCATTAATATTTACTGTAGCATCTGGTTTCTTTTGTCTCCCATATGGTAATCATGGCTGAGCGGTGAAGCTGTTTTACAGTTATTGATATTTTTAGGCTTCCACTTACTTTATGATGCGTTTCTTTAGATTCGGCTGCGTTCAGTTTAGCATATTTCGCTGCTTCTTTGTGCATCACATACAGCAATCGCTGTCTAACCCTCTAACTACATTCTACTGAAAGATTAATTGCATAATATTCTGTGGTGCAAAACAAACGAGCTATTTATTGTCATTAATTACGACACGTGTAGGAAAAA
The DNA here is from genome assembly GCA_030770545.1 of Macropodus opercularis. Lineage (NCBI taxonomy): Eukaryota > Metazoa > Chordata > Actinopteri > Anabantiformes > Osphronemidae > Macropodus > Macropodus opercularis. Next base: position 9,617,165 of record CM061108.1, on the reverse strand, counting down.
AAAAAGTGGTGTTCTGTTGATTATTTGTCAAAGTGCGTTTTACTTTGCTTCAGTACAAGGGAACTGGTGAGCTGTCCCCTAAGTACTATATGTGTAGCAATGGATTCTTGTTGAATTTATTATATTTATATGTAATATTATTAATGACCCCTAGTGGCTCTAAATAAAGTATGGTAGGGCTACTACAAATGTCCTAATTGGTAATGCCCCCAGCGCCAAACAGTGGACACACTGACACACTGTAAATGTTTGCATGCGCATTCTGTGTAGTAATAAGCCTTATTAGTAGTAGGAATAAAATATTACACCTAGCGACTTGTTACACGTTGTAGAATCCAGTACTAGCGTGTTTAGTTCTTGCTTTTGAAAATATAAACCTGGTTTTAATGGTGTTTCGATTGGCTGCGATTCTCACTGAAGCGGGCAAAATGAGATTTATGTTAAAATAATATCATTAAGGCTTTTATTGTGTTTTAATGCGACGGCAGGGCTTTGTTTATGTCTGACCTCTGACCCGCTGAGGGTGATAATTTACGGCGCACGCTCCCCCCCCCCAGCCTTGATACGCTCCCCGAGGAAATCACGCTTGGATCAATGGCCGTCATTTACATCTCCTCGAATTAAAGCGGGCGGTGTGTCGTAATGAATCACACTTTATTGACCGTTTGGAGAGTTACAGAGACCCGTCCAATACCAAGTGCCGGTGAAAGGCCAGTGGGTGAGGAGAAAATGTTGAGAAGCTGAATAGAGTGAAGGTGCTGCTCATAAAAATAACGATTCCGCTTTCAGAAAGAGATTAAAGCACACATTCATAATCCCTTTGAAGAATTTTGTGTACGGAAGCAATATTTCCCAATGTATAAATGAAAATTCTACTCATTTTTTATATGTTTGACAAATGCCTGCTACTATTTATCATTTGCACTGTACAAGATACCGTGCAATGCTCGTATCAGACAAGTCGTTTTCCTTGGGGATGAGATGACGACCTTGGTGTCTTCGTAAAGTTGCATGTCAGACAAAACAGATGGAGAATGCCCTCTGACCCCAGTGGCCTGTCACCCTGTGACAGCAGATGCCAGCTACAGTATCCGCTTTCTTTGCAACACAGGGAAAGAAGTACGCCATGTTATTCCCCCACGAGGTTCGACTTCTCTTTTTTTTTTTTGTAATATTCAAGAAGAAAGAAATGGGAAAATTAGCATTCATAAAGAATGCATGAGTTTAGAAAGCGCTTCATAAAATTCCACTGCTCAGGGAAACGAGGGACGTCTAGGAGCAATACAGCTGTGCTTTTAGCGAGTTTAGCATTTCTGGCATCCAGTGTTTATTGCCTGCGCCAGAACGTGGTGGCGCTTCAAGTCTTAAGAGAGGCCTGGCTCCCTTTACCTCATCGCTCCCTGTGTGTCGCTTGTTGTTTGAGGCTACTACACAACGTAATGGAGCTGCATCCCTTACGGCACTTAAGAATTCATCCTTAAACGACTGACGGTGTCTCAACGTTCGTGTGGAGCAGGAAGTCACGTAAAGGCCTGGGAGGCGTTTTTCTGTGATTGCTTGTCTCGTGTTGCGTTACCTAGAGCGAGCATCGGCGCCTTTGATGCGCCACTTGGGGGACTGCAGTGAAGTATTGATTCCAGGAATAGTGATGTCATGTTTCTGCATGTGGAAAAACTATATACGTATATATATATGTAACTGAAGCGTATTTCATGACTTGTTCGTGGAATTAATGTATCGTAGAGTAACAGTACTGCAATGTAAGTCTTTTAGACTTTTGTACGTGGGTAAAGTATAGAACTCTCACTCGCAGGTTAGGGATTCAAGCCCCAAATTATGCTCTAACTGCACAGTGTAAGACCTTTTTTTTTTTTTTTTCGAACGGCAGCGGCCGTGTTATGCAAGATGCTAGTAAACCAAACAGACAAGTTGAACCCTTGCAGAGTCCACGGAGGGGCCCCGGCTACTGATCCTGTGGTTATCTTCGCATGCTTGGACTCTTCCCAGGTGGCAAGTTCAGCCAACCTCAGCGTGACTCAATCTTTCCTCTTGCTCGTTTGCGGAGGAAAGGAGGTTTGGATGAAAACAGACAACAATCAAGAACAATCACTCAGCGTAGCACGAGCGCCACTTGGTATAGACTTCTCCTTTCCTCTCCCTCTCTGAGCACCATGGCAACATACGCTTTGATATGCAGATAGTCTTGCCATTTGTACAGTGCAGCACCGAGGGGAATATTGACTTTTCAGAGATGCAGAGAGCTTCCGCATTAATTCTGAGGCTAAAACTGTACTTTTTCTTGTTTGCCTTTTTGTTTATTTGACTCATGCATATCTTATCTCTCTCCTTTCCCCAGATGTGGATGGAAGACGGTGTGCTGAAGCCAGGGGAGGAAACTCGCATACCCGTCAGCTTCGCGTAGAGCGACACAACCTTCAAGTGTGGAGGTCAGCTTCCGTGTTTTGATCGCATCAGTCATCATAATGTCCTTTTTATGCTAACTTCTTGCAACCTGTTTGGGATTTGTCCTGTTCCGCCAACAAACTCAAGAGGATAAAAAAAGAAAAAACGAATTGTACAAAACCCCACCTGCCATGGACCGCCTGTGTCCGGGTGACGGCGCGAGCCGGACACAGGCCTGTGCTGGCAAACTGTAGCCACCTGGGTCCTCTTCAGCTGATTTCCTGTGTTCGTATACTGGAGTAATTCTCATTCGGACCAGGGATGGATGTACCAGAGGCCGGCAAACATGGCAAGAAGTCGAGAAGTCAAAAGCTGGAAGACCAGAAGAAGGTAGGACAAAAGCTGCCCTTTCGTCTTTCATCTCCATTTCAGTGTTGCCTGTTGCTGTTTTCCAGTTTTAGGTACTAACTACATCTTAAAGTCAGATGAGCAGTTTGGGTTGTTTTGGCGGATTTGTTGTCCTCTGTACAAATAGCAGAACATGTTGGTCCATTCGCTGCTGCTGTTGTTGTTTAGTTTTTTTTGCTTTATATGTCCTAATGCCTATTTATAAAAGGTGGGTGGGATTCAAATCCCCCCCCCCCCCCCCCCCCCCCCCCCTGTGCCTGAAGACTTTCATCTCAGCTCATGTGGCATGGCAGTGCCTGGGCCCGCCGTGGCTCGCTCTCTGAGGAATTTACTTGCGTTTCAGGTGCATTTTATAGTAACCTTGGGAATAGAGACAAATCGTTTTCTCTGGCGCAATATAACGTCCACTAATAGTCCCCTGTTTTATAATGAGAGATACAGTATGATGAACTTAACTCAGGGTATCTTTGCTTCCAGCGCACCGCTGTGAGCTCCACAGGGTCAGATTTGTCCGTGGCTGCATTGGCTGGATCGATTGAGTTAACTCAGCCGTCGGGCAGGACGTGAGATTCGACGATAGCAAGCCTAGCCTCTGTCTTTCTGGTCTAGTCTGGCAATGAGCTCTCAATCGCAGGTCAGTGAGGTTCAGGTTCTGTTTACTGTACGTGAATTGAGAGAACACAGTGCAAAAATGTCTGTATACAGGCGGGGTAGGCCTGGACTGTGCACTAAACACACAAACGTAAGAACTATGTCTGTAGAGCCACCTTCATACACTGTAGACTGATATATATACACACACACAGTAAAATGCAGACACAGGCTGAAACACACAGTCTCTCGCCTTTTGTCTGCCTCTGACCTGATTTCTCTAATGAAGTGCCTTCGATAAGCGTAATGATCGTCCAGGCGAAGCCCAGGGAACATCTGAGTGCAGCAAACACATAATAATATATCAAGGCTGACATTTGTAGCACTATTAGGATCTCATGAAAAAGATGATTGTGCTTTATTATTATTTTTTTTGCTCCACGTGGACCCGAGTGCCATGGAAATGCTTTTATTTATTTTTTTTACTCTACATAGAGATGGGTTGCTGCTTGTGCTGCCAGGCAACAACACTGGGCATCGTTGCATCTTTTCAGAGGCAGCAACAGAAGGAAGGTGCTTCCACAAGGCTCTAGAGCTACAGTAGTAGGCATCACAGAAACACTGTGAAAAGCTTTCTCATCTGTGTAGAGTATCCAAACGCTTGGAGTTCAAAGGTTTTAAAGCAAAAGCAGTAGAACGCATTAATTGGGCAGTACTTCATCACAGTGGGAGTCTTTATCTCTCCCTTCCTCTTCCTCTCTCTCTGCTCTTCTTCCCCTCCCTCGCTTTTCCTCTCCCTCCCCCTTCCTATTTACAGTTGTCCCAGATGGGGGAGGTCTTACATTTTCATCGTACCTCCCTGTAAACGAGGAAGCAGCGATTACGGCCCCCACCGTTCGCCGGACCTCGAGGGGAAAATTCAAACGTAGTGATTGGTTGAGGAAGGCCAGACAGGGGGCAGCGTTGCTAGGACATCTCTAAAAAGCCTTTTCATCAATTTTGAACTTTGTGCTCTGGCAAACATTTAATTCAGCTAATATTACTGTCAACTAGTACATTCCTACAAAGCTTTTGTTTTGCACATGCGGTGCTTTAATTGAACCAACACGCTCTGATGGAGCTATTACAGAATTGTGTTGGAATCCCACGAGACGTCCCAAAAGACGAGTGAATAATTTAATATCATGTTGATTTGTGTTTTGGTTGCAGTTCAACAGTAACATTCTTAAAAATGCGTCTTGTGTTACTATACTGTTATATTTATTTGTTCATTTGTTGTTGAATGTTCATTTGATAATAATGTGTTGACATCTTTAGATAACTCCCATAACCAACCCTCACATACAGTACACGCACACTTACTATAACACCGACTTGGCTCAACATGTTGCATCAGCAGCCCATTTACTAAAGCATTAGTGGGTTGAGGCCACGCCATAAAATTGGAGAGGGAAAAAGTCAAATTGTTGGATTCGCGGAACTAGAGGCCTCAGAGGCAGAATGATGAGCGTAATGACGTCCAGGTCAGGGAGGAATTGGGACGGGGGAGTGATGAAGACAATAAAAGGGAAGGGGGGGGGGAGGACACGCCAGGAAACAAATCGACATCCACTGAAGACTGTGGGAGACAACGGCGAAGCGACCGGAGTGGAAAAACTAAGTCTGGAGGGAGCGTTGAAGTCCAGGCAGAGGGAGAAATGAACCCAGTGACACTGCCTGCACCCCCACATCATATCTAGCCACACAATTCCATCTGGGTGGAGAAGCCACATGTCTCCTCACAACCTGCTGTTTGATGGTTTTTAAATACCTGCACAACTATTCCTCTGTTGTCTCTGCTTCAGATGTTTCTCTTTTTGTTAAATGCTGTGAAATAAGTCGCGATCGTCCTCATCTACATTCTTCCACTCTGATGACTACACACCAGTAATCTCCAAAATACTGGTCCCATCGGGAGTGTAATTCCCCAATGTCTAGTAAATGGTACGCTCTCCTAAGCTGCGTGTTACTGATCAGATTGCTACCCCCTTGTTGACTTGCGTTTCTACTTTGAGTGTGCAGGGACAGAGATCAGTCTGCTTTACAGTTATCGGGACCCTGTCTCATATGTTGGACGTGGTTACAGCCAGATGGAGAAATGGGACGGATCGCCTTCACCTACGTGCAGCGTATTTTAAGCGCCCGTCCCGCCGTAAACCACCGTGGCATTGCTTCCGCGCTCGTAGGTGCTGAAATATCACCGCGTCGTAAAAAAGGAGGCAAGGCCACAGGATCGAGCAAGGTGTTCAAACGGAATCCTATTATCCTCGCGCGACGAGCGGCTCCCTGTGTATAATGCGTACCTTGTAAGTGACGGCGCGGGCTGTATAAGTGAATCAGCCCATGACCTGAGATCTTCAGCACTGTAAAGAATGGTCAGAACGTGGCTCGCAAACACAGGGCGACACCCGTGGCGGCTTGAAGCGATTAACACTAGTCGTTTGAATGAGAAGCTTAGCGGCTGTGTGAATACGGAACGTGGTATTTGTTTGATCGTTTCGTTTAAAGCACATCTTCCGATCTCAGTCGCAGCGTTAGAGCAGCAAAGAGAAACTCTTCACATCACATTTGTCTGATGGCTTAAGTTTGCGCAGAGTTGGGATTGTTTCCCTGCGATGTATTCGCACGGGCGCGGGGCGAACCGTATGTCGATGGTAGATGTTTCATACATTATTCATGCTCCATTCGCAGCGCGTTGGCATGTAATGATGCACCCCCCCTCGCATCTGGAATATGATCTGCGGAAGAAGCAGCCTGTCAGCGATAACAATACCTGTGAGAGCGCACCTGTATACACGCGAGTGCGTCTGGAGAACATCCAAACGGATTCGCTTAGATCTAGTACAGTATGTAGCTGTGAGCGTTAAACTCTACACACTCTGAAGCAGGTGGTCTTATGCCCCCCCCCCCTTAAAAAACACAACAGAGCTGGCGGTTGGTGGGAGGGGGGGTGGTGATGATATACTGTACACGAGGGCTCACTCATGACTGGTGCACACTTGTTTCATAGATCATGACAGATCACAGAATCACAGAACCCCCCCCCCCCCTCCCCTGTTCAAGAGCTTTGATTTCCTACAAAGAGAGCTGAACTGAATTTACTGAGCCAGTTGCTGTCTCCCAAATGTCCACATCCTGACAGAATTCCATCAAAGTTAGTCAAGTCACTCATAATCTCTGTAGTTTGACTTCGCCGCTCTGCCGAACGGAGTCAATTTCATCCAGGATGTTTATTTTTCTTTCCAGGACAATCTTTAGTTCTGCAGCTGTTAATAAATCTGTAAATCTATGCCCTAACATTTTGGTGTCATATAGAGTATCTTTTGCATTGATGATTCATTTTTCACTGCAATTTTTCCTTTTTATTTCATGCAAAACTGTAGGTACAGTAATTGTTCTCGACCACGGAGTTTCTGCTTCACGTAGTCGTCTGGCTGGCATTTATGCAGAGATGTGTCGCTTTGTCAAACGTCTCGTCGCTCCATAACCTTCTCAGTCATATCTAATTAATAAAAGCACATGATAAAGCACATGCACTGAAAGGTAAATTATGGATGTTGACTCCTTTTTGGAAGTGATTCAGCTGACAGAACTGTTATGATGCTTTATAGTTGCCTCCGTTGCTCTTCAACTGGTGACCTGTCCAGGTTGCACCACGCCTCTCGTTGGATGGCGTCGGCGGTTGGCTGCAGCACTCAGATTATTAACCTTTGTTTTATGGTTTTTGGCTTATTGTATTTTGCTGTTTAGCGATAAATTGCATGCTTTATATGATCTAAGCCGACACAGCGTAATCATCCTTCATATTCCTTGTTTGTGTCGTAGGTAAACAGGTAAAATAGGTTATTGACAGAGACATGAGAAATGATGTTCTTTTCTTTCCGCTCATATTCTACTTATTCGACTTATTTATGCTTTGGATGTTGAACAAACATGAAGAAGTGTCAGGGGAATGTGTCATCTACATTTGACAGGGTGGCAGGTGAAGAGTTGCTTTAACACTGAAAACTGAATAATAAACTCCTCATGGTGAGGAGTCAAGCTCAGCTAAGAGCATTGTTTTTTGTTTATTAGCCGTGTGTGTTATGATATTTCTATTGATCAGGTGATTCAGGTGATTTAGGTCTTGGGTCTTGTTTCTTGTCTGACACAGTCCAGAATTAATCTTAGCTAGAGAAACCGAGTCATCATTACTAATATGCGTTAGGATATTTAAAGTGGCACATACAGGGACAATGTAGGTATATGTGACTAGTAGCTTGCATAAGCCTCCTTGGCACCGCGGTGCTTCATGGTAGCATGAAAACAGAAAGTCTGCACCACAGAAATCCTGTGGTTGCAGCAGAAAAAGCTGAGATGGACAGGACGAGATCAAAACCGAGCGAAGATTAAAACGCCGGGTGGCAGAGCTAGACGCGATGTAATACGAGTCAAAAATCCTGCAACGCTGGTGAAGTGTTTGTATAGGCTGGACCAGAAGATGGGAAGATGGGAGAAAAGGCACAGTTTGAGAGTGTTTGGCTCCGTTTCTTTTCCCAGGGTGGTTCCCGTGGTCATGCCTCTCATTTTGAGGACTCCCATTGCGCCATGGGAAGAGCCCTCAAGGTCACAACAAACAAGGCTCGCGCACGACCACATAATAAGCGTTTCCTCCGCAACACGGCCGACCGATCACAAAGACCAGAGCCTGGCCTTGGATGAAAATGCTCCTTCTGCCCTCCTTCAGATAAACATACTGTCTGGAGGAAAACGGTGTTTCTCATTTATAATCCTGGTCCTATTTATGGGACTCTTGCCTGAGGGGGTCACGCAATTCTGTTCTAGTCAGTTTAACAAGCGTTTCATCTAAAATAATTTGTTTTTAATGATTAAGACCCCCAGTGAATAATTCAACGATCATTACAGAAAAGTCAGTTTGATTCTGATTTGTACTGTAACTCGCATTCAAATTGGGTCTCGTTAAGATTTGCTTTGGAGGTGCCTGTTTGGAGAAGACACGTAACCACTCCTCTTAGTCTATAGGTTCTTTTCCCGGAGACTTGAATGAAGCTGAGAGGGATTCAGAGCACGAAAGACGTACAATAGTTCAAGATTTTGATGTAACTTGTAACTTCACCTGACTCTTAGGACATAAATCAGCCAAAGTGTTCACTCTTAGAAAATAGTTGCTTGAAGCATCCACGCGGTTTTCTTCTTCTCTGATGAGGTGACAAACTTAGTGTGACGGACTTCGTTTTTAACCGAAAACCTTGAGCTAGGTTTGGGGTTTCAAGACCCTTCAGTGCTACTGTTTACATTTCACGTCAGCGCAATACAAGTAGTGGTAGAAGACTGAAATGTAATGAAAAACCTTGTTCAGTGTGTAATTTTCGTTGGCGTCCTTGGTTTCTATACCTGCTTATTTAAGAGGCCATTTTGAAAAACAGTCTCAGTCTATCTTTACTGTAAAATAGCTTATATTTATATGTTTGCTTGTGTGATGATGGATGGTGAATCGCCCGCAGCCAGACTCACAGATACCTCACAGATCATCAGCTTGAGCAATGTTAACATGAAAACCACACAAAAAAAAAACCCTCCACATCCGTTAAACTGCCGTGTTGCACTGTTATTGTCTATTTGATACCGTGACGCCAAGTGGAACCTCATGCCGCAGTTAGAGGTGTTAATCGGATAATTTAGCCTCTGAACCTCGTTGGCGACCTCTCGGCATCGTTATTATTTTCGTGATGTGCGGACGTCCTGTGAACTTCAGCATCACTTATCACTTATCTTTGCTTTTTAGTATTTGCACATAATTCAACACAAGTTATGGATGGAGTAACAATTCTGAGCCCGTGGATGCTTCATGCCATATTAAACACTCACTCTAACAGCAACAGTAGTAATAGACCAGAGTCGCTCATGTAACTCAGCTCAGGTATTGCACGGCAACAGATGTGCGTACAGTAATTGCTCTGTGTATTAGCAACCTCAGAGGGCACCACCGCCACCACCACCTCATCTACTGTACCACTAAAGCCTGGGTATTGAGACTTAATTGAACCATTTCCCCTCAGTCAATGGAGGACGGTACCTCCAGACAATTTCAACATCTGGCTGCGTTTTACTGGTCTCTTGCATCTCTAAGAGAAGCGAGAGGAAAGTAAAGAGATATTATGTGCGTTACACAGACAGGGGGGGTGTGAGGTCACTGAGAGTTCGACAGGGTAGCGCCTTGTTTGCAAGGCACCAGGTTAACTGTTGAAGTATGAATGTGTGAATATTTGGAGAAAGCTGCAAAAAAAACCCAAAGCTGAAACCATGGAAACTGTTCTTAGCAAAGATATTTTTGGAAAAGAAACAGACAGAGGTTAACAACTAGATGGCCATCAGTATTTCCCCTCTTTCCTCTTGTGGTAGCAGAAGGTCGGTTCGAACGAATCAAAGCGTATTTAGGCCCCTTGTGCTGTGCGTTGCTTTCCACATGGTAAACAGCACCTCGCTTGCTTAACAGTACAGTGGCACGTGTGGCGACAAGAGCAGAATAATCTCTGCTCGACAACCGAAGCACTGAATTATTCAACAGATTCAGAACAAAATGTGTGTTGAACTGGCCAATTTACCTCAGCTCTGAATTGAAAGCTTTTTTTTTTTTTCCCCCGTCTTACTTACTTATGCACAAACCTAACATACGCTATCAAATAAACATCAGATATCGGTCACGTTAGAGTTGCCGAGCATACGAGCGTAAACATAACCCGACAGAATGTGCTCAGGTTCATTTTATTTGCTTGCACCATTACTGCGGTTTGTTGTTTGGCGGCGTCAGCTGTGGAAGTGGCTCGTGTTGTCGGCTGCACGATGAAACCAAACGGAGGCAATAAGCCATGAAACCACTGCAAGTTTTGAGTGGAAGGTGGTGCTGTTTTTTTTTTTTTTGTACCATTCACATCGCAGGCTGGTATAAATGCCTCGGTCGGGTTGGATCTCTCTTGTGTCGTGTCGTCAGCTAGATAACAAGAAGGTCAATGTTATTTGCAAAGGTCACCATGTAAAATTGTCAAACACAATTCACACCAGTGACTTAACTGTAGCCAGGCGTTCTCAAAAACACCAGGTTGCTGATTACCATTGATTTATCACCCTGTAGGTGAACTAGGCTTCCCAAGAAGAACACACGCATTGATCCTTTTTTTTTTTTTTTCATCTTGGAAATTGCTCTGATTGCTTCCAACAGAGCGGCTCATTCTTGCTTCATCACCCGAATATTGACTTTGCTGGAGGACCATCATCCAGCTTGGCCTCACTTGCCAATTCAATTCAATTCAATTCAACTTTATTTATATAGCGCCAATTCACAACATCAGTTATCTCAAGGCACTTTACAAGTAAGGTTTTAAGACCTTACACAACTAAACCCAACAAATCCCACATAGAGCAAGCTTTTAATTCTAGCCAAGCGATAAATTGTACATTTTAATAGCAACAGTGGAGGAAAAACTCCCTCTATAGAGAGGAAGAAACCTCCAGCAGATCCAGGCTCAGTGTGGGCGGCCATCTGCCTTGACCGGTTGGGGTGAGGGGATAGAGAAGAGAGAAAAGAACACAACAACAACAACAAAACAAGCAGCAACAGAACACAGGCAGGATGGTTGGACCAGCAACTGAACACTGGAGACACACGGCTCTGAGTCTGACGATACCTGGAGATGAGGATAGAGAGAAAGAGAGAAACACAACTAGGAGAGAAAAGGGACAAAGTTAGTCACATGTGGAAATGGAGGCATGTTAGTGGATAGAAGAAACCGAAAAGAGCTCAGTGAATGAAGGACGTCCCCCAGCATCTAAGTCTATAGCAGCTTAACTAAGAGATGGTTCAGAGAGACCAGAACCATCTCTAACTATACGCTTTGTCAAAAAGAAAGGTTTTAAAACTAGAGAGGGTGTCTGCTTCTCGAACCTGAACTGGAAGCTGGTTCCACAGGAGAGGAGCTTGGTAGCTAAATGCTCTGCCTCCCGTTCTACATTTAGAAACTCTAGGAATCACAAGTAGACCAGCGCTCTGAGAACGAAGCGTTCTGATGGGAGCATAGGGAGCGATGAGGTCTTTAAGATAAGATGGAGCTTTATTATGAAGAGCTTTGTAGGTGAGGAGAAGAATTTTGAATTCTATCCTTCTATTCTATCGCCAGCCTCTGGATCATCAAGAAATGGTTCATGGGAAACATGACGGCGGTAAAATGTCGCCCCGCGTCACCCGTCTTGCACCTCGGCTCAGCTGAACAACTGCCGCGACTTTTGTGGCAAGGTTGCACACGTTGACACCGTCTCCTTAGCTCTTTGTCAGGATGTCGTACCTTACCCCGGGGGCGGGGGTGTGCAGAACGCTGGCGGAGCATATGTGCGGGAGACAGACGGTGTTGACAGTGACCCACTTCCCAGCATGCTCTCCAGTGGCAGACTCGCAGTCAGCTCGAAGAGTGAATAATACTCACCTGCTGTCTGATAGCGTGTGAGTGGAACTTGCCAAGGCTAAAGCTAAGCACATAAAACACTAGATTTTTTTTGTGGCTCGTGCAGTCGATCGCTTCATCCTTGTGCGTTCGGTCGAAATCTGACTTTGACAGGCATTTAAACATATATTTAAAAGTATTACTGTACTGAACACACACATGCAGGCCTCATAACATAAGTTAATCTTTACTGGCATCATATTTTTTGTTTTTGTTTTCCAGTAAATGCACTCGTGGCAGATTCTTTCTCCTCAAAACAATCTTCTCAGCACTGATGTTGCATTATGGGATGCCAGCCTTGTTGTCTGGCTGTTATTGGCTGTATTTTGTAAGAGCATCAGCTGGGATTCGATCCGATCATACGTGAAAATGTTTAGCTGACAAGAACCTCAATCCTGTTAATAGGACTGACAATCGTCAGGGCGGTGATTGATGCGTGAGAGATTTCTAGTCTTGTTTAAAGTTTAAGCATCAGAATTAATACACTGTAGGCGCCTTCCGCAGGCGATGTCGTTGCACGTTTACATGTCGACAGTTGGTTTTTGATGGTTCTCTTTCTCCTCTGCAGTCCCCCTGCTGCAGGCGCCAGATGAGGAGCCAGGTTTTGGACTGGCAGGACACCTCATTAACCTCTTCTCCCGCAGGCGTCCGCTGTGTCACCTGCGTTTTGTCAGGGAGGCCACTTGACTTCTGCACGGACAGACGCGGAGAGATAGAGAGGAAACGACGCGAAGAAGAGCAGAGAGGTGCAAACAGAGTAAAGTGTGAGGAAAAGAGACTAGAAAAGTTTACAGTGGTATTTTTCTATTTTATTTCCTAAGGTTTGTCTACTTACAAAACCTCAGCCTCACAAACAAAACTCTCATCTAACCAGTGCCCATGTGTCAGGCAAATGTTGAGGTCGTCTGCTTTCCATTCCCTAATTAGCTGTAATTGCTCTGGTGTTCAGGCTACAACAAGTTCAAAACACACAAACGGCTGGAAACGCTGTCCTTTTTTTTTTTTGTTCGACATGAGGTGCCGCTGAGGAGATGAAATCGGTCTGTCCACATCTGTCTCCTAGTTTATTGGAATCGTTTCCTGTAGTCATTTCAAATAACTTTCCACGTGTTCGCAGTTCGCACCAGATTTTCGTAGTGTAGTGTCTCGGTGCTGCTATTTTAGTTAAGTTTAGTGACTGATGTTTTGATTTCTGTACAAGAATAAGAACGGAAACTTTCACTGTACAGCTTCAGGCATTCAGTTCTATTCGAGGTGGAAAAGATCCAGTCAGACGAGCAGACAACCTGTGGCAGCCGTGATGGAAATCCTCATTTGGTATCTGACGAACATTTCCCACCCCACAGGAAACTGTTGGGAGCCAGTTAAAAAACGACGGTGGCACACCTTTGCAGTTTCACGCCGATCTTTTAACTGTGAAGAGATGCTCATCCTTCCCGTCTCCTTCCTCGCTCTCCTAATGGAGCCACACCCTGTCGCTGTTCCATCGCTCGCTGAGTCTCATTCTTCAACCTTCCTTGTCCTCTGCATTTCTTGCCACTTGGAGCCAATGAATAAATTTGGAAGTTAATTACGTTTAAAAGGGCCAGAGAGCTGTGGTGTGTGGTCAGAGTATTAAAAGCAAGTCGGCCATGCTCAAGTTCATTGAATGTTCCACCTGACTTTCATGTCGGTAAGATCAGGGTTTGGATTTATGTAGTAACAGTTTACTATATTTTGGGCCATGAGGAGTTGGACTGTCTTCATATCGCTGCTACAGTATTTTATATCGTAGTATATATGTATAAGAACTTTTGTTTTGCTTTCTCTGTCGATTCAAAATACAGACCACAGTTCGACAGCTCTCTAACGTGGGTCGGGGTGGGGGGGGGAGAGAGGGCCCGGTTCTGGAAACTCGCTCACAAATCGGAGAGCACAGCAGGACAAACGGGGTCGGTGAGAGATGTGCTGTCGTCTTGGCAGCTGGATTCACTTCATCCTCCTCTTCTCACTCATCGCACATAGAGGGATGGCGCTTAAGTTCATAGCATCATGTACAGTGTGTGTGGTGGTGGGGGGGGGGGGGGGGGGGGGGGGTATGTTGCAATCTAGCCGAGTAGTTTTATGTGGAATTGCTGCCCTTGACCTTTCCCCACCGATCGGAAGGGTTCAGCGAGGTCGGTGCCGCAGCTGCTGCCCACAAAACGGCTCTTAAATGCCACATTGCGTTGTCTGAAGTCGAAGCAAATAACCGTTATATTACATGACTCGTAAAAGGTGAACAGCCATGAAAGATTTCATGTGATTGGTTACCTGGTTCGTCCTGAAAACATTCCTGTTTACTGTGTTGTGTTCCTGACTTGTACTGTTTAAAACATATATATTTTTATGATGAAGTCAGCATTTTCTCTTGCCTTTTTTTTTTTTTTTTTACCCTTCTCTTTTTTTCTACATCATTTAGCTCAATAAACAGCAGCTTTTATCCTGTCAAGGAAAGGATTTTGCTACTGTCTTTTTGACCTTTTCCGCTGGTCCTATCTCCAGTCACCCTATCACAGCCTTGACTTTTCCATTAGTCGGCTTATTATTATTATTATTTTTTTAGTAAGGGGCCTCCCCAAGAATGAGGGATAGTTCATTTGAGTCATCAGTGCGTCATGGTGTAGAATCAAATTGTGAATCACTCCCAAAGTGAACATTTCCTATCAGGCTTCTAAAGCGAGGAAAATGCCTTTAAGATCAGCAGCATGATTCATTTCTCTCTTTATTATTTCTATCCGCTTGCAATCAATTTTCCAGCATGACTAAGATCAGACTAATGGTCTGAACGTCTCTGCTTCCCAACCGTCGAGCTCACAGGGAGGAAAAGGCTCCGTTATTATTTTTTTCAGACGCTGATCTCTAGATGTGGTTGTTAGCCAGAGGAGTGGGAGGAGAGATATAGAAAGCAGATTTCCAAAAGGTGAGAAGCCAAATGCGCCATCACCCAGAGCAGCTTCAGCCTTTCTCCATCAAAGGGGCATATTTCATCATTGTTATGCTTTTTTAATATGCAGCGATTGGTGGAAGGCTGGGCTGCATGGATGACCCGAGCTCCTTAACTAAGCTTCTCTCGCTGTGTTTTCGGACAAACATCAAATTGAGCGGATCGTTTTGCTCAGAATAGAAACTTGAACCATCGTGTGTAAAACCTCACTGAGTCTCTATTAAGCCTAGCATAATATAATATGATCTTTGATGCTGGCTTATGTTCCTGTAGCCAGTCGCTAGGTATGTGCAACTTTCATCCATCCAACAAGTGTCTTTGCTGTTTCAGAAAAATAGTTTCTGTTAAAAAAAGAAAAAAAGAAATCACACTTTCTGTGATTGTGAAGATGAGGGAGAGAGAGACAAATAATTTCACATGACTATTACCAAGTTCTCTTGTTATCCAGTCTGTACTGATTAATGACAACATCATCACAATGACTAAGAAAGCGCAGCATTAGTTCCTCCCACTCTTTGTTCTGTGTTTCTGCTGGGAGCAATTTCGCAAGCCGGGTTAGTGTGGGACTCTGAGGCCCTGCCATTAATAACTGTGAAACACGCAGGCTATTAAGATTCACACTCAGTAACTGAGTGAATAAAGTCGTTTCTCATTTCCCACTCAACCCCGTCCACGCGCCAGAATGCGGCAGATAAACCACAGAGTTGTTTTGTCGTTTCTGTTACTCCAGTAATGAGGGTTGCTCCATCCTGACAGTCAGGGTGAAAGCAACTGTCGCTCTGTCGCTGGGATCACCGTAGGTCGCTGGTAGTCAGCGCTAGTCAACTGTACAATCGTAGAAAACCTCACCCCTTTGCTTTTGCTCACCTACAGCGTTCTTCTCCGTTGCCTCTCTCACTTCTTGGTCTTTATGCAAATAATCCAACCTCATGAGTCACTGCCTCCCCAGCGTGGTGGGAAATGAGCGCGAGCCCCTGGTCTTTCATTATACGGACACCTGCCAAGCTGACTTCAATTTAATTAGGAAAGATACCCAGCGCTGAGCTAACCGCCGTGATAAGGGCTCGTCACAAAGGGCATTGTGGCTCTGATGAGGTGACCCAAAGAAACTCATTACAGGGACCAAGGAGACCGTCAATGGAGAATTTGACTGCTGTTGAGGAATTTGCAACAGATGTCTCTATAAAATGTTTCTCTCTCTTTTTTTTTTAACAGTTAATTATCAGAGATTGTTCTAAATCATCGTTTTATAACGACAATAAGCATTTACGGGGTGTGACTGAAGATAACTACACTGTAAGCAAGGCTCTGAACAGCGCGGTCTCAACCGATGGAGATTGGAAACTCACTTCACTGGCAGTGAGGTACTCGTTCACTCTCTTGTCGTGGGGGGGTTCGGTGACAACGTCCCCGCGTGAATCCACCGGCGTTCATATAAGGGTTAAAAGCCAGTGCCATGGGGGGGGGGGGGGGGGGGGGGTTGTTGAAATGCCCGGCGTGTTGAGCAGCTATTTATCTAGTTCATATTTAAGCAGCGAGTCGACACATCCCCGCCGTCGGGGCTGTTTGGCTCTGCTGCCAGAAGGGCATCTGGCGATTAGATCTCTTTGCAATCTGTCGCTCGTGAACTAACTGTCTCGCGTCACGTCGCAGCAGCGCTGACCTTTCGGTGTGATTTTTTTTTTTTTTTTTTTGTGTTGCTGTTTTTCGAATGTACTGTCAAAACAAAGGCACACAAAACATTCTCGTTTCACAGCTTTGACTCGTGGCATTTCTATTCAGAATACGCTGAGTAATACTATATTCAGATACCATTTAGCTCAGACCCTCGTGGCTCGTATACTGTAGGTCGTTGGTGCCGTTCTGATCCTCTCCGTGGTGAACGTCAGCATGTTGGGAACATATCAGCCTCACTTAGTGTCACCGCTTCCTGATGGCTTGATGTCATCATTTCACTCCAGATGAAGTGATGCAGGGACGTGAAGTGGTTTAAGCACAGCAATTTTCTGGCTTATGATTTTTAATTAATTTGGGCTATGCGCCGTAGAGCTGTTTGTAGTCATTTGCATTTTATCTAGTCCAGTCTACTAAATTATGTCTTTATGCACTTAAACTGCAGTCAAAGATATATTTTTTTTATAGATGCGCACACCGGTGGGCATCCAGGGCTCAGACATTGAGATAGTGAGAGGAGAGGGTGAGAGGCCTATGTTGGCCAAGCTGACATCCATCATGGACAATGCTTCTCACCCACTGCACCAGACAGTGGAGGCTCTGACTCCTTCAGTTGTAGACTGATCCACCCACAGTGCAGAAAAGAGCGATACCGCGGGTCCTTCATTCCCACGGCTGTTAGACTTTACAACCAATCAGTCTAGCAGCCCCACCCTGTATAAGTTCTATGTTTGCACTCTATTGTAAATATAATAAATTGTTGCACTGCCTATTATCTGTATTCTGTAGCTGCTGTAACACTTGAATTTCCCCAACGTGGGATAAATAAAGAATAAAGGATTAAATGATAATTAACGCAAATGCTCATATATGAATAAAGTAAAACACTTTTGTTTTCTATGTAGAGTCCCCTATATGAGTTAAGCACAAGGTTAGACTGGGACCTTTCTGGGAAAGGTTTAGCCTTGACCCTGCAGCAAGAGGTTCTAGGGATTTAAATGAGAGGAGCAGATACTAATGCATTTCCATCGCCCCCAGGGTAAAGAATGAAACCATAACGCAGCCCCACCTGTAGCTGTACGCCACACATTACTCCCATGAATCCGTTTTGAGGGGAGGGGGGAATGCTCATTTTCGGCCAGCGTCCGTGTGCGTTACACTTTCTGTAAGGAGGCGTCCGAAACTTCTGAGTGACAGACTTTCTGGTCACGCACTGCCGGTGCTTACTGTGAAGTGCGCTGTAACTCCGCTCAGCCAATTCCCTCAGGGGTTCCAGATAAAGAATATCTCTCTCGCTCAGCTTCCTATCTTTCTTCCTCGTAACCTTGTTACCTGCATCTCTTACATGTAGGACAAGTCAGTGGTTTCCTTGGAGACTCCGGTGCGTGCGATAGAACTTTTAGTTTAATAACGCATAATGATGCCTACTTATGCACTTTCAGACAGCTGTAATGGATCATGCTCGTAGGTAAGCGACCTTGCAGAACGGAAGTTTAAATATGTTTTCTTGCGCGATAATATGAAAGCTCGTGGTCTCTTCGTAAAACACATGATAGCCAGTTGCACGTAATCTCTTCCTTGAGCAAAAGGAAGAACCAGTCTTGATACTCAAACCTGATCAAAGGTGCAGAGCACTTACGAAGTCATGTCTGCGAGGTCAGTAAGAGTTTTCACAGTTTCCTCCTGCAGCAGCTTGGGGATGATGATACAGTATCTGTGGATGGGGTACTTTTAATTTTACCTCTGAATGATGAGGTTCCATGGTGATGATGTGATATGCATGAGAATTTGGCAACTTATATGGAAAATGTGGACTTGGTTTTCAGTTTCGTTCATTTCATCAAAAGACGCCATTATAACAACATGTGCTTAAACACACTGCAAGCAAATGTCTCGCGCTGGGAATTCTGCTCAGCGTCAGTCGAGCATAACTCACGCAAGCGGCAAAGAACTTGGATTTTTAGATCAGAGTGAGACAACTTGCTGCAAGATGTGTACGAAGCAGCTGGGAGGGGGGTTAAACGCGCCAGATGGTTGCGACTTGCTTCGTTTTCGTGATCCATATTCAAAGTTTGCCCGTGTGGAACCGGCGTGTGAACCCGCTTGGCGTTGACAGCGCTGACTGCACCGGTGGCATTAAGACAAACACCTGTTCACGTGCTTTCCCGTTTCTAGTTAAGCTGAAACGGTGGAGTGGTTTGCGCCGAGGTCGTCGTACTTTGCAAACCCCTTCGGCTTTCGCTGTTGAAACGGTGATTAATCCACGTCACCGCGTCACCATTAGTCTAATCGGTTCGGCTCATCGCAGAGTCAGCATTCTTCTGCTGCAGGCTTGCTGGAAAACGGTTTCCTCCGACCTCTAAGGTTAGATGAGTTTTAATATGGATGCAATAAACCCACTTGGCTTGTTTTGCTTTTCTCTAGGGGGTGTAAATGTTTGCATCCTCACCCCCAGTTTTGTTGACTCGTTCTTTGTTTTGTGACTTTGCTGTCTTGTGTAACTCCCACGAGTGTTGACAGGATTAAACAATCCGAACCTTCGCTCTCCTTGTGATCTTTGAATTGAAGCCGCTTCTCTCTCGCTCCAGACTTCTTACAAAGTATTTGAGGTATTTGGAGCTTAATGCAGGTTTTTTTTTGCTGAAGGTAACCTTCTGCTTTCTGTCTGTGTTTTGCCTCAAACGTTCAATCTTCACCCTCTGCCACCACAAATTAACCACCGGCAGGATAGATCACAGGTCACACACGAGTGGATGTGACGGCTGCTCGCTGTAGGAAAAGGTTAATGTCATGCTTGTAAGGTGATTAAAATGCATGATGGGGGAGGTAGAGGTCAAAGGGAATGGGGATGCGTACGTGGTGGGGGAGGGTTCGCATCAGCTGCTTTGCCGACTTCCTGTTCCTGAAGCGCAACGACAACTCGGGGAGGAAAAAACACCACAGATTCCAAACGAGTCACGCAGCGGACACGGGCCGAGAAGAAACGTTCGGCGCGTAAGCCGAGTTGGCAGGCGAGGCGTTTTGATGTTGAATGCGGTTGTGTTGCGTGCTCGAGGCAGAAAAGCCACCCATGTGAGTAATCAGGAGACCTTTCACGCCGTTCAGTGCAGCTCACCTGGAAAATGGGCCTACTTTAGCCCAGCAGTCAATCTCGTGTCAAGCGTTGGGATTTGATCCCACGTGTACCAGCGGTGGACACCTGCCCTGCAAGATACGGTTGAATTAGATTCGATTGGAGCGGTCGGCATCATTTCCACGCAGTAGCGCCAATTTTAACTTACTAGACCACTTAAAAATAACGATGAAACACCTCTGCTGGGCGTCTTGCTTTAATTAGATCGGGGACGTCTAACGGGGTTCGTAGCTGTATTCTTGGCTTCCTTTTTATCAGACTTTTCCCAGGTACCACAAGCTGACCTGTAGATGAACCTTCCACCAATCAATACGCATAAATCCCTCCACAGGTCTAACCGTCCCATCGCCACCGTCTCATTACAAATCCAAGGTCAGCCCTTACTTATTCCAGCATGTCTCTACAATCCTCTCTCTCTCAGTTTTTTTTTTAAATGCAAGATGCAAACACCTTCTACAATGCAAGCCAGAGATCTGCCGCGTTAAAGGCCTAGACTTTGGGTTAGAAATTCCGGTTGACAGCGGATCTGATCGGCGTGATCCCAAGACTTGTCTGTGAGTCGTTAGTCTGTCAGTTCATTAACGGCAGAGATCGTCAAGGTTATAGCAGAACCGTGACAGTAAGTTAAGTTCCGTCCTTGCTTTTAATTGTCTTGTCACATATATGACTAAATCCGCTGAAGTAGTTACTCCCCGCGTGGGACACAGGATTAGTCTCAGCGTGAACGGTTCATCCGCTTTTGCGTATACGATACGTTTCCTTGCGCGGAAACTCTTTGGAGGAGGAAGGTCGTCCAATGACTCAGCATATTACAGAATAATTAAAAGATCTGTATATAATGAGCTGTACTTACAGTATTTAGGTGATGGAGTGCAAAACAAAACACTAGAATCAGGAATAATTATTAGTATATACTGTATAAGAGCTGGTGTCACCGAGGATTTCACTTTCCACATTCAAGTGCTTCCTTTGTTTTTTTTTGTTTTTTTACCCTTTCACCAGCCTTTGACCAGATGAGAGTCAGTGGTTCTGACAGTGTTATTGCTTCCCCTGGTTGCCCTGCTGTCTGCGACTCGTGATCGGTAGAGACAGCGCCAAAGTGAGACAAGCTCCCCGCTCCCCTCTCTCTCCTCCTCTGTCCCACCAACCACCCATCACATCACACCTCATCTGACTAGAATGTCAAACACTGTAGACATTTCCATTATAGACTCAGGAGGAGAGATACAGACTTGAATGTGGGTGAAAACTTTGTGTTGCGTCTTCCACTTGCTTTTTTGTCACGTCATCCATTCAACTTGCAACGTTTTTAACACAGAGTTGTAATGTTTTCCTCTCTTGTTCTTTATTGCTTTAGGTAAGTTAATGGAACCCATGTTTTTCCATCCCTGAAAGCCTGCGTGTGGCGCTCGCCCTGTCAGGGGTCGTGGTTCGATTTACCCCTGGGAAGCCTCAATGGAGGAATTTATTTGTTTCATTTTTAAACATGTAGACGTCTGTTATGTGATATCATGTAATATATTGGAATAGTTAAGGACTAGTGAGACTCTTTTTGGAAGTAAAACCCAGACACAGGCTGGCGTTAGGTCCAAGGGTCTTGCAGGGATCTAAAATTTAATGTGTAATATATACCACTTTAATTTGATCATTTGATTGCTTTTAGCTGCAGTGTTACCTAAGGTCAAGTCTGTTTCAAAACGTATTCATCGCATTCTGCCTTGCTTGCGTCAGTGACACAGATAAAAAAATAAGGAAAACCTCAGAACAACATGTTCACAGCGTTACGCTTGAGCATCACACACACACGAGAAAACCCAACCGTAACAGTTGTGTAGCACATAAAAGGAGAGAGAGGGAGAGCTCTCTCGCTCCGGCATCGCTGTGCTGTAGGTGGAAACGTCAGATCGTCCCAGATTGTCGGCGCTCGTCGGACAGAAACGTCAGAATGATTGAAACTGGCCAGAGAGGATAAACCGAAACTATGTCTCGATCCTCCGTCGACGGCAGGGTGTTGACAACGCAGGTTCTGGAATGCAGTCGCCAGATCAGGATGTTAAATTTCGTTGTGCGCTCGTATTGGTTACCCAGAGGCAGAACCGGGAGATTAGAAGACTGTTACTGGGAGCGTCAAACCACTGTTGAAGTCCAATACTCACAAACACACACATTACCAGACATCTGTAAGCTCTGTTTTCTCTTGTAGCAGGTTGTCGGTTGCCAGTGCTTGTTGCGGCTGCATCGTGGCATCTCGATTCGTTGGCTAATGCGAAGATGCTGATGTTAAAACTCCACGTGGTGTGTGACGTTGAAACGCACGAAAATCAGACGCAAATGCATTTCACGTGTCAGCTGAGCATGAACAGAAGCACAGCTGTTGCTGCTGTATAGAGGTTTGAGCACCGGCGGGGTTTTAA
Organism: Macropodus opercularis; assembly: GCA_030770545.1. Lineage (NCBI taxonomy): Eukaryota > Metazoa > Chordata > Actinopteri > Anabantiformes > Osphronemidae > Macropodus > Macropodus opercularis. Next base: position 9,595,043 of record CM061108.1, on the reverse strand, counting down.
CCCTAATCTATATCCATAAGGATTTGATTCGACATACTGTTTTAGTAGTGCTTTCCCCTGAAGCTATTAGTGTCCATTCACACCAGTAGTAGCTGTGTCTCGTAGGAAACTCTCGCTATTAATCGCAGTGGCTGCTCTGATTTACGGAGCTCCTTCCTACGGCTCCCATCATCGGTTTCATTTTTTGTTTTTTTTTAATCTTTGTTGTTTTTGGATGGGGGAAACTGAGAAGCTTCATCCTGCTTCGTCCTGCTCCCAGCAGGTTTGTGCAATACGAACTCAGCTACGCGTGTGAGAAATGTCCGTGTCCCAAAAATAACCGCGTCAGTTCAGTAGATCTGGAATCGACCCCCCCCCCCCCCCCCCAGAGAGCTGAGGTAGTGTAGCATGGCAGAAAAATATTCCTTATGAATGAATTACGCTTCCATTCCCCTTCTACTGTAAAAATTCAGAGGGTGCACCGTGAATCAATGAACTAAAGGAGTGTGCCAGTCCAATGGCATCCCATCTGTGCCACGCAGCGGGCGACTCCTTTCTGGAGGTGTCTCCCACGATGATGGTCATGGGAGTCCGTGATGGTCCAGATTGGTGGTGCCAGTCGCCAAACAACGGCACCAAGCTTCACACGGGGCGGCAGTCTGTCACTTTCCCCTAAGGCTGCCTTTTTTTTTTTTCTTTCCCCAGGAAAAGCGAGCAGATTGAAAACCAAACCAAAAAAAAAACAAGAAGCGTCACCCATCCTTGTGCTCCTGTTGTTAAGTTAAAATATGGGTTCCCCTTACCGCCGACCAGGGCAGGAGTTTGGGTCAGACGTCGTGCTGTGCTGTCGCCTCAGCACTTAACTCACACACGCCCCCGAAACACAAACAAACAAGACAGTGAAGCAAATCTCGAATAAGAAACGCAGGAAAGGGAGGCAGCTGTGCGCAAACGTGACCTGAGAGTTCGGCGGTCGAGACGAGCGAAGGCGAGGATCTTCATGCCCTGAAGGAAGGTGCAGGAAAGCCAGAGAAGGCTATCCCAAATGATCAGAAGGGAAAGTAACTTAACGGGTCTGCTACTTGAGGTTGTTTTTTTCCAGTGGCATGCAGCTGCTGTACATCTCTCTCTCTCTCTCTTTTTTTAAAGCTTTAATGAAACTGCACTTCCTAAAATGATCTTTCTTTCTTTGTAGCTTCATAATTGCAACAAGTTAACTTGTGGCGTCTCAGTAGGACTGAAATAACAGAAAAGGAAAAACTTAAAGAGCAGCCAAACAGTAGGAGGAAAATGTTAGAGCCTGTCAAATTAGAAGCAACACAAAGACCCTCTTGTTGAGAAAGCTGGGGTGGGGTGGTGGTGGGGGGTCATGAACTTGGGATTTTGATGGAGACCCCCCCCCGTGCGCTCCCTCCACCACCTTCCTAAAACTGCAAGGCGTCGAGAAAACCCAAAGAAATATGCACGAGTCTCTCTTCAGCCTGTCAGCGACCCATCCGTCTCTCTTATGTGTCCTTAATAGCACGCGACCACAGCAGCCAGAGGAGGGAGCAGCGGTGCAGCCGCAGGCTCACACATGACCAGACTGGAAAACTCTTCATTACTTCTAACTCAGTCTGTCCTTTTCTTATTCTTCTCTCTGGCTCTGCGATGCCTTCGATGACGACCGGGGGGAGTGAACAGTCTTGAGGCCCTTTCAAATAAACCTATTAGTTGGTTGTTATGACCTCTGACCTCTGAGCCAGCATGTAGGGACGTGACATTATGCACGTTTGGATAGCTCCATTCAGCCAGTCCACCTCTCAGCGGTAATTGCGTAAAGGGTTCACCTTTAACCCCTTCCTGCTCTTTGTCGTCGGGCTTGTGCGCGGGCTGAGTTGTGTTTATGATCCACAGGAGATTTGCGCAGTGTAATGTGCGCTGAACTTTTGCTATGATGTTTCTGGATTAGCGTATGTCGCAGTGAACACGAGGCCTGGCCTGGTTTAGTTTTCCCAGTAGGATCTTTCCATTCTCTGGAAATTAGGGTGTGATTTTTTTGTTATCACTCCTTTTGCAATAATTGCTTGTCAGGCTGGGAAGCAGCGATTCACATGTTGCCCTCCCATGGAAAAGGGAGAAGGTGGGAGACGGGGGACGATGAAAGGTTTTGATTAGTTTTGGGAGCATGCTGCTCTCAGAGATTCGTCACGCAAGACTTCAAACTAGGAACCTGTGATGTTTCCTCGTGCAAGTGCTTTTGGATTGTACTCGCACAAAAACTACTTACATCACCTATTGCAAAAACATATGAACTTTATAGTAAAAAAAATGTCTATATTGAATTGAATTGTAGGTCTGAGGTTGATTAACCGAAACCTACTGATCTGAGCGAGATGAGTTTGGAGAATGTGCTTTTTGACTGACTCCCATCCTTATTAACATGCAGTCGCAGCTCAGATCGTCTCTTTCTCAGGCCCTTTCTCACCTTTCCCAATAGTCGACGGTTATGAAACTGTTGAAGAACGGGAAGTCAGCAGAAAAAAAAAAAAAAAAAAGCACAGTGAAAGCTTAGCGTAAGCTGCATTTCTCTCTTCTTTTTTTTTTTTCTCCTCTGTGGCAAAGTTTGAGAATGTGGTTTTGGCGCTGGGTGGCTGAACCACTAGAAGACCCCTATCATAAGCAGTTTTCAGCATTATGTTATCATACTAGGGGGGGGGGGGGTTGGACTGTGGTTACTGCTGGAATAACCCAAATATTTACTATCAGCTTTCAGTATGTGGTGAGCGAGGTACTGCTGATAGTGGGAGGTAATACTGGAGGGAGGCACAGCGGGAGAGGTGGAGGGACGTGAAGGAGGATAAGGGAGTGCACTCGAACGTCCAAACCGTAATCGACTGCAGTGCTTTGAAACTATTCCTAAGATCTGAAATTAGTAGCTACAAGACAGCTGCAAATGCTACTGAATTAGCGTCATTCATCCCTGTAGTGTTTGTCGTCATCATCTCCTTTCCGAACGCTCGTGCAGTACAGTTCTCTCCTCTTCCCTCCTTTCGAACTCAGCAAATGCGTGTTGCATATGTTTCCTGTCAAGGTGATTTACGACTCCTACTCTTCATTTAACTTCGCCCTCTAAAAAAGGGCTTTGGCAGGAGACAAGTGTTCTAATTCCAGGCCGATAACGGGCCTGCGAGCAGCTTCAGGCACGACTGGCCGACCTCCCTGGTTGGTCCCGGGGCCGCTGCTCGGGCCACACAGAGGTTGGGGGGTGGGTGTATCGGTTTGGCCCGGGCGCCAGTGGCAGTCGGGGTCCGACACCTCGTTAGGGACACGGCTTCCGAACCCACACATTGGCTCCCCCACCGAGCTGCAGCTTCAGCTCCTGATCCGGTTTCAGCTCAGCTTCCACCGCGGCGAGAGCAGTGCAAAACATCCAGGGGTGGTTTTCATGACGCGACCGGAGGAATAACGCTCCGGAGAGGTTTTTATTATTCGACTTAAGCTGCGGCACACAATCCCAGCCTTTCTAGTTCCAGGACAGTAACCTCCTCGGCTGTCGGCCCGTGTCATGTGAACAGGATGTGGACCTAAGCATGTAAAGTGTGGTACGCTCACACGGGCACAGGATTACCTTCTCTGTCTGGCTTTGATCTGGCTTTGACCTACAGCTGTTCTGCTCCGGTTCACTTCTCTCCCGCTGGACGTGGCTTCCATCCACCCTTCTCTCTCGCTCTCTCTGTGCCTCTGTGCCACACACAACCTTTTCCTTCTCTCTCCCGTTCCCCTCTTTCTCTCCGCGGCCTCTTGCACTGTAGCTACCTCTCTCTCTGTTCAGGGTTGATCTGGGGTCACCCTCAGCGTTGTAGGCCAGCAATTTGCCAAGTTTGTGATAGACTGTACCTCTGCGCTACGGGGGAAGCCTGCACTTTACATCTGTCTCTCTCTCCTCCTTATAAATGAGCTGCTTTGTGGATATAAGCTGCGGTTTTTAGCAAAAGGCCAAATGGATTTCTCATTTTATTGGTTTTACGTGATATCAGTTGATCACAGTTTTTTACAAATCTAGTTTAGTTCAGATTTTTGGTGCTTTTCACTTTGGGGATTGTATTTTTTATTTGTGTCTTAATCTTAAAGTTAGTTTGGCAGTCGGAGGGAGACGGAGACTGTCTTGAGTTTCTCTCCTCACCTCTCGTCTCCTCCTCGCGCTCCTCTTTGCACTTTGTTCTTTGTTATCCTGTCACTCACACGCACAGAACAAAACGCATTCTTGATGATGCTCTTTTCTTCCCTTTGTGCCCTTCTTTGTCTTTGTTCTCTCATTTCAGTCTCCAGCGTTATTTTATTTCGGGCAGCGCTGCCTGTGAGCCACCGCGTTTCAGAGAGTGCTGAGGTTTTTGGGTTTTTTTTTTTAAACTATGTTTGGTTACGTGAGGACCAGAGCAGGCGTCGTGCTCTTTGATGCCTTGATGCAATTAGTGCTAATGCTCTATGACGCCTTTGTCACGCAGCACTTGTTGCTGTCGTCTCTCACCTCCACTTCTATGTGGTTTGATGTCACGCTGAACCCGGACGGATTTTCTAACGATCGAATTAACTTCAAAACCAGTAGTTTTAGCCAATTCCTTCTCATTTACATCCAATGTGGCTCATTCCTCAAGTTGCTTGCTATAAATTCCAGAGAACTCTAATAAGTGTGATGATTATCTACGAGGACCTGAGCATTTGTGGAATCGTGGCCAAAAACATATATGAAAACATCTATATCTGCGAGTGTGAAAAATTCATTCACAAAAAAAAATAAAGTCTCTGCTGGAATTGGCCAAACGTAAACACGGCAAATTCAGCACTTACAGTAAAATGATGTGTCAGTGATGCGTCATCACAGCAGCACTGCACCGTGAAAAGAAATAACAAGGAAATGGTTCAGGCCACGTGAAATGTGATGCTGAAAGGAAAACCCCCCCAACGTTTCCCTAAACAAAGTGTTGCATGACTAATGCGGGAGGTGTTGAAGTGGACAGCGATCGCTGGGATCTTGGAGGACGAAGGGGGAAGAGGCCGCAGCGCTGCCAAGCGTCCTAACAGAATGATTTGAACTGGACGGAGACCAGAACAAAGACCCCCGAGGCGGCGAAAACGACCGCTTCCCTTCATCTTTAACTGCCGAAACGCTCCGCTGTAAACTCGCAAGCAGCGATGATAATGATACGCTTAACAGCACGTAATTCTAGCAATAACTTTGTGGTAATCGCTTGCTATTAATCAGATCCACGTCTGCGTTAGATTTAAACCACCGCTTCATCCAGCCGGAGCCAGCATCAAGCGCACGCAAACGCAGACAGATCCCCTGCTTGCAATCTGATCGCTGTGCACACCGAGGCTTGTTTTTCCTTGATTTAAGTCCTGCTTAGACCATAGATTGTAACAATTTATTGTCCCGTCTAAAGAAGTGGATGGGGATAAATAGCTTAGTACTTATATGATTTTTCTCTTATTCCATAAATCAAACGTTCTTTCGAGCGTTTACGGTGCCCTTGCGTTTTCATTTGGCTTTGAACTCGGGTGTTTGCTTCCAGAAAACCTTCTCGTCGTTTTTCAAATCCAGTTAAACTTTCAGAAACATCTTAAGTTAGTTATTCGGTCCTGTTCTTTTCATCGAAGGAACATCGCCGAACCGTGTACCCTCCTGTACTCGCCAGCAGCTTGGAGCAATCACTCACCGCTTTATCTCGTCGCGTCCGGGCTATATTTCTGTTAAAGCCAGTAAGCCCTAGCACGTCTACAGTTGTCCAGTTGTTACTATACTAAATTAGATAGATTTTTAAATGATTTAAATACCTTTTGGTCTTTGCATCTGTAAACCACTTTGTAACATGACTTGTCATCTTGGCCTAAACCCGCCAAACATTTCCCCGTAACGCAGCATTTCCGAGGGAGCCTCATTCCCAAAGTAGCAGCGGTTTTACAAGCCATTCTTCATCCATTTCTCCCGTTTGTACTTCACTTTAATGCTGTTGACAGTTTTAATGCCTTTCATTTGATCAGAATTAGTGTATTGTTTCTAGTAGTTAATCAGATTCGGATCGGCATCAGCTCTGCACGGTTTGTCAGTCTTCCCTAGACTTGCCGCACGTAGATTAGCTGCGACAAACCGTTTCAGATGCGCGTGCTTCCACGTGCACGGAGTTCGAAAGTCTTCTGCTACAAGCATCAAGCGAGGAGGACGCGTCCGTAAGCGGGTGACCACAATTTATGAAGTCCACGGCAGCACGGCCGCGCTGCCAAGGGAAAATGGAGAAGTTCTTAATCTGAAAACAACCACGTACATGAACTGAAGGAGTAAAACATAAACCATGCTGCCCGCAGGACCAAAGCGCCCTTCAAATCAAGGCCATAGGAGACTCGCTTAAACCTGTGACCTTCCAGGAAGGTGAGACCACAATGCATCAGGTACCGATCTGTGCATTTTCTACCCCAAACACAATTTTTTTTTTTTATTTCACTCGAACGCCTTGTTCTCAGTAGGAACACATGTCCAACCCTCAGGGTGTGTCCTGTCCATACAAGTTACCCTGCTTGCCGCTATTGAATGGTGTCAACAAACCCCCCCAAAGGCAAAGACAGCTCCCACATCATTCTGTCCTTCATTGCCCCTAGAAGACCCACTTCCCCCTAATCCCAAACTTTTGGAATTCAATCCTCACCTACAGTGTTTTCCTCTCTATCGACGCATTCATGATCTCATCACCGTTCAACGCAAACACTCAGGGGGTGTGAAAGACTCTTTGTTCGCTGTCTGTAGAGCCATTGTCCTCCATCAAATGCGCCCTGTTCCCTCTCACTCACCTCCTTCATCTGTATTCCAATCTCAACGCAGCTCCGAGGAAGGAGGCCTCTCATTTTATCACCGCACGCGTTGGCTTTTCAGACCGTAAGACTCCTCTCCGTCTGCCCGCGCGGAATCCTCACGCATGCCGCTCAGAAGCGAATCCTGTGTTGACGTGTGCCTCGGTGCCTTAAGTACACCCATGAATTGCTGTTGTAAATTCAGTCAGCGCCGAACTATGCCAGACATGAAGGCTCTCAATCAAAGGATCTTTGAAAGGGAGGTCTAGCTTCTGATTTCTGTGGCGCAGTTGCTACCTTTTGGAAAGTCTTGCTGCAGCTGTCACGATGACGCGTTTGTTTGCATTCAGGTGAATAACAAGGTAATGAATGGTGTGTTTTACAAGTTGCTTGTGTTTCCTTTCCAAAGGTGTCCTCACCTCAAATATGTAAGTGTGCACATTTTGGAGCGAGAGAATGTAGAAGTGAGTGTCTTTAGAGAACACGAGCCAGAGTCAGATTTCATTCGCGGCAAACGAACGAATGCACAGAGAGACGATGAAGCGCTTGTTTGCGGATCAAAATCAAAACGGGTTCTTGTTTCAGCATCTGTTTCATCAGTTGCCGACTGGGCAAATTCAACTGGAAGCGTCACAAAGAAAAGGAGACGCACACGGAACAAAAAAAATGAAGCGAGCTAGGAAATTAAATGGTCTATTATCTCTAGTGGAATGGGATGGGCCTCGAACTCTGAACATCTGATATGACCGTTTTTACGGGATAATCCAGATGATCCTGGATTGAGCCTGCTGAGAAAATGAAAAGAAGTTCTACGCCTTTACACCCTTTAATATCTGTGATTGTGACGCGATACAATATTATTAACTAAGCCAGATTTTATTGGCAGCTTGAGTCCCTATGTTGTGTGTTTGCTCTATGTTGCATGGAACAAATTTAGGTCACAGAGGGCAACGTCATGTTACGTTTCTGCATCTACTCCAAAATCACAGCCAGCAATATAATTTTGCACTTCTGTAAAATTTACTGTCAGAATGGGAGGATGTTTTTCTTATCTGCTACTACTAGCTTGCCCTGAAGCTTTGGGGTTGAACTGTTAATTCTGTTTGGACACTTCCACCTTCACCTGCCCGCAGGTAATTTTCCTGGCTGGTTCTCACCATCGAACAAAATTTTCTCCCTCTGCACTGATAGGGAGGAGGAAGCTGAGCCGGAACAGCCTATCAGCCTAGAAGCTTTTCTCTGGTGTTTATTCCCCTCTCTCCATTTTCCGTTGCAGTGTTTACAGTTAAAATCTATATAAAATGAGAATATGAGCAGTGATTTCCAAATTTCATTTAGTCTCCAATAAAACAAGAGAACGAACCCGTTGCAATTAATCAGGCGGCTTGTCAACAGGCCGATAACATAAATGGTTCAAGATGGGTTGAGTAAAGTTGGACAGATCAGTGAGAACGTACATATTCTCAAACAATATAATAAGATAATAAGAATATTGTTCCTCAGTGTAAAATCACAGAGTTAATAACCAGATCGTTATCCACAGTGGACGTGGCGTGCGGCGTATCATGCGAAAAAGAAAAAGCCAGGTTATGAACAAGATCCAGATGTGCTTCTTGGGGGCAAAGCAAATTTAATATGTGGAAAAAAAAAACGGTTCTATGGTCAGACAAATCAAGATTTGAGATTCTCTCTGAGAACCTTGTGCACCGCGGCGTTCGAGCTAAAGAGTAAAAGCGCCTTCTGGCTCGCAAACAACACCTGTTGCTGATCTCTGGCAGACTCGTATACGGTAGCGTATCACTGTAATATTTCAAGTTTCTTCTGCGAGGTGGCGATGGTCGTCTCCAGCTGACCTCAACCTTCGGGGGGGGGGGGGGTACAGCAGACGGGGGCAATGGTCCGTGTGGGCCACTGGCAGTAGACACGGTCTGTGTGGAAGGATCGCGGGATTTAGCGTTGCTCCGAAGATGCTGGGATATGAACGAGACAAGGCAGAGTGGATGTGAGGCCTCACAGACGGCTGCTAGCTGCGCAGAACAAAGGGTCGACCGGATGTGGGTAGATGTAGGTCGCAGGACTTTGCCATGAAGTATAATAAAACCAGGAGAAGCCTTGTGGAACGGTCTCATCTAAAACGGGCTGGATTTCATCCAAGGCCCGACTGCAGGACCACACGCTGTGTATTCGTCTGTCAGTCACTGGATGAGCTTTAGGTCCAGATGGGCCCTGTTCAAAGAGGCTCTGGCTGTCAATGAATACACCTCCATGCTTATTACGTAACAACTGGTTCCGCCCCGAATGTTAGGCTGACTGTTGGTGTGTGTGAGAGAGAGGGAGAAACACACAGACGTGCACGGAAAAGTCGAGTTTGCATGTTACTAGTACGTTTGTTTTCCGTTTTCTGTACGTGTTTATCATCTGTACAGATACTGGCCAACTCTGGTTTGTGTTGTGAGGATTCTGTTAGTGTGAATCCATTTCTGTGCGTTTTCAGACCCTGGATCACCTCCTTTAGCGTTGACGTGCTTTGCTTTAAGACTGAGTCAGTCGCTCCACGTTGTCCGCGTCATTTCATACACATACTTTATTCTGCGCACGCCAACAGCAGCGCGTGTTTTAAATCAGCGATCATCCACCTGCAGCAGAGTCTTCGCCCTGCTCTCGTTCATCAAACAAGCCCCGTTCAGAACAGCTCTCAGTCCCCCCCCCTCTCATCTCCCTGATCCCGTTAATCTGCCAGTTTTCTCTCCGAGCTCCGGAGCGAGCGGCAGACTGGGCCCACGAGTAACGCTGGTGCTTAATGATGGTGCCAACAGAGAATGTCAGAGGAAGTGGCAACAGAGAGCATCTTGGTTGTCAGCGGGCTTTTCCCCCACTGAGAAGGTGAAATGACAGTTCAAGTGCATCGCTTACAAGGATCCTGTCTCCCTCGCGACTGTCCCTTTAGGTGGCGGCTCTAAGCAGACTTGATGTGACGCTCTGAATGTAGTGTTGAACCAAGAACAAGATGCCAGGACTAAGAAGGGCAAGTGGTGAGAGCAGGCACTTCTTGACCAACCTAACAGATTTGTGTTGTGTGGGTGAGCTCAACCTTCACTATAAAGAAACCTAATCCCCTGCGTATTAAAATGATACGATGCTGATAAGACTTCTATCCATAAAGTATGATAAAAAACAAACAAACATATGTTGTCCGTTCAAGCAGCTTAATATGACTTACAGCAGCATTATACCGTTGGGTGACCTCAAGCCGTTACAGTAATGATGACGGACACGAGGCCGGACCGAGCTGCGTGCTCCGAGGGCGAAGCTCGTAAATCTTGGGAACATTCGCACAAGGTTGTGGTTAGATGGGAAAACTGCGATGCCCCTACGAGGAAAAAAGGACGAGATTTGGAAGATGGTTATTCTCGTTAATTCTAATAGAAGTTAAGATGAAAACAAAACTACTACTACTAGACATCTACTTGAAAGTGAAGTACTTGATGTCTTAATGTCTGGCCCTTTTTTTTTGTTTTTGCTCGCGACTTTGCTCACGTTCTGGCGTTTTCCTGAGGCGCGCAGGTAGACGGGCAGCGACACGTTTTTCAAAAACAAGGCAGTTGCGCGGTTTCACACAAAAGTTAAGTACCCAGGGTTTGAACATAAATTCCCATGCTTGTAAAAATTTATAGCACTTCAATTAAGGGATTTTAAAAATGACTTGAAAAAGCCTCAGGGAGTAATAAAAACACTGTTTTAGAATTCAGAGCGAGGGAGAGAGAGGGAGAGGAAAAAAAAAACAAAAAAACCCAACAACTTTCAATTTATTTTCCAGAAGAGAGTCTTTATTTCTCCGCTCAGCCTCCCACTGTTGCGCAAACCAAAGCCAACCCCCGCTCGGCGTTTTTGTTGACGTTTTCGCTGCCCTTTGACGAGACCGAGGCTGATCGGGTCCAAACGGTACGTGAGCGGAGCAGCGCGGTGACCTCCAGCCACAAAATGAAAGGAGCGGAACGAAACCGCGGATACAGAAGTGCTGACAAAAGAAGCGGAGGAAGCCGGAAGAGGAAGGGGGGGCTGAAATTGTCCTTCGCTGGACAGAGGCCCCCCCCCCCCCCACCGTATGTCAGGCCGCTGGCAGAAAACTATAAACATTTAGGCTCCCAGATGGTTTCTCCATCTTTGTTTGCGTGTTGCTGAATTAGTGTTTGGTTGTGCAGTTTAAGTCGTTTTCCGCAGACGGGGCCGTTTTCACGTCACTTCAGGGTCAGCAGCCGCTTTCCCTTCGCTCCCCAGCCGTTAAGCGTCACCGTTACATGCCGCCAACAAATACAGATTCAGAAGATTCAGAATGACTCTGCTGCGCGTACAACAGATTAATGTCAACAAAATCCACCGGCGTCAGTCCACAACCTACCTGAAATGCATGCGAGAGAAAAAAATAAAAAATTAACTTCAATCCAGCGACCCTGAAGCGATCAACATTCTCCTGGCCGGCAAATCCTCACCCGCAAGTATTACCGCATCAATAATGCACTCGTTCTTCTCTTATTTCTTATTTTTTTATTTCCTGACGCACAGCCCAGCAAGATGAGTTGTTTTCTCCTGGGACTCGGCAGGTACTGACGGTACCCACTGAATTATTGACCTTGTTTACCGGAGTTACGAGAAGAGAAACAGAAAGTCAGGAGGAGGAAGGATGCAGTCGGCCTCTCAGCTGTTTCGTGTAGAGACGTTTTCAAGCGACACTAGAGATGAGGGATCTAGGTTTGTGGAAGGGTGTTGAACAGTTATTATTTCTAGTGTGGAGGATTTACTTCTCTGGCATGAAAATTCTATTCTTTTACTCTCTTAATTTGACCCCTCGTGAAAAAAAAGCCCCACAACGTTTGGTATTTGGCTTTTATTTCCTCAGCATGATTTTTTTCTTTTCATTGGTTCAGTACATAAATCAAACCTAATTATCAGGCGTACGTGCTCTGTGATGATGCGCTAAGAAAGAAATAATGTTTGAATGTTAGGTCAAGTGCTGCTGTGGAAAGTTTCCCTGCGATTCTCATCCAAGGAGGAGTGTTCAGCAGCAATTCAGCAAACCGGGGGCATCCCGTCCTAAGCAGGGGGTGAAGGATGAAGAGGGCGGGATTTGCTGCCCGCAGGCCCCCCGGGTCCCTGACGCGCTGTCAAAACCTTGAAGCCTTTCGCGTTTCGCCACCCGTCTTAACAACAAGAGGCGTTTTATTTGTGGAAGGGTGGTAGTTTTCCCACCGAGGCTGCGAGCCGCCTTCAACTGCCAAACACGATTGTTCGGCAAATTACGAACGTTTATGTGCCTGCCACAACTTTCTTGTCTCGGCTTGCGCTTTGCGCTCTGCTTATTCTCAAGCAAACAGTTCGGTCGCAGATTGGTTCCAACTGTTGATTGTTCCCACGGAGCCCAATTAGTCATAGCTTTTATATAGTGTTTTTGTTCTCATGTGTGCAGAAACACTAATTGCAGTTGACCGTAATACCATAATATAGTTAATGCATAGTATGTCTTCTACTAAACGATGTTTAGTGCATTTCTGGGTGATTGTTTTTCTGTTTTGGAGGCAGTTTAGGTCCAGTCTCGCCTGACGGCCCGTCTTTAACCGTCTTTGCCGCGTTTAACGTAAGATCTAACGTATCCAACCTAACGAACCTAAAAAAGGATCGTTATGATTGCATCGATCCATAAATTGACACGTCGGGCGCTTTCAAATGCCAACTGCGGGTCTAGTTTCCACGTTGTGCTCCTTTCCAGAGCTGCAGATTCGCCAGATATAATGACGGCGTCCAGTTTGCTTACTTGGAAGAATTATGAGTTCCAGGATCCCGTGGATTAGCCCCGTTGATACCGTTGACTTTCCATTTGACTGTGTTTCTGTGCAGGCAGCAGATTTTGTTTATCCAGATTATTATTATGATTTTTTTTCCATCTCAGCACTGACAGCGGTCATTTTATGGTTACTATAAAAGACTGGAGTTTGCTTTGAGGCCCGGCTCGGCGCTCTTTTGCCAAAAACCACAACAGATGTGGCGCTTTTGTTCTTCATTACCGATTGGCAGCCGCACTAAGCACTGCCGACACACGATGCACGAGCGAAGGCTCACCCCGTCGATTCAGTAAATGGTGAGAATTTCGCTTCTCATGTCAGCAAAGGAAACGGGAAATTTATGTTTTGAATAAAATGAATCTATTCCTGATGTTCTGCTGATATAAGGGGAATCTTGATGATGGATTTAGGAACAATCGGTTAATTACATCTTACGCAAAGATAAAAAGGCAGGCCAAGGACTCAAACGCAAAACATAATGTGCATTCTGACTCGGGCGCTCTCTCATTGAGTCAAATTCCTGCTCAGCGGGGGCAGGACCTTGTTGCTTGTTTGTCCCGCAAACTCACCACTTAAATACTCGTTCCCTCGTTCCTGTACCTCGAAGGGAACGCGCCAACACGCAAGGGAAGTGACCTGCGGACCACACATGCTTGTGCGTCGCGCTCTCAGGTCTGATCTGATCAAATTGGCACCTTATGTGTCTCATACCGTAGCTGACGCTGCTTCTGGGGTAAAAAACGTTGAGGAAGACTCACTTCACTGTCCAGTAAAGCTGCCTCTTGTCCATAAAACAACGGGTGTGATTGCAGTACAGTAGATCATATGAATCTGCAGCATCCACAGTTTTACCACTGTTACCATAAGGTCTCATGGAGGAAAATGCTTCATTGAGCTCATTCCTGCCTTCGCCGTAGCCCAGTTTGTCTTTCATCCATCCTTATTTGTTGTTATGTTTTGTGTTTTATTAGCATTTTTGTTTTGGTTTTTTTTTCCGCTGTGGCTTCTTTTGAGCTGTGAACTCTGTGAACTTCTTGAGGCTGCATATTAGGTTACAAAGTTACAGAACTGGGGTCGGTTACATGAGCTTTTGGTGCCACATGCTATTCTACTTTTTAACGTCACAGCCCATATATAACAATAGCCTCCCCCGTACTGTCTCTTCTTCACTTGTTTTTTGTGGTAATTTAGGAGAGCTGCTCATATTTGTTGGCCACTAAAATGATGCTGGGTAATAAATGTGTGCTGATAAAGACTATTTTTAGCAAACAAGCCCACTGGTTTGCTTTTCCTTAGGCGAATAGCAAACGGAGCCGCCGAGGCCTTGATTTGCTTCTTGAGCTCGAACCTCAGCAGGGATTTCATTTTCCCATCCGCCGCCTCCTCCAGGTCAGAGGTTACGATAAGCTACTGCAAGACTCCATCAGCTGGAGAAGTTCTTTCCAACAATAGCTCTTGAATGTGAACCGACGACAACCCGAAACTCGGTTCGTTTCTCCCTCCTATCGCGTTGCATTCAAAGAGGATGCAGTTTCGCGTTTTCATGCCTCTCTCCGGATTCCAACCGCGTTTTGTAATGCATTCTCCGCAACGCGCCGAGAGGACGGACCCGTCCGACGACATGCCGGAGCTTCATAACCAGGTGAGATTTACCGTCGAAAAGCATCACCAAGTGTTAAGAGGCTCATGGAACCCGTCCAGTTGGCAGCGAAACAATGCAGCAGTGTTGTCCGCCTTCTGTTTTGACACATCTCTAGCTGTTGCCACTCACCGAGTTGCCTGCAGCTCAAACTGTTGCGCTTTGTGGTTTCGTAGGTGGGCACAGCACAGCACACGCTCCTCGACGTGTGCTCTGATGTTGGAATTCTGCTTTCCTTCATCTCTCGGCTGCCTTTTTGTCAGTGTCCGTCGCTTCAGAAACGTCCTCGTTGCGCCTCCTGTCCCCCGCCGGACCTCACGGCCATCGTTCCAGGCCTCTTTCCCTGCCCTACCGTGTCATAAACTAGACATCTGGTTGCCAAAGTGCCAGGCGGCATTTCTACCCTATAATGCCCACTTGTTCCTCTTTTTTTTTTTAAACACACTTATGAAAGAGCTCCTGTTTACTAGACATTTTATTTTCCCTGCCTGATTTTAGGGGGTAAGTATGGATAAATTATTCAGACAAGTGTGGGGAGTCATTACCCAAAAAATCTATTCTGGGAGCGCGTTGTGCTCAGCAGCCACTTAAGGAGATGAAAGAACTTTTTTTTTTTATTTGCATTTTTATATCCTCTGCATATTTAGGGAAAGTTGACCACGTATGTATAAATCAAGCAAGGCTCTTGTTCGATTTCACAGCTGCAGTCAGCTGCTCTGGACAACCGTGGTGTTTATTCAACTCTTAGGTTTGCTCTGATCCCAAAGCCATCCTGCTGAATGAACATTCTATTACTGCGGAATTATAAGCTTGTCTGAATTGACGTGTTTTTATTTTGAAAGTCACGTATTTCTCCTTTCCTTCCTTTCCTTTTAACACCTTCCCTCCTTTTGGACTGTGATTCCTACTTTCTTTGCAGAAGGTCACAACATTCGGAACCCCTGTCTTTTTTCCACCCCAGTCCTCCAATTTTCCAATCCTCCAATCCGTGGCATTCTCAAGTTCTCCGTTCTTTTGCCTTTTGAGTGACGCAGCCCCCCCATGTGAGGAGAAACCACTGATTCAGACTGTTTTCACTGGGGGGGGGTGCTCCTACAAAGAGGATTTGCCTTTTCACTCTCGCTTTTAATAACGTTTCTGCTTTTTTTCCCCCCCATTTGTGTAAATAACTTCCCAAAACTCTGAAGATGAATTTTGGCTGATCCTTCTCAGTTTTCTCCCCCTGTCATGAGCATTTTGCTTTAGTAATTGTTTACATGTGTCTCATTTCCAAAAAAGCTAGTGCTGCAAATAAAAAAAATAAAAAATCGCCTGGCGTCCCTGCCGGCCCCTGGATCCTTTGGCAGAGGATAAGAGAAGCTGTCCAGAACTCCAGCCAAGCTGCGCTGCACTGCAGCAACACCAGCCCCTCGTGCTCGAAACGAAGTGGTCTCATCAAGGTCATTACTTCCTCTCTAAAGTTCTCCTCGGGCATCCGACGGGCTTCCGTGCAGCGTATCGCTCTCCGTTCAGATCCACCTGTGCAGCTGAGCGCGTTTCATCACTTTTGCACTCTGCCGTAAATAAACTGTAGGCACTGCTGGCAAGATGTGAACGATTTGCGCCGGACTCGAGGTGACGCGGCCGATTCATTGTCCGTTAGCTTATCTGAGGGGAACGACGCTGCCGACTCTCACGGATAGAGAAGCAGAAGGCCCCAGGAAAACTGCCGACTGCAGACAAAGGAGGTGGTTCTTTCAGGAAACGCAAACGTCATGGCCCGATACTGAATAATGCGTCACACCATCGTGGCCTGCGTGTAACCATACCGCATTCCTTTAACAGTCAAAAGGAGTTGGATCGCTCTCCTTATCCCATCACCCTCTTGGATTTCCCAGCTTCCTGTTCCTCTTTCATCTGACAGGTACTGGCAGTAGTCTACGGCAAAGGAGCTTTTTTTTTTTTGTTGCTAATGTTGATCAATCACAGCAGCTAAATAACTAAACAACCCTTAGTCTCAGTCTTGTTTTGATAAAGACTTTTTAACCCCTCTGCAAAAAAAGGGGTCAACTTTCTGCGTCTCCATCAAATATGCCCCCATCCCACCGCTTTGGAAAAGCCCTCCTCTGTCTTCAGGGAATTTAGTTTTAATGCCTCTCTCACGCCGAGACATTTACAGGCCCTCCTGATTTTCTCCCGGGCCGGGCCCGCTTGGAACGGGATAAAAGCAGCCGCCTCCGCTGGAGCATTTCAGCACGGAGCAAGCACTGGAAACGCGGGAGGGATGTGGGAGCGAGACGGAATGTGGACGGGTTCCAGCCCTCGCCTCTCAAACCGTTGTAACTCCTCCTTTTCTCCTTCCCTCCTCCCTCCTCGGTGTCAACTAAACGCTGCCGTCCCTCTTTGGCAAAACAGCTTTGGCTCGTGTCAGTTCGTCTTTCACGCATTTCACCATGAAAGACGAACTGCGTCTCTGGCAGCTGTTCTTTTAGCAGCTCCTTTAACTCACCTCTTAAGGAACAGTCGTTATTGCAACCTCACCTTTACTAACACGTGTGTCAAAGTCGACATTAAACAGCAACACTCAAATACTGTGGATGTTTTTGACGATATCTTCCAGTGGTCCGTTCTGTATTTGTTTATTTCGGTGTAGCTTATTCTAACTCCACTGCTGTCGCTATTTCTCTCCGGCCTCCACAGATTTCGTGACGTCTTCATTCACGAACCACAGCCGACACCATCCTGTTATTTCCTCCGCTCCGCCACCCGAAACAGGCACTTGTCATATTTTGCTCTGCCGTCAGCCGTGTTGGTTTCGGGGGCCATTGTTGGGTTTTGCTTCATGTGAAGTTTAATTGTACCCTTCCCTTGTGCGCAGTATTGAACTCATTACAGCGACAGGGAGTTTTCATTACAAATCAAAGCGCGAAAGCCGAGCGCCTCGCTGATGAGCCTCGCTCAGTGACACGTTTTGCATGATTCAGTGTTTGTTGCTCGAAATATCTAAAGACTCGACGTCTCCCCCAAAGGGAGAGTTCCTTAGACACATGCACAAACGCTCGCACGCAGACGTATAAACACACACTTCCGTCACGATTCACCAGCCTTCAGAAGTAGGCTACGCTTGTCACTTCAGATTCCTGAGCGGCTTGGATGTATTAGTTCTCCTTCCTCTGTCGCAAAGCTTTGCTTTTGTCTGAATGACAGCTGAGACTGAAGGTGCGGTCAATCGCACACTTTCCCAGCCACGCAGTGTAATGCCACACTGAGACGGGGGGATTAAGAGATGAATTAAGTCGGAGCTTCTGGCCTCATCCTCATCCAGCATCACGCGGGCGCCGGCCGGAGACGGACACCCGGCCTCCGCATATGGCCGCGATCCTCCCAGCCGGGGAGCGCGAGGCCCAGCTGGACACGCACTAGCACCAATCTGCAATTGGATTCACGCACTTGTGTGTTTAGTCTAGAGGGTGTCTTCCAGCCAGCAATAATATCACCCAACCCCCTTGTAAACCCCCCCGTGAGGGATTATCCTTTCAAAATGTACAACACGGTGACATTTCTTACCATGCCCTGCTATTCTGATGTGTAGGATTGTCACTTCAAAAGCACGAAGCGCTGTCACGTGGGATCAATCTGTGGTTTTTTACGACGGCCCAGTCTTACGAGACTTAAATAAGTGCGTGGCTGCTGCAAAGCACATTTGGGAGATTTATGCGAAATACGCATACAAATCAACAATCAACTCAGCAGGTGTGCAGCGAACCCGCAACCTCACGTCCCGTTTCAAAGTTCTCCTCCTGTTCAGAGTGGCCGCGTTCTAACAAAATAGGCAATGGGTGTGTTAGGAGCAACTTACAGCATGAACCACCCGCGTCTATCAAAGCTGATTATTGCAGCTGAAGAAAATCTCTTCATGGCCCTGCCGTAAATTATATATGTTCATATCCCACAGTCGCCACTTTATGAATCAATCCTTCCCAGTCATAAATAAACCAAATACTGTACTTTTCGCTAGATTGTATAAAATTCTTCTTTACAATTCACCCCCCCCCCCATAACTTGATCAGCATGAATACTGTGTATCCATATATCCCTCCATCTGTCCACCACTCATTCCGTCACAGATGGATGGTACATCTCAGCCTATGAAGCACTAACGATGGACTCATGCCAACCATCCATCTCTTGATTCGTCTGATAGCCTGGCAACACAGCGGGAGGTGCGTGTGTGTGAGGGGTAGGGGGGGGATAAAAGTCAGGGCTAAAGCGTCGTCTCTGGGCAGCACAGGGACACGGGGAGAGTGACAGATGGTGACGGAGAGACGGGGGTATGTCACCAAGGTATCGGGTGTGGGGGGTTTGGTGCGTGGTCAAGTGCTGTGCATGCTGTGGTTAGATTAGTGTGTTTGTGTGCTCAAGTGCACTGTGGTAGTTTGAGCAGGAGCTGACCGGTCACGCTGTCGCCCGATGATGCTACCGGTGAAATAAGACGCCGGTTCTCTCCGCTCGCCTCCGGGCTTTGTTGGATTTTTTTTTTGCCCTCATCCGCTTACGGAATACCTTAAGTGTAAAAGCCCGCGCAGGCTCGCCATGAAGTGGCTGGCATCCGTGAGGGCCGCGTTCGCCGGGGGCAGCCGCAGCGCCCCCGTGACCCCCGCCGCCAGCCCCGACACGCCCTCGAAGGCAGATCTGCACAGCAAGCGGGTAAGCAGCACGCGCGTCTTGCTCCAGTCTGTGTTTTGGGACTTTTCGCGACACATTTAATTGCTCTTGGATTTGAATTAGACCGAACGCGAGGGCTGTTTTTGCAAAGACGAAGCGAGCGCAAAATCCGGGCATGCGTTCAAGAAGCCATGAATGAGATTGAGTTTATTTTGCTTGGATCTCCCGCTTCCCTTTGCTTACAGTGAGTCTGATTTGCTGCTATTGTATGGAACCAGCTATACACGGCTTCCTGTACCGAATCCCCCCCCCCGTTATGTCCAAGCATAATAATAATAATAATAATACAATCATCCATCGACGTGTACGACTTGTTGCTGGGGAGGAAGTGCACGGCAACGTTAGAGAAGAATGGGGTCATGTGTGTTTCCCCTGGTAGTCTGACTAATCCCTCACCCTGACCTCGCGCTGCTCTGATCCTTTTTGATCGCTGAGGCTTCAAACTTGATCTTTCCATGCAGTTCCTCTCTCTCTCTCTGTCTCTCACACACACACACACACACACACACACACACACACACACAACCCACCATCACTTTGTCATGAATATTAACAAGTGAGGGCAGCAAACTCATTACACAGCAACGGCTGCCCCCTAAAGTTAACCTCACTGGTGTATGTGTACGTTGTGTCGTACAAATGGTACACTACCACCCACATGCATGTTGATTATTTAGAATATCTCTATCCTTGAAGGTTTTTTTAATCTGTGTTTAGTTTCACTCCTTCCTGCTGCTCACGAGACAACCTGAACTGAAGAACTGAAGTGTTCTTCTCAGATGACGCCAAAACACCAGAGGGTAAAGAGAGAAAGTTTTTCTTTTCTAAGAAAACAGGTGCCTCTAACTAAAGCTTAACCCGTAAATGTAAGCATGTATGTGTTTAGGGCTGGCGTGGAGAGTGTTAACTGAACTGCTCATACAAATATACATTTTTGAAAATGTGGAGGGAGCGTGTCCCCATATTTAATTCTTCCAGTGCCCTTGGACAACGCAGAGGCCAAGAAAGCAGCTGAAGGCAACAATCAAACTCTAATGAGTGATTACGACCTCACCGAGGACCCTGACGACAGTGTGTTCCTCTCCAGGCTAATAGCGGATAACGATGGCGGGGCAACGCTCGAATCGGCTAATATTTACAGCGGGAATGTCTTTGACGAAGACGTGGTGACGGATGAGCAGGTTGAAACCCCTTTCGGTTGAGATGTTTTATCTGAAACGCGCAGATGCTGACCGATATAACAAGCGAAAGAAGATGAAACGTTTTCCTGTATTTATGAACAAATGGGACCCAAATCATATATATATCTCATATATAGACTCAAAATATCATTTATTTCATTCCTATTATCTATTCTTCTGCTCGCTGACCAAAGCTCCTGACCGTGAGTGAGGTTTGGATCATACAGTACACGGACTGGGTCATTTGAACCTCTGCCTTCGATGTCCACGTTACTGCTGACGCTACAGTCAGTCCGCCCCCGTTTAATCCCACACGTGAACCTGACGATCGCGACCCACGTCAACCACAACGTCGGCTTTTATGTCAGCATCCCGACCTTCACGTGCCCCTTTGATTTCCCTATCAGGTGCCTGGCTGATAAGACGGGAAGTATTTGCAACAGCCGTGCGCTGGTAAGAGAAAGCAGGTCAGACATTTCATCTTCGCTGATTGATTTATAGAACGCGCCGCTTGCATGATGTACAGTATAAATCTGTACCCGTGTACGTTCAGCCTCTTTATCATCGCTCTCCTCGTCGCTGTACTGTCTTAACACTCTTTTTTTCTGTCATCGCCTTCCTCTGGAACTCTATCGCAGGCGTGTTGTGTCGATCTCTCTCTGAGCATCCTCTCAGTGCATATCAGTCTGACTTCCCCCGTGCTAATCAGTGGTGCTGGTGTGACTAGTCGACACTTTAAACACACATTAATGCACACACACACACACACACACACATTGTTTTCCTGCGACCAGGAGTTTGTTTACACTCTCGTGTGCCGTTTCTCAGTTTCTCGTGTCAGATGTCTCCCGTGCTGGATTTTGTTGGAATTGTCGGCATGTTAGTCTTATTTTGGTAAAGCGCCTGGCTCTTCTAAACACAGTGTAGCTGGAAGTGTTGCTCTGTCTACTTCTGGTGTTCTTCTGTGGGATAAACTGCCACAGTGTGTGAGGACTAATGTCTTCATCAGTTTAGGACTGTGCCAACTGGTAGTGCTCCATCAAAGGCCAACACGAGTTGCATTTTCCGTACTGTGTGTGTGTGTGTGTGTGTGTGTGTGTCAAACAATGTGATGCAACTGTTCTCGTCACCTTCCACTCACCACTGAATCATATCTCTCCTCTCCACATTCCCGTACTTTAATTTCCTCCTCACCTTAATAAAACCCTTCTCCTCTCTGTTAACTTTCATTTTGCCGTCTCTAATAGCTGAACTTGTGACTCTTGTGAGACACTTGCTTTTAATTTGGCTGCGTTGGAGGCGATTCAAGAGCAGATGGTTCAGGAGGCACCTACACGAGGGACGAAACCATGGTTCCTGTCACTTTAATTGCTATCGTCGCACCCTGTCTCCTTAAAGATCAGTCGAACCTAAATCAACCCACGTCTTGCATTTCCTAACAAAGCGTTTCTAGTGTGTTTTCTTTGCCAGATGCTCCTTCAGTAGTTGCGTTTTGTGTTTCTTTCTGAGGCCCAAGTTCAGAGACCTGTCACCTGTCACAGTATCGTTTCCACCGAAGCCGCCTGAGTTGGTTGAGTGAGCTTATTGACGTGGTTTACAAAAATAAAACCGAAGTTATAATAAAGCTGATCCTTTAATTTAGTAGCATCGAAGGCGCCGAGGTTTTCAGAGAGAGTCTGTCAGGCTCTGAATGTAAAAATGTACATTTAGGAAGGAACCAGCTCCAAAGGAAGAGGGGAGGGAAGAGGAGACACATCAGTCACGCGCGGTCTGAGACACTGGACTTTCTCATGCCGCGTTATTCAGCCAGAATGGACATTATTTAAGCTGGCGAAACGCGGCTTTGGCTGGGATAAACAGCAAAACACAGAGCGGCGTCCAAACGCCGTAATCTGAATCATATACAAGTTGGCCAACCTGTCATTATAAGATACTTAAAGCCGAGCGTCCAGGGCGAAGCCAGAGAACAAGAAAAATCACTTAAGGTTTTGTCTCCTGCTTTGACAGCGGAGGATTTGCTCAGCGGGACAAATGGACTTTATGGCTTTATGAGAAAACTGTATTTTAGCCGATGTCCTGCTCGTGACCCTTGAGCCTAAAAATCAGAGCAGGGCATTAAGCCGCAAGAGGAAGTACTTCATTCAACCTTCAGTTGCCCTTGAATGTGCTTGTGTGTGCATAAAGGACTTTTTTTTTTGTCTTTGACTCATCAATCAAAGCTCTTTCAAACATCTTCTCTTTTTTTTTTTTTTTTGGCGATGTCAAAACAAATTCAGCCTTGAACGGATGAAACTTAAATTTGAGGGTTTTTTATTTTTTTTCCCCCCCAACTACTCCCATAAATTAATTCTGGTCACTAAGATGATAATTTTCCTGTCAAGAGAGTCTGTTCCAAACTCCCGTAAACACACGCTTTGAATGTGCTCACCATCAAACGCACACACTCTCCTCGCGCATGCAATAATGAGTTTTATGGCTGAGTGATTTATGCATTGACAGTGTGACCACATTGTCCTTTAAGAATACGCTTCCCTCGTGCTCAGACTGCAGAGAGGTCACTCCCTCCCACCCACTGGTGATCACTTTGCATCTTAGGGTGTGAAGCCAACTGTTTGTTTGTTTGTTTAGATGTGATGTAAAGGGAAAACTTTGGTTTTTGTTAGATTCAACAGCGTGGAAAGGGCTTGAAAATAGTGAGTAATCCTTTCATTTACTGTAAGCATCCTAAATTGAACGTATTGTAAAAATCATGTGCGTGGAGGAAATATTTGTGCTTTTATTGTTTGCTGAAATGCCTTTTGTCGCACTTTATTTCCTCCTCCCTCTTTCGTCCGTCTTCTTCTCTGCAGTGAAAACATGCGAGGAAAGAATAAAAGGCAGTAGCAAGGAGCAAAACTCCACTCTGGGCTTGTACTGTAACTTCTGGGAGCGTCCCAGATGGTTTCGATTTGCAGCGAGCGTGTGAGAATTTCTGGTTTACAGTTCTGCGACTTCACATTCAGAGGCGCTGGGTTGCACGTATTCCTATATTACTGCCACATGAGTTACTTTGCTTTAGCTTTACTTTAATTTTTATTTTATTATAGAACAGTCAATCTGTTTTGAAACTATCGCTGAACTCAAGACTTGGTAAAGATTTGATCAATCAATCAATCAATTAAAAGAAAGCTCAACTTTTTTTTACAATGAACTGATGGAGCAGTTACTGAAAATGAATGCGTTGTCATGGAGGTCCGATCGGAACAGCAAGGGCGTCCTCGACGTTGCAGGGCGAACTCTGTGACCTTCGCTGACCCGGCTCGGCCTTCACCGCAGCGCATTTGTCCGTACGTCTGCTTTTAAGAGCTGGGAATTACTATAATGAGTAGGTGTGCTCCAGGCCCAGTTTTGCACAAATATTCAGAAGCTTATCGCCTGACGCCTCAAGCCAATAGCCTTCCCTCCCCTCCGCCCTCATCTGGGCTGTGAGGCCCATTTCACAGTGGCTGTGCAGAGTGGCTCCAATGGGTATTAACCATAAAGAGCAAAACGGTTTCCCACCGTCCCCACAGCGAGCACTCAGCCAAACCTGGCCTCTTTCACCGCCTGACCTCACGCTCAAGTGGGCGTGCAAAGAATATGTCTTGGAGCAGGAGGAAAAAACAACAATGTTTAAAAACCCCCAGAAGGGCAAATATATATTTAAAAAAAATTGGACGCGGATTTAATGACAGCTTGTGTGTTAGTATGAACCTTCTGGCTCGGCTAATGACAAACCCTATTTGTTTATTTATCCATTCTGATTGACAGCTTCTTACTCCGCGCATCCCCCTCCACACCTTCCCGCCGCCTCTCCATCCAGCGCGGGCTGTGTTTTCTAATTGCCCTCTTTAAATAATTCCCTTTAAGGGCACGGGGGTTTATTTATTTGTTTTGCGTCCCTGTGCAGAAACCACAGAAAAGGCTAATGCCCCAATCGCTGTGCTGCAGAATCTGGAAGAGAGTTTGTTTGTGAAATGAGCATTCCTGGCTCTCGCTATAGAGGCAGTGAAATATGCAATTTATTTATTTATTTATTTTTTTCTTGTCGCGTTTGCGGTAATTTCACAGTCCAGTAGTCGTGGGAGCAGTCTCTGACTCTCTTGCTTTCCGTAGCGGGACGTACTGCACTGTTGTCAGTCAACCAATCACATAGAAGGAACACAGAGGAAGGGTTCGGGCTCAATAAATGGCTTATTTCTCCACAACTTTTTTTGCTCCGCCCACCGATGCTAAACGGAGCCAGTAGAGTTTCCAGATTAAATAAAATCTGACAAACGCCTAGTGATAAATGTCCATCCTGGTTTTCAAACACAACAAGTGCTTCTTGTCGAACATAAAACAATTTACACACGCGAAAAACAGTCATAAATGCATACGAGCCGCCGCTTGAATAAACCCCCAAAATCTCTGCTCAATCTCCGTCGCAAGTGCACAGCTTTTACAAGTCATTGAGCAGTAACTCAGGCCTTAGATACGGCTCAGCTACGCGGATGCTCAGTTTCATAAACTACCACGTGAAGCACTTTCTTCCACTCCAGAAAACTCAGGCTCTCCTTACCTACACTCAGCCTTGGCTCTAATTTGATTCTATTACGGTCTGGATGGTTCGGTAGCTGCGTTTTTCGTTGCTTGAATTAAAGCATTGACTGCACTTTCTACACGCTCTCTCCCTGAGTCTGCAGAAGTTCTTCCCGCTTTCGGTCAACAGTTCGGCGTCAGCAATAAGCGTTTATAGTTAATGGATTGATGGATAGATGCGCTCGGATGCTGTCGATGTGTCCTGATTTACTGCGTGTCGCGTCATCTCATTTGCATCTGATTAGTAACCCTGCTCTTTAAGGCCACGCTGCTCCCTCACTCTAGTGCTATTTGCTCTGACAGGTGTTGCAAAATGGATCTGGGCGGTGGCGCAGAACAGCCACTGAGCTCCGACGACGTACCAGTTGGATCCGCCGTCTCTCGTGCACCGTGCCTCCGGAACCTGTTCCACAGTCACCCGTGCATATGAAATGATAAAACCACAACCAGGCTGCAGTCCAGTAATGACTTCTTCAGGCCACGTGGAACTCAACAGTTGAGGTTAGGGGGAGATTCATGCAAGACTGTATTAAACCTATCTCTGTGCATTCATTCATGCACACGTGAATCCTTGTCGTCTCTGCTGTTAATCTAATTACCGGGGCTGTAGGAGACTGTAGCACTAGACTGTGACTTACCAGCAACCACTGTCACTTCTGGGAAGCTCTTTCCCGCACCGCGCCGCAGTTTCCCTTGATAAATATGAACCGACATCGGTAGCTGAGATCAGAGACTAGCGAGCCCACGACTCGCTCTCACACTTGCGCTTTTGCTCCAGGCTGGTTTTTTTTTTGGGCTGATCTAGTCCCCTTCCGTTTTTTTTTTTTGTTTTGTTTTTTTTTTAACCGTTTTAGGAAACTTCAAATCAAAAAGGCAGCTAGGGATCAACGTGGTGGATCGTGCGTCGATTTACAGCGTCGACATGAGCCTAGAATGACTCTGAACGCGTCGGGACTGATGCAGGCTTCTGCCACTGCACGTCGGTGGACGGGTTCCGAAACGAGCAGCCAATAACAAGAACTTGTGTAACGTCTAGAGCTTTTGTATCTCTCTCGATCTGTTCCGCCGGCCGGTGTCAGGTCTTGCTCAGGTCAGCTGAGTCTAGCATCAGTCACAAAGTGAGTAAGAAAGAAAGTTCGAACCCGTCACCCTCTCACACAGGACACAAAGTGATTTTTGCACCCGGCCCCGGATAAAGCGGAAGAAGATGAATGAATGAATGAATGCTCGTTATTCCCACGCGTCCAGAACTTATTGTGCGCTTTCTGAATGTATTATTAACATTTTCTGTTTTGATTGTGTTTCAATTGGACCATATAGTCAAATTACTGTTGTAGGAAATGTAAAAGAAAATCGGGCAATGAAATAGTTTAGGAGCAGCCTTGTCCTTGCACCGTTGTGCAGTACATCAGGCTTTAGCCGCCTGGCAGCACTACCGCTTTCAAGGCACGTTTGATTTGAGGCGAAGTCACGCTCGGTTTCACCGGCAGGAACCTTCTATACCCCTATGCTGGTCCTGCAGCTAGTGTAAAGTCTAGACTCCTCACCCCAGGGCACACACCCCCCCCTCAGGCTGCCGCTTGGTCCAAACACAGTGGACGTATGTGTGTGTGTGTGTGGGTGGGCGGTTGGGGGGTGTGATGATCTGACTGCTTCAAGCCTTTTATAGCCTTGTGCCCACGCGCCAGTGCCCACCCACTGATGATGAAGTGTCAGAGCAGAGAGGAATCGCACACCGTGGTGTGTCAGGTCCAGGGAGCAAGATTAACATCCTTGACCAGACTGTTTGGGAACTGGCAGCGGGTGGCAGTCTGCCTGCGCACAGGGCTGGGAGTAGAAGACCTTAATTGGACAACATGCATGTTGTGGTGAAGGGTGGGGGGGGGGGGGTGTAGTGGCTGGCTGCTGGCCTCTCTTGTCCTCCTGTTTGGTTTTCATCAGACCTGCTTGAGGAAGAAAAAGCTCTCAGCACGTAACCACACTTTTAGCTCCCTAATAAAGTCTGAACGCAGCCCGAGAGGCCAAAGCCCCATCTCTGCTGCACTGAACGAGCGTTATGACCGCTTGAAAACTGCCCCTCGCGTTCTCTAAGAGCTGTTTCCGAGTCGAGGCGAGGTGTCTTACCGATTCCGATTAACTGGGGAGACGGCAATCAGTGAGCGAAAGGGGTGTAAGTCCGATCCCACTCCCAGAGTAATCAGGGTCTAGTCTTTGACGGAGCCAAAGCCGACAGATCCGACCGTTTGTCTGGAGGCGAGGAGCCAATAAAGTTAGGAAGGAATTAGACGTTTTTTTTTTTCCTCTCCTCGGCTTGATTTACGGTACTTCCACTCCTACAAAGCAAAAAACAAAACAACGAGCTCTGCGTTACTGTGGGGTAAAAGTTTAAAAGTCAATTTAGCTCTTTAATCACGTCAGGGTGATTGTCAGGGACGTTGTAGCGTCAGTAAGACAACTGAATACACAAAGTATTTGTATTAGTGCAACTAATAGCTTTTGATCTTCACGACCACCCAAAACGTCCTTATTTCTCCAAGAGGATTCACCGCTGGATGTTAGGAAAATACATTTTAAGTCCTCACTATGTAGCAAGTGCAAAAAAAACAAAAAAACAACACCACCACACACTAGTAATAGATGCAGACTCCTCTCTGACTGCTATTTATGCTAATCCACACAATTGCCCAGACAAATAGCTTCTTTCTTTTATTGTGTCTTCTCTCTGTAATTTGCTCTGGGAAGTGCACACACACACACACACACACACACACACACACACACACACACACTTTGCTCTGTATCGCCTTCAAGCCTTTACTAGCGCCTCACTTGTTGAGTGAGACAGCAGGGGAAGGACGACAAGCAGCATAAGAGGAAACGGGCAGAACGTCGCGACCGTCTCGGTGGTTGCAGCGATCGTTTTCTGAATATATTCAGTTCTTACTTAGAAGCTTCGCTCTAGTAGCAACAGGCAGCTGTCAACAATGCCCTACATGCAAAATACAGTAGGTAGAAGCTCTAAAATCTACAAATATCATTCAAAAGTTTAACTACATAGGCCCCCAGACAGCCAACAGGATGTACAGTCAACATGTTTGTGTCAGAGGAGAAGAACTCTCGCCGCCAACAGTGTCTTGTCACGCACACACAGTCGCGTGTCGACAAACTTCCTGTTCATTCTCACTCAGGGGGGGGGTGCGATGGAGCTGAATCTCCCAGAAAGCCCCTAAGTGTGTTTCTCTGTGGGTCAGAGTGCACCAATTACACATCTGTCCTCACTCTCCTCCTTCCTCATCGCATCATAAATCAAAACAGGGAACAGAAACAGCCTGCCAGCTGCTTTTATCCTCCAAACTCGTGTAATGACTGTATGTAGTTTACAAGACAAGTGAACAAGTCCAGCGCCGCGCCGAGGGCTGTGTTTAAGGGCATCTTTAAAAAGCTACGGCCGTCACATATACGTGCACATTACGTATAATGAGATGTTGTACAGAAGACGCAGCTTGGATCACTCAGCGCTTCGTACGCCCAAGAGTCCGTCGCATCACACCTGGCTCTGCTGACAGCGCGCCAACTTCCAGAGGCGCAACTGAAGGCAAAGCGGGGCGTTTTTTTTTTTTGTTTTAAGCCACCTCTTTAATCAGGCGCCGCTCTCAGACGATGAGCCTCAGCGCTAATGAGGCTGAGTCAGAGCAACCCCCCCCTAAGGCCAGCCACACATGACACCAATATGTGTTTATCCGACGAATAAACAACAAGCTTTCCCTCGCCGACGCCAAGGAGACGGAGGTTGCATCGTGCCCTAGCGCGCAGTTGAGAGTAACGAGGCTTAAAGTAGGGATGCAGAATCTTCGCCCGTCCCTTGGGTCTTCGTTGCTGTGGCGTTATCGGCAGCTCAGTACGATCGTTCGACCTCTCAGTGATGATGATTGTTTCTCTTGGCGTGTGTTTGCTTTCAAGGGGGGGGGGGCGAGCCCCGTTTGCCGCTTCCAGACTTTTTATCAGCTCCGGCTGTGAAATCCCAGATTCACCAAGGACGCAAGGCTTTCAACGAAGAAGGAAAACCTGGACGCGCACAGGGTGCACGTGGAGGGAAGACCGTAGCCAATCCCACAAGGAAAGCGATGGGATGGTCGGAAAGGGGATTGATTTACAGCGACTCAGCTGCAAGGAAATGAAAGTCACTGGCTTTGGAATCTGTCAAGCGTAAAAGTGGAGGGAGCGAGGAAAGTTTTTTTGTTATAATAGTAAGTAATAGACTATGGGAGGGGGGGTGCTTTGATAAGATTGGTGGGGAAAGAAGATGAAGCATCGGGGGAGGAAACTATAAAGGATAAAAGGAAGGAGTTATTGTCAGGTGTGAATGCAACAGGAAGCAAGTTATCCACTGAGAGCAACGGTGGAAGTAACAACCGAACAAGGGCGACGTTCACTGGCCAGAAAGTTGAGCTTAAGCCTTCACCAGAGGGAGGACTGACGGAAGAGGAAGGAGCTTAAATAGAGCGCCGGGGAAATCCTGCAGCCGGAGTGGATCCAAATTCCTCCTTTTGATTCATTGTAGTAGAGCCATTAGCCCCACCGCACGGCGTTTCCAACAGCGCTGGCTGAGCCGGGAATACAGGACGCTTTAATTACCCTTAATTAATCAAACTTGGGCTTAATGTGTTGTTTATAGCTGCAGTCGTGGAACAGGGCATATTTCGGATTCCTTCCATCCCTGGAACGTGCCCAAAAATTAAACCACCTCACGGCCGCTACGGACACGCAGAGGCACCGCGGCTCTTTCGATCACAGGGGTGCAGTACGATCGCAACCAAATGCTCCATAACTATAACAGCAATAATAATAATAAAATATACTTTGAAGGACTTACATGGGTGGATGGATGGAATTTGGTATTATACTGTAACTGCTTTACTTGTGAAGGGTCACAGGGCTGGCTCGTCAGAAAGCAGAATGACAGGCAGCGTGAAAAATAAATCTTTGTCTATGAAGTGGCATAAGCTTGATTTGTATGCTTTGATTTGATAATGATGAATAGCAGAGGGCCCGTGCAGCAGGTAGTTTGATTCGCCCCGTTGGGAAAACTCCATTAAAAGCGAGCTAAAGGTCGACCGAGGAGCAGGAATCCGTGAAGCGGAGAAGTAGCGAGACGATAATGGGGGGGGGGAGAAAGTGTGTTTACATCCTCCCGGGGTCGTGCTCCGTTTGTGCGTTATTGCTTGTGCTCACCGATCCGCCGCACATACCTCCGTGTGCTCCGGCTCCCTCTTTGTTCGTTTATGCGCTAGAACAAGCGAGCGTGTGTTTGTTTTATTTTCCAGGTTGTCTGACGCGCGGTTGACTGATCGCGTGCACGGCGATGGCAGGGCCAGGTGCGTGGATATCTATCCGGCCTCCCAAGAGACTAGGGGCGTGTGTGTGTGTGTGTTCAGACTCTGTGTGTGTGTGTGTGTGTGTGTGTGTTCGTGCTGCAGGGGGAGGTGTTTGACCCCTCTTATCTCCAGCACCCCGGCGTGTTTGTTTTCACAGCCACGGCGCAACCCCGCGTCCTGACGTCATGTGACCCTTCGCACTAACTTTCACGTGAACCACATGCACACACATCACCCAGAGCAGGTTACCAACCATCCACCCACTGGCTGGAACAGATAACAAACATGTTATTAGCGATTCCATAACTCTCCTGCATCAGTGTTATTTTTACTCCCTGATACTGTGTCAGACTTGTTTTGCTTTCCGACAGCAAATCACAGAACACTGACCTGAAGAGTAGTTCACTTGTAGGTGAGTTGTTGTGTTTTTTTTTTTTGCCTGATCTTAGTAAATTGAGGTACTGAAGTGTTGAATGGATGCCTAAGAGCAGTGTTCGACGTATTTGGATCAGCGAGTGGTTAGTACAGTTCATCCTTCCCCTCCTTGACCTCCACCTCCACCGGATATTTAGTGGTAGCTTTGCTTGAAACCAAGAACGGGGACGATTTGTTGGGCAGCCCGAACACAAATAGTCACCGGAGCTTAAATTTAGATGCGGTGAAGTGTTTTTTCCCCGCATCTGTGTCGAAATAAGATGAAGGGATTATAACGACAAGTTGTGTTCAGTTGTAAAAATGCCTTTTCAGGATTGTTTGTGCTTGATGTGCAGCCAACTTACCGTCAATATTTATATATACTTTTACTACTGACCCGTTGTTCCAGCTGAGCAGCTGATGTTGGGGTGGTCTCCGCTTCAGCTCCGTTGATGACTTTGCAGTCTGGCTGCCATTCACTTCGAAATATGACGCGAAGGGTGACAAACAGAAGTTGATGGATTCAACATACAGTGTGAACATCCATCCCTCCATTCTTCACCTTCCTGCCCCGTCCGTCACATTTCAACCGTGACACAGTTGGCCGTCACGCTATTTTTAGACAAGCGGTCGGCCCTGGTAGCCAAACACGAGGGCGCTGACCTGCCCAACTCGGTTTCTGTGGCTGGAAATGAACCTGAGATCTTCTTTGGTGATGTTGACTTTGGAACCTGTTGCTGCTTTTATAACGAGGAACTTTCAGGACCGTATTACAGCAGACGCTCTCATTCCTACAAAGCAATTCTCCTGCAGCGTGAGATGATTATCTCCAGAAACCGGTCAGAAAACAAGGGGGGGGGGGGGGGGGGGGAGTGAAAGGTTCCGTGTTTCAACTCTGCACGTCTAGTGAGAGACGGGTTTCCCGGCACTAGCAAGCGGCCCTGGGAAGTTGGGCCCTCTGCCAAGTCTGCTCCTAGTTCGTGCAACTCGGCGGGCGGCCGCAGTCGGACTCCGAGCTGGACTCGCGCCATTCGCTCACGTGGTATCCTGTTGTTTTTAGGCTCGTCGCGATCGCCCCCGGTGCACGATCGAGAACGTGTTGGAGCAGCTGGTGCTATTCTGGGCAGAGGGAAGCAGCGTCCATATTAAGGCAATTGACTGTCAAAGGCACTTAAGCAGCATGAAAGCGAGCGGAAGAGGACGCAGCGGGTGAAATATTGAAGTCACACTTAACAGATGAAGGGATCTTTATCCTGATCTCGTTCAAGTCAGAGTTTAGCCTCAGCTGCAAACAAAAAGAAAAGCACAAACTCTACCTGCTGTTTTGGTTCCCTCTCCTCATTTATTGGATGGCAGTGTGTTAAAAAGTTTGCCCCAAGACTCCACCTGCGTGAAGGAAGCGCTTGCAAGCTCGGTGCGGCGTGAACAGTTGCGTTAAGCTTGTTGTCATGTTGAGCGATGCACTTACGCTGATGCAGCTTCTGCTTCTTGTCACAGATAAGCTGCCTCAAACCAGTTGCATTTCTAAAGGCCACACATACAAGATGCAGAAGTCTGAACTGGTGCTGCGTGTGATTAGGTCACACTGTGTTGCCGTGGAGATGAGAACTCATGGAGTCGCTTGACGACGATGATATGAGTGGGATGTCGCGAGCACTTTTATAAACAAATACTTTCAAAATAAAGCGATCACAATAAAATGCCCCAGAACAATAACAGCAGTAATAACAACAGTCTTGTAGTACGTTCATGTTTAGTTCAAATATTTTCACAGCAAAACTAGTTTATCAAACACACATAGATTACTACTCTCATATGGTTGTGGTTGGTTTGCTGCAGTAAAGAAAGCAGAATGACAGGCAGGGTGAAAGATAATCCTTGTCTGTAAAGCGGCGTAAGCGTGATCATTGATTTGATAATGATCAAATCATTATGATAGGAGATTCATCTTGCTGAGTTGTGTGTTGGGTTGTGTATCGCAACTGCTCGAACTCTCAAAGCGTTAAGACACAAATATATATGTTTGTACACTACTACTATACGCTATTTGTACTGAACTCCATCAAGGTGGTGCTATTGTCAAGTAAATGAGAATAAGAATATGAAAAAGGTGCGAATCAGCGAAGATCCTTAATTGTTCCCACTCTGGTCAAAGAATTCATGTCATACGCAAAGAGTAAGTGAGCCTTTCAAGCCCTGTCACGACTTTGTCACGGAATTTGAGATCGATATATAGATGATGTTGAATTCTGGCACCTGATATAGATTCACAAAGTAGTCAGAACATTGTTATATATGAGTATTATTATTTGTTTATTTTTTGGGCATTTCGGAAGAGTAAGAACAAGAGCAAAGCATTTAGTCCAATATAAGTTGTAGAGCCAACTGCTTTAGCGCCAGAAATTAACAACACGTTTGTGCTCTCTTACAAAACCAGCTGTTTTCACTGGAAACACTATTTCTCTTTTTACCAAATAGACTTTTTTTTTTTTCCTTCTCGCATTTTTACTATTTCGGGGGGGGGGCAGTTCCAGATGCAGACGGCGAGAGCGCGTCTATTTCCAGAATTCGGCGTTAGCGTGTGAGGAGAAAAACAGAGGGACACAGAAAGAGACGGTCCAGACACAGACACACACACACACACACACACACACACACACACACACACACACACACACACATACACATGCTCTCAGCCAGGTCTCTGTAATCACCGCCTGGCCGAACGGCGGTTGTACCTTCCAAAGGAGTTCACTCCCCCCTTGAACTGTTTTGGCCGACTTTGTGGTGCTGCTCCGATGCTGAGAAGGGAGAGAGAGAGAGAGAGAGAGAGAGAGAGAGGGGAGGGAGCAGTGTTTCTTGTGGGAGGAGTAGGAGGAGGGAGTGAAAGGGAGGAAGAAGATTTCTCAGTTTCTGTGAGTCCTGCTTCGCTGTAAGCAACAGAATGAGTGCAGCTGCGTGCCTCTCAGTTTGAGAGGCAACTGCTGTTTGTTCCTTTTTCTTATTCTTTTTTAAGTTTTTACTTCCATCGATCTGCTCGACAACACCAGGATTTGCTCACAGTACTTGGGTTTTTCCTCAAACTCCTGTGCGATTGGAAGCACCATGCCGGTGGTCGGCGTAGCCTCCAAGCTGAGGCAGCCCTCCACGATGGGCACCAAGCCGGTGCACACGGCGCTTCCCATCCCCAGCGCGGTCAGAGCGGCCGCCTCGCAGGGCTACATGGGCCGCCAGCAGGAGCTAAGGGCGCGAGGGGGCTCGCCAGGGCTCTCCTGCCAGCTGTCAATCAAATCTGAGTACCAGCAGGAGAGGACGCCTGAAGGGAAACCCAGGACTGACACAGAGGAAAGCAAGATCTGCAAGGTTGGTGGAGACCGTCTCTCTCTCTCTCTCTCGTGTTCCGTGCGTCTGGGCGAAGGCAGCACAGCGACTTTACTTACTGCAGGTGTCGGACCAGCTGATGAGTCATGTGTGATGTCACCGGTTTGTCATCAGCTAAGATAGTAGATGAGTAAGGTATTACCTCATCCTGTTGCTCATTCAGCTTTTACATTATTTACTAACCTGTGTGTGTGTGTGTCGGGATCATGCAGCTCTTCCACTGGGATTTACAGTACGGAAATATTTCAGACACACGACCTGCTGCCCCCTCGGTCCTAGTGCGTATTCTACGCAACACCGTCAGGAATGTTGCAGATGGTTTAGAGGGTTGCTTCGCTATACTAAACTCGCGCCGTGATAAGTTCGCGACCTTTTGCAAACACGTTTGGATCAGACCAGCGAAGGCGGGGTTGCTCCGTCCCGAGGAGAAAGGAGTTTTCAAAACTCCCCGCCAACCGCGGCCTCGGCCAGTCCCACTTCCAGAGCTGTCAGAGCTGTTGGTCTCACTCCTCCTCCTCCTCCTCCTCTTTTCCACCCCACCGCAGCTGCTTTGAAGCCGCCATGAAAGCGGACGACAGAAAGAATCCATGGTGCAGAAACGTTTCTGAACAAAGCTGCCGGTTTTCCCTCGTGACCTAGAGGAAACGCAGGCAAGCAAGACATCAAAGCGCCGGTCAACGTTCTCCTGCCTCCAAATCCTCCCAGGTTGTCTGTTCCTGAGTCGCCTGCAGGGTGACGACTCTGGATTTCCTGATCTTTAGGAAGCTCCTTCACGGAGCGAAACGTCCTGCCTGCCCCAGCCTGTCAGTGTGGGTGAGGAATGGGTGGTATGGAGGGAGGGGAGGGGAGGGGGGGTAATTAGTCTGTCTAATTGTGCTGTGTAGTTCAACAGCTTTACTAATAGGGGTATGAAAGGAAAGAAGGTGGAGTAAACATTGTTATGAATCCTTTGCATTAACCAGTGGTCCTTGTTGTGTTTGGAGTTCTGTTCTCCAGCATCATGCATAGGGCTTGTGTGCGTCTGCAAAGTTGTTTTTGCAACTTTTGCAACCCCTGTACGTACAATGGTGCCAGCAAGTGTTGGCTTGTTTTCCCAGGGTTAAATACATTTCGAAGTGGGCGGTGTTCTCTGCAGATTTTTTATGAGTATTGTCAGGTTATGCTTGCTTTTTTCGGCGTGATGGATACTAATTTTAATTATGCAAAGCGCAATTAAGAGCTGCGATTGGCTCACTGCGCCCGTCATACTCCTGAGAGTGCAGAGCAAGTGCAGGCGTATAAAAATATATTTATATTTCTTCCTTCGGTGGCAGCATTTGCAGGAGACAGCAGGCCTGAGATGTTGCTTTTTCTGTAAAGCCGACGAGGAAGTCCGGGGCGAATCTTTCGACAAGCTCCGGCTAAACAAATCCGATCTGCAAGCTCAAGCGCTTGAAGCCCAAGGCCCTCTGCTGCGTTTGGACCGAGAGGCTTCATATTTCCCAGATGTGGCTGCGGCGGGAGCGTCTCTCAGGGTGAACCCCGTCCGTAAGAGGAACGTGAGCGGATATGGACGTCTTAACACGACTGAGCTGCCTTGAAACACCTTTAGTGGGGTTGTGCAACACCTGCCCCCCCTCCTTCAGAGGCCTCTCTGCTTAATTCATCTATGACTCTGGGCCGTCTCTCCACGATGGAGACGAGAACTAGGCGAGACGCTGGCTCTTCCTGTTGTACTCGGCGCTGACAGTTCCCATCAGCCACTGCATTCCGGCTTGTCATTCTGTTGCAGAGCTTATACGAGTTCACTGGACTTCAATAAGGTATCAGCGCCACCACTGATTGAGAATTATCTTGCGCATCAAAGAGTTTTGGCAGCTGTCCAAATCCAAATCACATGGCCCAGGAATTTATTTAGTGGGTAATATGAGAGCTCCTTTTTTTTTCTGAAAATTGCACCACACCTTTTATTAAATCTGCAGCATGGCTGAACAAATTATGCTGATTAGATTCATCACTATTCATCCTTGAAGGACTCCACAGGTGCCTGTGGGATTTTATCTCCAGCTCTGTCTATTCCCTGCCTCATTTTCCCAGCAAGTGCAGTGGATCGGACCGAATTTATTTAATAACTTTTCATTCACATTCGATTGTTTTAAGATGACGGATTGCGGCTCTTTGTCTGCTCTGTTGTGATTTTACTGTAGTTTTACAGCTGTCATAAACAGAGTAATAATAATTTGAAAGGTGTAATGGCTTGCTGCTGTAAATGCAGTTGATGTTGTCCCGGAAGTGACGGGTGGCAGCCACACTCAGCTTCTTTAAAAAAAAAACAAAACAAAACCACATCCTGTTGATTCCGTCTTCCTCCGCCGGCGACTCCAGTACGTGGTGTGTGTACAAGAAGGAGTGGGGGGGGGGAATAATTAGGATGTGTTGTTGTTGTTGTTTTTTTGTTTGTTTGATTGATGCGGCTCCTGCTCTGGTCTGATATCGCACTGGAGTAACAATATAGATGGTTTCAAAGTTGGGAATGTGAGACGGGACACCTCAGGGAATATGAATAATGAATAAATGGAATAAAGGTCCAGCGAGTTGAATGTAAACAAACCAGCAGTTTTCTGATGTTTAATAGTGACAGTAGCGTCTGATGTAGCATTTTTCAGTGATGTATTTATATTATCACATATTGCTTCTGCTGTAACTGAGTTTAACAGCTAAGTCTTGGTCTCTCTAAAGCACGAGACGTGACGCGTATGTGATTCTGTGCAGCGCGTCGGTGGTCGCAGCGCGCTCTGTCTGGCTTTTCATGGCTCTCGCTAAGCATTTGCACTTTGCCCTCGAGCGGCTCTGACGCTGCTGAAACAACAGAGAGAAACACGGGGAGGCGAGAGCTGAAGGGAGATGAATAGAACCGGGGACTGTGGGAGGTGTTGCTGAACGCGCCGCCCGGTCATGGGTGGTCTGCCTCGCCGCGCATCTGTCTCCATATCTGGAAGTTTTCATGGCGAGGAAAGGTGTGACCGCTAAGGAGCAT
Source organism: Macropodus opercularis (assembly GCA_030770545.1). Classification (NCBI taxonomy): domain Eukaryota; kingdom Metazoa; phylum Chordata; class Actinopteri; order Anabantiformes; family Osphronemidae; genus Macropodus; species Macropodus opercularis. The sequence goes on along the minus strand of CM061108.1, from coordinate 9,558,093 downwards.
TGCCGGTGAACTTACTGTAAGGTGAAGAGGTCATTATTGGTGCCGGCCTTTTCAATACAATAGTGAGATCGTCGCGGGTTTGCGGTTAGTCTTTGCCGCTGGGATCAGAAGAAGAATCAGAAATAACGCATCCTTTTGGATTTTTTGTCCCGATGGCTATTTAAGACAATATTTAGCTTTCCGGCCCTCGTTCGGCCTCCGGGCTCCCTGTGCTCCTTGTTCGTGCTCGCGGTATTTCATTGCCCTTTTCGTCGGCTGCTGTGTTTGAGCGTTGGAGAGAGAACACACAGGGCGGCCGGTGTTTACAGTACTGTCACGCCGGTTAAAAATACCCTCCCCTGGAAGTACAGTCACCGCGCCAGATTCCTAAACACTAAGACAAATACGAGCCTCCGTTGAAGGACATAAATTACGACCAGTGCAGCAGTAAAACTGAAAAAAAAAAAAAAAAACGTAGGAGAAGATTTAATGATGGCTGATTCTTGTTTAACAGAAGTATAGAATTAGCAAATATCTTATGTTTTTGTTAGGTTTCCTTTGTATAAATGAACAGACCGACCATTCTGACATTACACTGAAAGAGAAAAATTAAGATATTCAAGCCTTTGTGACATCAATCAACAAAAACACAGATTAAAGGGGAACACAGCCTCCCACTGTGTGTCGTGTTAGCGTCTCATCATATCCTGAGCTCCCTTCTGCGATGTTTCCACTGATGTTTTGTGTGTACGGCATCGTGGCACTGATTAGACGCAGGCAAAAAAAATAAAAATAAATAAATAAAGACGTGCGAGGGAACGAGGGGAAACCCCCCCCCCCGCTGTCATCCACCAAAGCATATGCTCACATACAACCCACACGCCCCAGGCCTTCAGCTAGTTCAAAGGTTGGGGTGGCTCCCTTGTCTGTTTGTGTGAGGCCCGTAAAAGATGAAAATGTGTTGTAGCGCTTTCCACGTTGCGTGTTGCCGCGCTTTGCACACACGGATGCCGTGGCGAAGCCTTAGCGGCATATTTGAATGCTGCAGTGACCTGTGCTTGTGGGGTCACGGTAAGGTCAGCGGAGGGAGACGCACACAAGCCCACACCAGCCAACGTTCGGTGGAGGCGTGAGTGCGTAAGAGTAGTTGACTCACGTTTCCCTCATTTGTCTCCTTTCAGCTTGTCTGTCAGCAGCCTCTCGTCTCTCCTCTCTTTACCCCCCCCCCCCCAATCTTTCCTTTTTTTCCACTCCATCTCCCGTCACTGTCCCTTCTGCTCTTTCCCATTCCCAGCATTCCTCTTTGAGTCCTGGCCTCGCTTTGCTGTCTCTCCTTACACTTATTCCACTCCCTCCGACTCGCTGGTATTTTCCTTTGACCTTTAACCCCACACACACACACACACACACCCCTTCTGCCGTATTCTTTTTTTCCTTCGCTTTTCAGCATCAAACTCGTTCCGATTTCTTTAAAATTCTCCCCTCTCTCTGTCCTGCTCTGTGATATATCTAATGAGAAAAGCAGCGGGACAGCGTGAACACACACCTGGCCTAGTTCTGTCTCGCCGGCGGTCACTCGATAACCTCTGCTGTAACGATCGAATAGGTCGCTCGCCTTTCTCCTTCTCCTCCTCTCTTCTCTTTCCCACTTTCACAGCATGTTAAGCCGCAACAACTGCGGCGAAAGATGCCTGACAAAACACGGACAGGGACAAATATGCACGCAACACATCCCATGACACACGCTAACAAGGACCGTCGTTCTGCGTCACCAGGTTTTAAAACATGCAGAGGGAGCAATTACTACGATGTGGTGATGTTAGAATTCAATTCAATTCAACTTTATTTATATAGCGCCAATTCACAACATCAGTTATCTCAAGGCACTTTAAAAGTAAGGTTTTAAGACCTTACACAACTAAACCCAACAATTCCCATATAGAGCAAGCTTTTAATTGTAGCCAATCAATATATTGTACATTTTAATAGCAACAGTGGAGGAAAAACTCCCTCTGTAGAGGAAGAAACCTCCAGCAGACCCAGGCTCAGTGTGGGCGGCCATCTGCCTTGACCGGTTGGGGTGAGGGGATAGAGAAGAGAGAAAAGAACACAACCACAACAACAAAACAAGCAGCAACAGAACACAGGCAGGATGGTTGGACCAGCAACTGAACACTGGAGACGCACGGCTCTGAGTCTGATGATACCTGTAGATGAGGATAGAGAGAAAGAGAGAAACACAACTAGGAGAGAAAAGGGACAAAGTTAGTCACATGTAGAAATGGAGGCAACTATACGCTTTGTCAAAAAGAAAGGTTTTAAAACTAGAGAGGGTGTCTGCTTCTCGAACCTGAACTGGAAGCTGGTTCCATAGGAGAGGAGCTAAAGGCTACCAAGCTAGAACTGCTCAAAAATTATTTGAAGGTTTGGGATTTTAAGCCACGTGTGGAAAAATCCAGTACAGAAGAAACATCTCGTCTCTCAGTGCATGGAAACGTTTGAGCTTTGATTTTCCAGGTGCTCCGCTTGTGCACTCCACAGTAAAAAAAAAAAAAAAAACAGTGGCTGCTCGCGGTTCCCAGGTGTAACAGTTTGTAGCAGCGTGAAAAGTGAAGCGGAGCGAGCATCGGCATCAATGATTCCGCCCTGGGTTGCGTTTAAGGGCCTGCAGATGGCGGAATGAAAAGTTCCTTCTGGTGGGATACTGGGTGGCGGTTTGTTGCCATCCACTCCCTTGGCACAAGCTTTTACAGGGCGCTCAACTAAGCGAGCACACATGTTTATTTAGTTTTTTTTTTTTTGGGTGGGCGAGCGGTTAGCCCTCGTTTGGACTCATCATTACCCACAACCGGGGGGGGGGGGGGGGGGGGGGGGGAGTGGTTGACGTGGGCGAACCCAGTAGGGTCAGACTGGTGGACCCTTGCTTACAGCGTTTAGAGTCTGACGGTAACGGGCAGCCCCGTGCATACGGAGGCTGTGAGGTCAAAAGCTGACTCAGCGGTGTGCGCTTGGCCTTTCTATTGCCCCTCACATTGCTCTCTCCCTCTGCAAGTCTCACCTCTTTCTTTTGCAAAGCCCCCCCCCCCCCCCCAAATAAATAAAAAAGGTCATTTCCAACATCAGCCTTATTTGCCTCTGCGGCTACGCTGTGTAAAGTGCGTCAGCTCCGCCGTTAAAGACTGTTTCACATGAACCACCGGGCCTTGACAAGCATCTCCAGAAATTAGGAGCCGAAGTCTTTTATTCCGTTCTCTTTTTCCTCCCTGCTTCCACTTGCCTCCCCTCACAGCCAACAAAGCTCTGCTGTCTGGGCCAGAGTGCGTTTTTCTCACAGGATAAGTCTCCTGACACACACACACACACACACACACACACACACACACACACACACACACACACACACACACACTGGAGTTTGGTTTTATTTACTGGCTGCTGTTGTTGCTACTCCCGCGTGAGAGCTCACACTCACATTTAACAACCTTGGGTTTTTTGTTTCTTTTTTGTTGTTGACGCATCCTCTGAGGCTTTTTTTTTCTTTTTTTCAAGCATTGCTCATTTTCTCTCCCAACCCAGCGTTGTCACTTCAATAAGCTCTGTAATCTGTCATCTCCTCCCCCACCTCATATAAATTTTTGAGAATGACTTTTTTCTTTTAGCAAAACCCATTTAGTCCTAATCATGCTTCGTCATCATTGGTAGGCTGGTGGGTCATACTGATGATTCATACGTTAGACTAAAAAGGGACATTTGTGGTGAACCAGAACGTTTGGGCCAAGGAGGAAACATTTTCCCTTATAATCCCCTTGGTAATGAGTTTGGCCGTCTTTAACTGAAAAGCCATTAGTGGATTCGTCGTGAGAGGACAAGAGGTTCCTTGTAGCGGCTACCACAGGTCACATGATCGCGGCCCACTTGCCGGTAGCATGTCAGACCCAAGTCAGCTGCTCTTCAAAGGTAACAACTGGCTTTTGTAATATACTCACTACATGTAATTGATTCTCAAAGCTTGGCCTGAAGCGCCTCACGAAACGCCTGATGATGTTTTGTGTGCTTTCATTTTGCAGTTTTGAGGCACTGGCCTCCATCGACGCTTATTTTGAAAAGCTTAGTGAGACTGTTGGGGCTAATGCTTGGACTGCATTGTCGAGTGGGATGATTCAGAAGCTGATTGTAATTATGTGACTCTAGTGTCCAGGCTGAAAAGGAAAATGTTACTATGTCTCCTAGAAGCCAGGAAGTGAAGAGTTTCAAATAATTTGAGTGACAACTTCTCAACGCATTGAAAAAAAATCACTGTTTTGTAATTTAGGACTTAATTGTTCGAAGACGACGCGGATGATAGGAGTGAACTTGCTGCAGGATTGAACGCAGATGGCAGGCAGTCCGTTACTCTCTTTTTGGCCTTGTGGCAGGAACAGCTGAGGGCAAAGCGGAGCGCACGGGTTTGGAAAGCGAAGGGAAGGGAAGTCCGGAGGGTGCAAAATGAACGTGTGAGCTTGAAGGGAGCGGGAGAAAAACTGGTAGTTTTGACGACGCGTAATGATTTGAGGAACCCAGTATTGCGTTCCGGGTTAGGGTTGGAGCCGAGCCACGTGAAGAAAGTATTTTGGACTAGTGCTTCATCTCATGGAATACCCAAAATAGCTACACAACAGTGAACGTAATGAAGACTTGATCGCACATTCCCCACCGGGCAATTCATCCATCTATCTTCCCTTGGAGAGTTAACTGTATAGACATTTCTGGTTGAGCCTAAGTAGGTTTATGGGAGTAGAAGGACCGGCAAACGTTGCCCCTTCCTCCCTCGCTGTCGTCGGATTGGCGCTGGCTTTTATTAATTTCCGGGAGCTTGACAGGGGCCATTAGTCTTGAGGAGGAGGTTTGAGTTACAGCGTTTAGAGGCTAAGGATCCTCTGGCACAGGCAGCAGCATATAGAGTGTGTGTTAAAGAATAGGTCAGACCACAGCAAGGAGGGAAGGCAGAGAGGGATAAGCTGCTGCTGGGGAGTACCAGGAGTGTTAAAAAGACAAAAAGTGTTTCCGAGCCACTTCACTTCCAATACTGGCAGATTCTCTTTGATCGTAACCTGCTGGCAGATACAGCTCAAGGGCTTTAAATGGAAGTAGTTGTCACGTTGGATGTACAGTAGTTTATGATGTAAGCTGTTGCGTTTACCCAGACAGTACAGTAGCGGAAACTAACTGCAGAGGGAGTTAGTTTCCATCTGAGTCAAGCCCTTTGAAGAGGTTTTTATACTGTGTCTTAATATCCGCTGGAGCGATTTGTCCCGAAGCGTGAGGAGCAAAAACAAAACGTTACATACGGGCAAACGAGACAGACTCAGTTCAAAGTAACCGATGCCATAGCTTTTATTTCTGCGGGCTGACTGTCCGGCAGGAAGCGGGAGTGCGGGGAGATTGGGGGGATCGGGTTGAAAGGTAGATCTCGACGTGACGGCCGATGAATTCTGCACGTGTGAAATCAAAGCCTGTGTGAGTGCATTTAAGTATATTGTGGGTGTGTGTGGGTGTGTGTGAGAGCTTCATTTTTCCCCAGGTCTCCTCTCCAGAGTAGCACTTGGCACCGTAAGCTCGGGCTGTAACACTTTAATAGCGGAGCTGTTTACTCTTTATACCAACCAGCCGCTTCACCCTCATTTTGGGAGCGTTCCTCTGATTTTGGCATAGCGGCATGTGGACACTTTTTACAGCTTAGCATGCTCAACGCCACCTTGCTAACAGATTTTATGGTGTGTGTTTGCGTTTGTGTGTCGGTTATGCAATCAAACTTTGAAAAAAAGAAAAAGATTTGCCAAGGGCCTGATTATAATGATTAGCATCCTTGTGTGCTTGCTGCCACAGTATGTGCGTTATGTTCCTTTCCTATGGGTGCTGGCTGCTAAGATATTTTATAGAGGGAGGTCACTTTCTTTTGTCAATGAATATGGTCAGTCTTATGAATTTAATCGCAGATGAACAGGACGTCAATCCTGTCGTCGTTCGCAAAATGCATTCTGACCGGGGGGAAGTCAAAACCCCAAAACTGAAAGTGGTCACGGCGGAGTGTAATGACCAGCTCGCTGTATATTAAGCCGCGTGTATGAACCACAATTACCCTTCCGAAGTCTCAGTGCATAAACATTTAGAAGGATCTGGAGATGATCCCGTTTAACGTCTGCGCCGGTGAAAGTGTCAGACGTCAGCACCTTGCGACGCGACGACAGGTCCAGGAAGTTGACGTTGGGGAACATTTGGCTGCACGTTGATGGCGTTCTTAAAAAACAAATCGGTTTGATGGGGCTCGTGTGCGCTGAAAAGTCCTGCTCTCGTCCTTTTATGTCCCCGTGTGAGGACTCTACCTACTGTAAGAGTTCTAGTTCATGGTAATGCACTGTGGCGTTCGCACTTTTTCCAGTCGCTCGTATTCATAACAGCGTAATATACGATTCTCTCGGAAAACATTCATCCGAATCTGTTGAAGCGTCGTTCATTTTATTTAGCTTTAACATTAATTGAAGCTGTCATCACTGGTGAGAGACGTACGCTGGTGAGAGGAAAAAGAGGCACTTTAGGCTAAATGAGTCATTTTGTCAGCAGACAGTCAGTATATCAAGAGGTGGGAGCGGGGGCATTAGGAGGGGGGGGAATTATGGGTACATTTTCCACCGCTGTCCTTAAATCTGCCAAGCCCAGACACCGGGTTGAGACAGCAGCCAGCTTTACTTAGTGGCTGCCGTCCGTTTTGGACCGGAGCGTGAGCCGCAGTGGGTAGAAGTATGTTTGCCTTGGATGTGGCGGCAGAGCCCGGTGAGAGCCGCCATCCGTGTCAAGTGGCGAAACCGTCTGATACCGTCCCCTCGGGCGGCTAATCCCAAGGCTCTGCGGTCGGCCCCCGGTGGCAGAATCGCATCCAGAGGTCGGCAATTAAAGGAAAATCTGTTAAAATAGTTCCAGCGTATTTACCGAACCGCTGTGACATGTGGAATTCTGCCCCTCTTGCGTCAGGTCTGCTCAGGCTTTCCAATAAGTTCTCTCTGTCCTCAAAGGAAAAAAAAATCCCACGAAGGCACCGTCGGCTGTGTCAGCTGCTCTTACGTTGCCCTGTATCAGTAATAATTGTGACTTACTGTAGCGATTTTACTGTGAAGTGATTCCATTTCGATTTGTCCTGTACTCACCCTTTAGTTTCCACCACTCCGCCATCACACACACACACGCACACACACACTTTCCACATTTAGTCTCGTCACATACCCGCTCAAGCTCCAGAGAGAAACCCAATTCATGGGCCACAGAGGCACTGAGGATGGGGAATTTAAAATAAAAGGCCCAGTGTTCCTCACAGCTCACTCCAAACACATCAGTGTTCCAGGAGCCACTGTTTATGATTCAACGCCATGTATGAAAAACCATAATTCCCATTCATCACAAACACAACAAGAGGATGGTAAAAACAAAAAAACTCATTGCTTGAATGTTTACACCGGTCGGCTGCTGGGAGCCTAAGACCCCTGAGGATCTGGGAGTTATCTGCCGCCTCGTCCTTACGCTGCTTCCTCCAGTTTGCGTCCTGCTGGAGACAGACGCTGGAAATTTTTAGCCGGTAGCTTGTAATTACAACTTCTTGAGCTTCTTGAAGTAAGCAGGGAAAAAACAGACATCTGCAGGAATTCCTTTAAAAAAAAACAACAAACAGGCCTATTATTCCAGGGATATTTAGGAAACACTTGGTGGCTTGACTGAACTGCGCAGTGTATTTATTGATATAAACATGTAATAAATAACAGTAGCCTGCCTTTACAGGTGTTGACATGAGATTTGACATGAGGAAAGTCCGGGTGGAGAAAGTTTCCTGGGCTTCTTCATTGTGTTACTCATTACAAGACGTCAGAATTTCCGAGATTCTCTCCAGGCTCGAATAGGACGAGACTCACGGGTTCGGAGGAGGAAGACGCTGCACGTGAAGCGTGAAGTTCCAGAGCTCTCATGGAAGCTTGAGAGAAAATCAATAGCTCTGCCCTTCTGTGAGTTTTGTTTCCTTGACACTGCGGAGTGAGTTTCTGGAGGGAGTTCTTCACGGGACCGTGTCATAATGACACCAGAGCTTTGATTTGTGTCGTTTGAATTGAACTATTTGGGGAAGACATCGTGGCGTTTATGAGGAAACCGCACTGAATGTGGGAAGGTTGCACAAACTGAAGCGATGTGGCGGCGTCAGCATCCAGGCGTTTCGTCAAGCCGCGAGGCAACGCAGGCCTTGCGCGTACTGTAAAGAGCTTCGTGCGTTCGCTCCCTCGATCAAGTTGACGGATCCGTTTCAGCTGCACACGAGGAACAGCAGTTGTTAGATATGAGTCAATAAAAAGAAAGCCGTAAAAAAAAAAAAAAACTCAATAAAATCATACAACGGGCGACAAAAACGCGAGTTGATAAGAGCAGATGGAGAATAAAAAGTGGGTTATAGTGCAATAAAACACTCACCCGGGAATAGTCTTAATATTCACACACAAACACAAGCTGCAAAGCAATCAAAGGGTCATTTTAGTTGCTCCATAACTGGCTGAGATCACTAGACCTGACCTCATCACATTAAAGGGTAATTCCAGATGTTTCCTGGCCGAGGCTCTAAAACAAGACTCGCCTCTGTTTCCTGAGTATCTGAGAGCAGACAATAACTGTAGTTATCACCCAAACCGGGGTCAGGTTCGCTTTTACTGAACATGTCCGATCGCCTTGCCCCCGCGAGACTTCATCCTCAAGGGGAGAAAAGTATTCATGCGCTGCTGGTTGATTTCCTTTTCTCAGTACATTTAAGATACGTCACTATTTGCTGTGTGAAGGCCTTAAACCTTGACACAAAGCCGTGGCAAGCGTCGCTCGTGGAGCTCAGTCGGGCCGCTGGTCACTCTGACAGACGGAGAGCTGTCTAACCTGTGCGTTTGAAGTGACAGTGTGATGCAGCCTAAGTTCCCAAACCCCTGGAAACCAAAAAAAAAGGACTTTTGTCGTTTTTGTCGAGTCTAGAGCAACGTCTCAAAGACAGCCGGAGCCTCTCATGTGCGTGCGTGCGTGCGTGTGGTTGCAGATGAAATATAATCATATGCCTGTAAGACTCGTCTGTGCGCGCGCGTGTGTGTGTGTGTGTGTGAAGATGAAATAAGAGATGTCACAAAGGCAAACGCGGCAGCTGAAGTGTGCTAACAGGTGAAATGAGATATTCTACAAAGGCGACTGTGTCGCTTGGATTTATTGGACATGTGCGACGGGGCTGTGCTCGCAGACAAAATAAGATACACCTCAAAGACAATTCAGGCACTTGGAGCTATTGTTGCCGTGCGAGTCTGTTGGCAGCGAAAAGAACCCTGTTAAACCTCAAAGGCAGGAGTAGTTATTGGTTGTGTGTGTGTGTGTGTTTCTGGGATGATGTGGGTGTTGACATTCTCCTACTCTGAAGTCTCCTCCAACGGTCCCACCTGCGTACGCCTCCAACAATAACTGACCCATCCATACCTGTCAGCCGACTATGCAACCCCCCCCCCACCCCCATCCGGAGCGATATCATTAAATATAATATCTGCATCGTCGTGCTACCGCGCTGGTGTCAGCATTTACCGTCGCCTGCACAGAGCCTGCTGAACAACGCGGTGTCGGGTGTTAGAGAATGTTGCTGCAACCCCCGATTTGACTCCAGGTGGGAATTCTTTTTGCACGTCATTGCCGTCCCTGTCGGCAAAACAGTAGCAGCTGACAAAACGCCGGCTACGTGCGGATCACGTATATAAAGAGAAAACAGAAATGAAGCAATGTAATCTCTCCGCGCACTTATTGTGACGAGGCCACGTTTATCTCTTGCAACTCTGTCCTGTCTCTTCTCCCTCCAGCAGGAAGCAGGAGATCAGGACCCAGGAGGATAAGATAATACGATAATCAATAAAACCCCACGTACACGCACGCATGCCATGCATGCAGCACCTGTTTTGGAAGCCCTCCAACTCCATTTTGACATTTGACAAAAGGAAATAAGCACCGAGTGAGTATCGATGTGACATGCTTTGAAGGAGTTGTGTTAAAAGCTCTTCATAAGCCTGTGAGATCTCCTTTCGCATTGAGCACATCCCCCCCCCGTCAGGCCTCCAGATTCGGCCGTTAAGCACATTCCCAAGACGGACTTTCAGCGTCGGCGTCTCACTTGCACTGAGATTAATTCCAGGAGGGACTGGTTTGGCCAGCGCAGTTTTCTGTGTTGCAACTGTTCTCTGAGAATGCAACAGCCCATTTTTCACAAGGAGGAGGAGGAAGAGAGAGAAGCAACGGTTGACACTGTTGGAGTTCATGAGAAAGGAAACGTGGAGAGAGGGCTGGCAAAGATCAGTGTGTTAATGATCCACAGGGTCCTTTTTATTCCAGTGAAAGTAAAAAAAAAAACCATTGATTTGCTACATGCTTCCATTTTGCCACAACAATAATAAGTCAAGATTTGCTTTGGATGTGGAAGCTGTTGAAATCCTCAGTGTCTGGTAGATTCATGAAATTCCAGAAATAATTACACTTCACACCTTTTTTTGTTTTAGAATAAAGGCAATTTTGACAGAAAACAAATTTCCCTATATAGAAATGTTTGTGTTGACAGAGTCCCTCTGAACACACTTTGTCGTTATGGTCGGTCAGTGGCCGCCCGCCCTCAGATCAGAAAAGCTTCAGCAGCGGTCGCGTTGTGTGTCTTAGCAGGCCACGTGCTTGCGTGTCTAAGTCGCCGTCGTCGCTTTTCAAGGTCTTCGGCAAACGGAGGCTGCCAGAAGAAGCCGTTGCAGAGAAGTGGACGCTCGCTTAGACACGAAGGGCAAGGTTGATGAGATTAGCAAATCAAGGAAGGAAGCAAAATGATTAGTATGAAACACAGACAGACAAGCGAAAATTGTTGTTGTTTTTTTTTTTCAAGTTCAAGCTAAAAATGACCAGCCGCTGAACTGACATGTCCCGCATCTGCTCTCGCTTCCTGCTTAAAGGAGACTGAGAAGGGTGAACGAGGGCGAGCGCGGAAGGAAACATTATTCGGCAGATCTCGAGCGAGGATGCTCTGCTGAGTCACGTGGAAGCCACGAACCCCCCCCCAGGAAGCGACCTCCGCTGTCCTCCTCGTCCTCCTCCTCCTCCTGTGTTGCCATAGTGACACTGATCTACTGACACACTTACTAGATGACTATCAGTTCTGTGGATTCAATTAGCCGAGTCTGGCTGGGAACAGATAAACTGCCTTTATTAGGACTTTGATATCGTAATGAGAGAGGGATCGGAGGCACACGTCAAGATAAGAGATAAGAGATAGAGGGAATCTTACCAGTGACGCTGAGGAAAGGAGATTAGTCTCAGCGCATTAGTGGCAGTGTGACATTATACAATGTTTAATGATGTGTAACCAACGTGCTTATTCTTGTCTGCCGCGCTCTCTGTGACGGAAGCAAACAGAAAACCTTTGCAAAACGTACAACTTCTCCAGCTCGCTTGTCATCGAGCAACGGTATCGACCACAAACAGGATGGAAAAGGCCCGATGATGACAGCGACCACAGTGGCTGTGAGGTAAATAGTTAAAAGAGGGGAGACGACCTAAACTGTAGAAAAATGGTCGCATTTGAAGCCACTATCCACCGTTTTACGGCCACGGAATTAGTTTTCAAATGTTCCACCTCCTTTCATCCTGCTCTTTCACCTTCGAGGAGCAAAGCGATTCTGGCAGTGGCCGAACGTTTAAGACGTCTTTCACGGACATCTGTACTTTTATGCTGTCTCTCTTCTTGCCTCTTTGGTGAGTCATCGGTATCGATTGCCACTCGCTTTTATCACGCTGGAGACGCCGTTCTGTGCTTGAATTCTGCCGCCTGAGACGTCAGGGGAGAGAGGGCAAGAAACGGCCTTCAACAGAACCCGCTAGAGGAACTTATGTTCAATAATCAGCCAAACAGGTCTGTTTCTGTCACTGTCTGTGACTAATTTCCCGTGGAATCCACCAGAAATGGCCGGGAGGCCCCCCCCCCCGTTGCAACGACCAGCACAGCCTCATTCTCCTCCAGCCTTTAAGGCTTTACAGGTGTAATTGACCCTGTCAGCTTTTGATGTGCTTCACTGTTGCACAGCCTTCCAACATGCTGGCTGCCACATTCCTCCGGGGCGCTGAGCAAACCAGGTACCTTTCCACTCCCAGAGATGTATTACTGCTAGTTTGTTTGACAAATGGTTAGAGGTCAGGGTTGACCCCTCAGGGCCGCCTGCTGGCAGGGCTCAGGGAGGCTTTCAGACACGCTTTTAGACGAACCGCTGACTGACTGGCTTGTCTGTCCAAGCGATGGATGGTGAGCTGGGTTCATACCCAACTGACAGCTTATTTTCTTATAGATGTGTGTGAGAGTGGGGTTTTACCGTCCTTTAAGATGGCTGAATAGATCCATTAGTCCACTTTAGTATTTATCAGAAGGCAAGGTGTACTTTACAGTAGTTCAAAAACGAGGTTTATCCAGTCCGTCAGCCATCAAGAGTGTGTTTTCAAAGGGATGGCCGTCTTGAGATAAGCGCGGGACCTGACAAGACGAGCCTTGTGTTCACCAAACGGCCCGCCTGTGTTTGCTGAAGGTCACTTGGTGTTTGCCTGCCCAGTGTGAGGTCACGCCGGCTGTGGGAACTACCTCCACCGCCCAGTTAGATATTGTAGGACCTGGAGGTGACGCACATTCCTGTCCGGCGTCTAGAGGTCAGGAAACCAACGTTTAGATTCGATGTTACACCTTTACGGTGGACATAAAGTACTTGCTCCGAGACCTCGCGGCATTAACAGTAGCAGCTGTCAAAGTAAATCCAGAACCCTGCCTGATCACTGCTACCAGGTAGAGCAGCTCGGATCCAGTTTCGCTTTAATCAGAGCTGCTGACAGAGCAAATGGATGTACAGCAGCGGATTGTGCTGCCTAAACTGATCTGTGATCTGCCATTCTTCTTTTGTTGTTGTTGTTGATATAACTCAATGTATGGAAAACCCCTATGGCTATAAAATATCACTTTCTAGGTGGGGGGTGAGGGTTACTGACACGAACCACACAATCCAAGCGGCCCGGGGTCTAAGGTTTCAGGTTGAAAACCCTCCACTGGAGAAGAGCGTATCGTTTACAAAGCCTTCACTGGGATAACGGTTTTTACTGGTGAAAATGACTCACTGGTTTTTGATGATTTAGGCTCATTTTAAAGAGTGAGACGTCTCAATGTTCATCCAGCCTCAAAGCCATGGTTGGAACATTGCGGCTTTTAGTGATAATTAGGGGGTTGCCCACTTTCACAGAAATAAAAAGATCACGGTTTTGCGAAAGCAGATTTTTCCCTTTATTTATATTCCCATCGAAGCTAGTTGGTGGTTGATGGCAGGAACCAGATCACGACAGAGATGAACAAAAGGCGGAGAATACTTTTATTAACGCAGGCGGCTATTAAAAAGCTTTAATATAAATCGTACAGGCAGAGATGGAAGAAGGACACACAAGCTTTTTTTTTTTTTTACAGTTCTTTGGTTACACTAAAATAATTTCATTACTAATGAATGTGTTCAACTCTTTAGTTCCTAAAGTGGGATCCAAGCTTCGATTTGTTTTGATTGTGTAGGAAAATTGTATTTGTGGATTCACTCAGAAACCGAAATGGCTTCTACACATTTCTTTCGCTCCGCAAGACCGCGGGGTGGTGGGACAGGTGATTTTTTATTTTGGAGGAATCCGAAGTGCTCGTTGATTTAGGTTGGGGGTTTGATTCCCGCTGGATCCTCGTGCTACGTACTGAAAAGCGCTTCGCTCTGCCGGCACCAAGCAGTGGCATAAGTTATATGTCGCATATCTACATCTGCACCATTCATAGCTTTGATTTTTCGATCTGACCTCCAGGGCAGACAAAATATATAGAGAAGGCAAATCGGAAACACACCCTGCATTCCGTCTTGTAGAATTCTTTAATTTTGGAGTTGTCCAAACCCAAACTTCTTGTAGGAAGGAAAAAAAAGAGCATTGATTATGAAAAAGTTAAAAGGTCTAGAAGAGAAAGATAAAAAAGAAAAGAGGCTAATATGAACAGATACAGACATAGAATGTTTTATTGTACGTTCTAAGGCCAGACATCTGTCAACCGTTGCTTATTGAGTCGCATTGTGTACAGTAATTCAGACAAAGCACCTGATTCTCTCATCAACCTTTCCTTCCTTCCTTCCTTCCTTCCTTCCTTCCTTCCTTCGAGGAGGATTGACACTGGATAGGGAGAAGATAGCAAAAGATGTAATAGGCAAGAAAATAAAAGGAGAAACAGCAATATGAAGGAAGGAGACATGTGGAAAGTGAACAGACACAAGTGGTTGAAGAGAGCAGAGAGAAATGGAGACAGAGTTGTTCTTGTGCAAGATCAAAGCAGGCCTGCAGCAGCATTTTGCAGCATAACGTTGCTCCATTCGCACTTTAGTTATCTTGATCATCCTTTTTAGTTCTTTAGTTATTGCAATTGCTCTTCTCTGCAGCAGAATGTTGCGATTGCTAAATTGAAACGTTCGATCCTCAAATCAAAGACGTGCCACTGTCTTAAAAAAGGATTAGTCGCATGTCAGCAGCAGCGTGATTCAGACAACACGAAGCGGATTTTACTTTAAAGTCGTAATATTCCTTCAAGTAACGAACTTGAGATGACTTAGTTAGTCGCCAAGCATTTCCTCTGCTGAACCGCAGGCTACTTTAACAGACGCTTACTGGATGCCCCTGCACTGCAGATGTGGACGCATCGACCGCTTATTATTCGCTGCAGGTTGCAGATCTTGACTTGAAACGTAACACTCGCTATCAGCATCTCTTCTCCGCTCCGGTCAGGAAGATAAGAGCAGTAGAGGATTCATTGCTTTTCCTTCTCATCCCTTCTTCTATCTGTCGACTCTCGATCGTTCTGCGACGCTCATTTGCTGAACTTGTTTTTAGTTGTGATGCGAGTATTTGTGTTCATGGAAAATGTGTAAACCTTGTATATAATGGTGATGTTACACAGGTCAGAAGACGTGAAGTGGGCTGGAAAAGCTCTCAGTGAAGTCTGAAAGGGTCAAATCAAGCCTGGAAGCCAGTTCAACCGGTGGTGACTCAAACATCAGCAAACAGCAATTAAGTGTCAAGTGTAAAAGCTATTTTCTGTCCTGTTAGATTGTGTCGTTGACTTTTTGATGGCAGTCAGTTACACATTGTCCCATCTGCCACCCGCATATGTTCCCTGATAAGCAGAAATGGTTCCTTAGAGTGAGAACAAGCTGGACAGAACACTTTTCCAGGCCCTTTTGGTTGGTTTGCTGCGGCGTGTTTGTGTTTTGTCCACTCACTGTCCCTGGGGCCTTATATTTATGAAGGCTTCACACTGCGCACTGATGCTAATGAAACCCTCTGCAGTGGCTTGGGCACGATTCCCGTTTTGAGCGCATGAAAGCTGCTGCACGTTGAGAAACGATTCTATAGATTTTGAATATGAGAAAGGCTGCTGGTTCCTAAAAGCAGTGGAGGGTGGGGTGGAGATAAAAGTGCCTTTTTCACACCAATACAAACAACCTAGTCGTTCTGTGATCATTTGCTCTCTCTGCAAGGCAAACAATTGATTTACAACACCGCCGAACCCTGGGGTCTGCAGGCAGCGCGTGCTGGCGTGCGCCGCAGCGGACTCGGGGAAGCGTGACTAAGATTGCTTGGGTTGTTGTTGTTGTTGTTGTTTTTTTAGCTAAATAAGGGAAAACAAATCAATCATTTGAATCTGAATCGGATCAGCGGGCATTGACGACTGGATCTATCTTTAAGCCTAAAGTAGCATGCAGTCCTTCTTTACACTTTATATGTTGTTGAATATATTTCCTTACCTGACCAGTGGAGACTGATTAATGAATACAGAGGCAAAGCTTGACGTACACAGAAAAAAAAAAAACCCAAAAAACATAAAGCTTTGATCTTCATCGCCCCAAATTTGATGTTTAATTTATGTATTTATCCCTTGGAATTGATTCAGGAAACGGTTGAGTGTCTAATTGCCCTACTTAATGGCAGCTAATGGAGAAGAGAGGCAGACTGTTTGCGGTACTGTGGCTATTATTACTAGCGTTAGTCTAAGAATCAGATGCAGCAGATGCAGAGCGGTAGTTTGAGTTCCTCGTCCTCAGCTGCTCCACGGTGCCGCTTTTCATCTGCGTTTTTTTTGGACTCCGTCTCACCCCCGTCTCTCCGCTCTCTAATATCCAGCCTTTTTCATTGGGCTTGTCCCATTGACTCCGGGTCTAGACGCAGGGCAAACAGACTGGAAAAACGCTCACTGTCTCATCCCAGACACATCTCTCTCCATCACTCTCGCTCCTCAGAGAGAAAGAAAAAGTTTTCCTTGCGTCGTTTTCCCCTCCCGACCCTTCATCGCTCTTGTTCGCTTTTCCACCCTAACTCAAGAGGGGTCGGTTACAAAGCTGTCCGTCGTCCCCCTCATGGGCATTTGTGTTCTGTATGTCTGCTCCTTTGACCCTGTCAGTGGACTGACACTCCTGTCACTTAAAATCCATTAGGAATGGGTCATAAATAATGTTGTCAGCCACTGGGTTCTTGTAACCGGATCAAACGCTCTCTCCCTTTTGGAAGATCTGCGGTAATTAGGGAAGCTAATAGGAGCCCGGCTTAAACAGAACAGCAGCAGAGGGGAGGTGGGACGCATTTTAAAAGCTTTTAAAAGCGCTGTGATGAAGGCCCCTCGAGATTTCCCAGCGCGATAAGATCTTTTTTAAAAGAAACGGTCCCTCAATCCCTCCTTCAACACAAAACGTTTCAAATTCCCCCGTTCTGACGAGAAGACTTGAGGGGGGGGGAGAAGGAAAAACAGAGTCTTGACGGATCTTAACAAGTCTGTCGTCAGCCTGCGCTTTCTTCTGGTACAAAGCTGGGGGTCTTGCTTTTAATTCGCTCGAAGTTGCATGGGAGCAAATAGCCAGGACGGGCTGTGAGCATTACAGGATTGCACTGAGGGTTTTTTATTTTTGGCCTGTGTCAGTGCAAAACAAAGGGAAGTCTGGTGCACGAGGAACAAAATCGCAGGGAGTCGGAAAGTCTCAGCTTGACTCGGGGGGTCAACCAGAAGTCCTGCGGGTTCGCTCGGGCTTCCTTTTGTTTGCCTTTCGTTTCCAGTCTCTGCCGTCTGTCTGAGGAGCAGGTGCTTGTCCCGAGTCCTGCACGTGCGCCCAGATTCTGCAGCACATTATTTCGTGGATGTCTTTCAAATGCATTTTTTCCTTTTTTCCACTGTAAGCAAATTCACTGGCAAGACGTACTGTGCCCAGCGCCCTATTTTCTTCTTGCATCTGTGCTCGTTATCCTTCCTTTGTCTGGACTTTGTTTTCGTAGCTGCGTTGGGTTAGGGGAATGAGTAGAACGCGTACATCCGTCCGACCTATACGCAGAGCGCCACATGCTGCAGCCTCCCCCTTTGTTGCTCTGTGTCAAGCAGTCGTCGGTGAGAAGGGCCTGGCAGAAGAGCCGGTGAGGAAATCCTAAACACAGCGTAGCTTTTCTGGCAGGGTCCAGCCTCTGTCAGGTCTATTCCCAGCTCAATGAGAATATGATTCAGCTTTTTTTGTAATAGCTTTGTAATAGTTAGAAGCAATAGAGAAAAGCTGTCAATCAACAGAAAGTGTGAGCAGACGTGACACAATAACAAAAATAAAATAAATAAAAACGGAGAAGGAGTGACTCACCGCGCGTGAATCAATCCAGCGGCGGTGAGTGAAACCACACACTGTGGACCCAGTGACTCACATCCCACCCCCCCACCCCCAAACCCAGATGTTTAGCACATCCACTACTCACTACATTTACAGTAAATGTCAGTGCTGATGGGTGCAAGTAGCAAAACTTGACACGCGCGTGTCGGGGCAACGCTTTGACGGCTGCAGGTTGCTTAAGCTGGAAATCAGAGGCTAAGTCTGGTGGACGATGATGAGTTACGCGTGGTTCGTTCCCTCCTTGCCCCCCCCCCCCCCCCAAATGTTCATCCTTTGAATGAAATCATACTCCGATACATGGTTAATGTGAGGATCCTGGCACTTGCACGAGTGCTGGCGGCTTATTATAAGCAGTTGCCAGTTCTGCCGCTGTGGTGCATGGTGACGTCACTTTTTGGTTTTTTTTTCAATGATTCTGAGGGCTCATGGTTGACTGAGCCTGCGAATCCACTTTAAACACCACGGGGGATTAATGGCACGATGACTGGAATAAGCCAATTATTAATCAGGGCTGCAGGTCCCTCTGCTGGCGCTAGCACAAAACCGGCAACCCACCAATGTGTAGTACGTCTTCTTACACCTATTAATATTAATAAGTCTCTCAGTAATCCTGTTTTGCTGTTTTCTTTTCTTTTAAGCGACAAAAAAAAGTTTAATTAATGAAAGCTAAGGTTGTTTGATGGAGTTATTCAAACTCTCTCCGCATGTTACAGAGAGAGGTCAGTCGCTCCCTTCGACCACGTGGACAGCCAGTACTGACCCCACAAGGTCACGACCCCGATCTCCCCCCTGATTCTGACATGCACAACAGCAACACACACACACACACACACATCTTGTGCAACCTTCTGATGCGAAGACATGAGCTAAATTAAATACGTCGTCGCTTATAATGGGGAGGATCATTAATTAACCTATGGAGGGAATAAAATAAGCAAACAAATATAGAATTGTTGTGATCTTTGTCTTAGTGTTTTGAATGCGCCTGGTCATAAACGTCGGCATAACCGAGGGCTTGAGTAGTTTGAGGTGGTTAACAAGCGCCGTGACTTTGCAGAAAAATGATTATAGTAGGCAAAACAACTGTTGCCAAAAAGGTTATGTCTCTGTTGGCATTTAACAGCCAGCTGCTCCACAAAGGGCCAATTTCTGTTGATTCTCCTACTGGAGCAAGTGGCTTTGGGTTAGTGTGATGGAGCCCTCTGCTGGCTGCTGCTGAGTGGGTTCAACAGGGAGGCTGAAATGTCCTCGTCTTTTATGATCAGTCATGATTTACTATCAACCTACCGCTATCAAAGTAAATGCTTCTGTCTAGGTCAAAGCAACCACTTGATGTAATTCATTTTTTGCATGCGTCCTAACTGAAACTAAAGACTCGTGTCATACGCCGAGTGAAGAAAACTCTACGGCGAGCGGATCGCTGAGTGGCCGGGCGTAGCGTCGCCGTCCTCGTCCTCGTCCCCGTCCCCCCTGAGAGGTTTGTTAATAAAAACCGGGCCCCGGCTCCTGGCAGACTGGCCAGCGCCCCAATCAAAAACCAATTAATCTAGCGATCTGCATTAATTTGCTTCTCAACAGGCAGATGGCCCCCGTCGATTGAAACCAAACAAGACATGTGCTGTGTACTGCATATAAATGGGCTTTGTACACAAGCAACAAAGGCGAGACACCTCCGTCGGGGGCTGATACCTGATCCAAATTTTAACAGTTGGTGGGATGCTGATAGCTTTGTGGGATGGGAACATGTTTACCTGAAGCTTGTGGAAGAAAATATAAGTATTTCTATACAGTGCCCTCTTATCTGCACAAGCCTGATGTCAGGCCCACTGTGCTGTAGTTGTTGTTGTTGTTGTTTCTGTCATTTACTGCAAGTAAAAACCCACGTTATCTACATCTATTGCCCAGAGACAGAGAGAGACAAAGACTGGCATGAGCAACAGTTGGTGTGAGTGAAAGTGCTTTCAAATCAAGCCCGATTTGAGTCCAACCAACCACAACTAGCCTGACTCATCGTGATTTAATGCTCGGTAAACCAGCGAGATGCTACGAGGAAATGTGACTAATGCCCTCGTCGTTTTTTGTGTTTTCGCTGGAGCGTAATCTGAACCCTCTGGGAGGAACGACTCGGCGAGGATCAAGTCTGGCTGTTATCACGATAAGGTTATTTGTGTGCGTCTGTAAACCAGACATTTCTGGCAGAGCCCCTCGCTGACGCAGGGAGGAGGTTAATGACACAGTGGCCTGTTCGCCTCTTGATTTACTTGGAGTGGGCGGGGCTTCCAGAGACATTGAGGGATTGATTATAGAGCCTGGAGGCGTCCCGGAATAGATGTGTGTCAGCCGGAAGCCCCGGCAGGCTCGTTTAAGGCCGCTCTCCACCGCCTCCGTGCCCCCGCCGCTCAACACAGGCCCTCAATTAGGGTTTGGTACCACTACATTGAGGTGATGCAGTCATCTAAACCCTGTGGATGGAGTTTATCTCATGAGCTCGCAACTAGTTAACACAAGCCACTGACCAGGGTCGTCTCAGGATTTGACCCCAATATAAATATCTGCTGGTTATTTCAGCTCCCCACATGTCTGTTTGTAGCCATTATCTCAATTGGACGATTCCAGTCTGGAATTTTGTGTTTTTGTGTAGCACAGAATGATTGCGATGGCTGCCGGCGCGTGCGTGCGTGCGTATGTGTGTGTGTGTCCTTTCCCCCGACATGTTGGTGGCAGCGTCTGGATCACAGGCCACAGACGCAGCGAACCAGACGCTGCCTCACATGCTGCGGTTACCACGGTAAGGTGAGATGCCGCTGGCAACCGTGCGTGAAAACGTCTCGTAAACCTTGACGCGAGGATGCTTTGCCTGCGTTCGGGGGCAGAGATGATGGCTTGAACACACCACTTTGGTTCCGTTTATTTATGGGATTTCAAGTATGTTTTTATCTCAGCCGTAAAACATACGGTAGACTGGAGGGCATTAAATAACAGCGACGAGCGACTTAAAAAACCGCAAACTTACATCATACGACTGGATGTGAATGAAATAGGTAAGTTTGAAAAACGTGCTTTTACCGTGAACTCTACGCTGTAAACATTGCATCACGTTCATTACAGCAGACGTTCTAATAAGACGCACAGTGATTGCTGGCAAACGAGTGAAGATGAGGTCATCAAGTTGTCTCACGGTAACATTCTGATTACCTAGATTTGCTACTGCGACAAAACACAAGCACTAGTCATGCAGAAAGTTCGCCAGGGTGAAAAAGCTTCTTGGGGTCAGGTTTGCTGGCAGAGGAGAGGAAGCGTGTTTGTGTTTGGAAGTTCCTTCCTCAGCATTTGATGGACTTTTCATCGCAGAAGCAGCGGCGGCGGCCCCGATGTCACATTTTGGATTTTGGACTTTTGGTCTCTCTGGTCTTACCTGCTGATTCGAGCGAGGCCATTTACACGTAGGCAGCACCAAATAAAAAAAAAAAAGAAAATGCTGTTTCTGGTGTCCATGGACTTGCATGGAGCTGCTCTGCGACTCCTATTGGTGTATGCAGCTTATTAAATATACAAAAGCCTCCAACTGGATCCTCTCCACAAACAAACCGAGCCTTGGTTCTGATTGACACTAGGCCTCTTAAAATCTGTGTGAGACACACAAATAGATTATTGTTTTTGATTTTTTTTCTTACTAAACCAATTCAAGTTAAACGTACTGTCGTATTTCATGACTCATGTGCACAAGGAGAAACGATGCTCGGCTTATGTCGCAGTAGACTCAGTTTGTGGTTTCGGGTGGTTCTAACTTAAACCAGTATGATGTAAGGCCCTGAATACTTCTGGACACTTTCTTAAAGCTATTACTCATATTTTTAACCTGAAACAACAGGTTATATTTTATTTTACGGTAAACGCGTGTCTAGAGGGGGTGGTCGTCTGGTTTTGCAGCCAGGGCTTTTATGTCTTCTTTTGCAGTCTGAGAGGGGAAAGTGCCACATTATCAATTTCTGACGGGTCTTTTTCTCCAAAAATGGACCCTGATGGCGAGTCGGGTAGTTCTCTTCTTTCCTTCCGTTGCTCGTGAATCAAGGGAATTGTGCAGCTGCATCACATCACGGCTCCATCGACGCCGCTGGTTCGTCGCTCGTTTAGTTAATGCGCCTTTATGTTGTGTTTAATTACATTTAGGACCTATGTGGGAGCAGCGCACATGCCTGGCTGAGCCACAGAGGAGATGCCTTCTCTGGCTAGTCTTGCTTCAAACAGCAAAACACAGCTAAATGTCCTCCTAGTGACTGTATATAACCTCAAATCACTCGAATGCAATTAAGCTCTTAATTTACTAGACAGCACTGGAGCGACGCCCTGATTAAAGAGCCTATACGTTAACATTCATCCAGTGGCAGCACTTTAGGGAAACTACCGAATGAGTCTGGCTTCCTTTCTGCCCTGCCTCGTCTCTCTCGCCCTTCTCCTTTTGCCCAGCTCCCCCAGGAGGCTTTGCTGCGCCACTGCAGGCTTTTCCAATAATACCTGCGTAGCTGTAGTCGCTGCATTGTGATCAGGACTGTTGAAGGCAGTTGTGTCTGCTCCAGGGTAAGGGCTGGCTGTTTCTTTGCACCGCATGGGGATGCGAGATGTGGACGGGACGCGTCTGCAGAGAAAGATAAAGAGGAGGAGGAGGAGGAGGAGGAGGAGAGGAGAAAGACACCTCATGAGGCATGAGTGAGGATAAAATCACCGGAGAGGCTGGACTTCTGCTGAGTGATGCTGGCTGCCGAGAGGAAGGAAGAGAGGATGGATGAGGGGAGGGGGGGGAGGAGGTGCATGAGTAGCTGGGGAATGTGTACATTGCATGTGTGAGTGCATGCGTGTGTCTCTGCGATGTCAGTAGTCTCAGGCAGCTCCACTGAAGGTGGCGCGTTACTATTGGTGTTTCTGGCCGCGGCGTTGCACCAAACCCGTTGGGAGTCATTCAGAGCGGAGAGGCTAACGAGCGCAGGAGGCTGACAGACTCCAACTCCGAGCGCGGGAGTGAGTGGATCAGTGAGTGAGGCGCTGGAGATGTGCTTTGCGGAGGAGAAACGCTTCTTTGTTGTTTTGTGCGTTGTCAGAAATGTCACATAGAGGAGCGGAGAGGAGAGGAGAGGAGGGGGGGCATCATCGTTAGACCCTTGAAGATGAAGTTTCTGGTCTCGTCTCGTTGTAGTTTGCGTTTTCTTTTCATTGGTTCAGTTGGTCCGAGAGTCTAGATCTGCGGCTGCTTTGACTTGTCATGGACGTTGTCATGTTTAAGTAACAGAAAATAGATAAAATAAAATAAAAAATGCAAGAGGCTTCATGTGTCAAATGTTTACACGCAGTTTTGATCTAATTTGATTCCTTAAAGTGAGAAATGTGAACCAAAACAAGCAGACTTTGTTTATCGAGCAATAAAATACCCGATGAAAGGTCCGGGCTGAAAAACTTCACGTCCCCATGGAAGCGTTGAGAAAGTGTTGATGGCTTCTCTTGCCATGACTTGACGTAGTTTTGCAGAAAGTGACTCAGCATTATTTTGAGGAGTCACAAAGACTGGCCGCTTCAGAAAGCGTTTACTTTAGTGTAAATGGAGAAAAACAACAACTGGCTGATGAATGTTCAGAAGTAACGTTAAGAGACTCTGGTTTTTCTTTGTGTGTTTATTTGAAAAGTAAAGCTCGGTGAAATTGTCCCTTTTTTCTGTTCAGCCTTCACTCGCTTGTCTGATCCCTCGTAGATTCCCCACACGGCTCCTTTGTTCCCCGTCCATTAGTCGAGAGGAAGAGCAGTGTTCGCACTCGGTCGCTGTCTGAAAGTTGTTTACTTTGATGGGATTGTAATGCGGCGAGGAGCCGCGCGGCCCTCGCTGAGGTAAACGCCGCTAATCCACTGCTCGGCTGAGCATAAAGCAAACACTTCAGATGAAATGCAAATACGCGTTGGCTCCCCTCAGGTCGCGTAGAAATCCGATTCATCCTTTGGCCAGTCTGGACCTAACGTGCTTCCTATCAACAGGTGTAGCTTGCAACTGCGTCGCTCGCATCTCTTCCGTGACGGGCAGCAGATTTCAGCAGAACAGCATCACAGTCGCTGTTGAGAATGTTTTTTTTTTTCTGACAGGAGAGTTGTGTTTTTAATCTGTCTCCTTGTGGCGCGATAAGTAAAGTGTAGGAGGGTTTGCTGTGACTGTTTGTTCACCAGCCCCCCTGATGGGATGTGGTCGTGCCTTTGTGTGTGTGTGTGTGTGTGTATACAGTACCTTAAAGGGTGTTTTCCCTATGATGTACGACTTCTCGACGCTGAGAAAGTCACGGCAAGAAACCACATCAGACTCACACACAAAAGAAAAATCCCCGAAATGAAAAGAGCTGGAGGGGGAAACACTATTAATTGGGAGCGGTGTGTGAGGGAAATGGAGGGAAATCAGGGATTATTCGTCATCAGAAGCTTTATTAGGGGATTTAAAACAAACGTCTGCCGTTCAGGGTGATTCAGAATGATGGGAAGCTTCACCTTCAAATAGAAATGTGTTAGAATTCGGTCATGTTCAGATCGACAGGAAGTGCAATGCAGAAGAATCCATCTATAAAGTTTAATGTGTCAATTAGTTTGACTTTTTGACATGTAGGAACTCTTTCTAAGTGCTAGACCCCCACCACCCACCTCAGATCTTGAATTTCTGAGGGGATTTTCCTCCTTTTATGCCGTTTTATTATGATAATCCAGGTATAACAGGGAAGGTGTCTTTATATGGGCTGCTGCACATATTTTCTAACTTCAGGCCTAGCAGAGAAGGGAAAAAGTTTTTTTAAATTGCAGTTTCTCCATGGCTGTCTGCAGAAATGTGTATCAAACGCAACCCTCCGCTCTGTCGGAAGAACCAGAGCTCCTCTCTAGATCAAGTGCTGTCTTGCTCTCAGAGCAGTTGGGAAGGAGAAACTTAGAAAGTCTGGTGAATAGCGAGGACAAAACTACAAGTGGGCGAAGTTACAAAACCGCTTGAGGTAGTTGAAGGCTAATCTTCTCCTTTAGCAGTTCGGATCATCTGACTCCTGAACCGTACGCGTGCTGCTTTTAGGGGCCCAAAGACAGGTGGGGGCCAAATGTGACTCGCGTCCTTTCGTCTTCAGAGCTCGCCGAAACCGCAGCAGCTGCCGAGATCAGTCTGTCGCCCGACGGACAAAGCGCCGCTTATCAGGCCGGCTTACGGTCTGCAATGAAAGACAAAGCGGCCGTTAAGTGATTTAGGTGACAATACAAAAAAGATTATCCGGCACGCCGCTCTTCCGGATGGATAAACCACCAGCGGGGGGAAAGTGATTCCACCTGTTGGACAACACATCATTGTGGCATTTTCATTTTTACTGAACTCCTTGATGAAATATTTGTGTTTGAGTAGTGGGGGGCAGCTCCTAGAGGGGTGTCGGCGCCCGTCAGACGTTTATGGTGTCTGTCAATCCCAATACCTCGAGATGTCGCCGGTCCTTGACTGTGATCGCGTGTCGTGTCGTTGCAGATTTACACCGACTGGGCCAACCACTACCTGGCCAAGTCTGGCTGCCCGCGCCTCATCAAGGACCTGAGCCAGGACGTCACCGACGGAGTCCTGCTGGCGCAGATCATCCAGATCATAGGTAGGAATCCACCCGGGCCGCACTGTGGATGGAAACGCATCAGCCTGATTCGCGTTTAAAGCTAAATATTGTCCCCGCTTTAGGTGCAGCTTTAAATATTTAAAGAGAGGAATATTAATGATGTGTGGATAAATAAAACCACGTGTCGGCGTCAGTGTTAAAACTCTGCGTGTCTCTATAATTCATTCTGTCTGGTAGATGAAGCGACCACCCACCCACCCACACACACACACACACTCACACTCACACTCACACACACTCCTGCTGTTTGGTCTTTATTGTGGTGAGTTGGAGGGAAGCTGTGTCTCAGACTGATATTTGGGCCAAATCACAGCAGCTCTCTCTTGTTTTGGGTGCTGCTACAGAGATCTATGACTTTGACACCCTAGGGTGCAGAGGCATCCGTCTCGAGTTCGAGTCCCCCTCTCTCTCTCTCTCTCTCTCTCTCTCTCTCTTTTTCTTTCTCCTGTGTTTTATAGCGCCAGCGTCTCTCTCTTCCTTTCTGCCTCTGCTCCTCCCGCATGTCTCCCGCTCTGCTTCGCAGTCCCTCAAAACTTTATCTAGGTCTCCCTCTCTTTGTCTCTCTCTCTCCCTCACCCCTCATGACTCTTAGACGTCGCTTTCTCCTCTGTCTTCCTCGCTCCCTCTTCCGCATTACAGCAAAAGAGCGTCTTTTCACGGGGATTACAGTGGAAATGCGGTTCGTGCTCTCTGTACCTCACCAGCTTCCATCTGGCCTCTGCACCGTCGCAGGCTGATCATTCAATCAAAGCGTTTAAAAGTCAGTTGGGGTTATTCAGGAATCACCTTGTGTGGACCCTTGCCCAACATATTTATTATCTTTTCTTTCTCTTCCATCATGTCTTTAATATTGCTCTGAACCTTTCTCTCTCCCCCGTCACACACACACTCAAAAGCACATTTTTATACCATATTGCATGTTCTGTCTCCCCAAATCTAACTTTCTCACCCCCCCCCCCTTCTCTCTCTCTCTCTCTCTCC
Organism: Macropodus opercularis; assembly: GCA_030770545.1. Classification (NCBI taxonomy): domain Eukaryota; kingdom Metazoa; phylum Chordata; class Actinopteri; order Anabantiformes; family Osphronemidae; genus Macropodus; species Macropodus opercularis. The sequence goes on along the minus strand of CM061108.1, from coordinate 9,531,680 downwards.
CTTGGATTGAAACTTTACCCTCCCTGCTCGCCCATACTGACAATGAGGCCAAGCCAGCCTGTCAGTAATTCTCCGGCGGCAGCTGACAAATTAGGCAGCTTTGCTTCCCAGACCTCTCTTGCGTTGCACCTCAATACACACACACACACACGTACGCAGACACACACACTTCCCCATCCTAAGGATTTGTGCACGTGAACTCCAAAGCCGTCGGACATGGGGACGCTGAAGTTCACAGGGTAACAACTCGCCTTTCCTGTATTTCCTCTCTCCCGCAGCGAACGAGAAGGTGGAGGATATCAATGGAAGCCCCAGGAGCCAGTCACAAATGGTAAGCCTGACTTTTTTTTGTTTTTAATTCATCTTCATCCACGCTTTTAATACGCTGCTGCATGAGACGTAATCGCACCCGCAGGGATGAAATGTTACACTAGTACAGTAGTTGGATTCGTTCTGACTGAATCTGTCAGAAAGAGCAGCGGTGAAATATTCCAATAAAATGTACATCTCACAGGGATCGCAGGCAGCCAGAGTCACGGCCACTCACAGCTGCACAGCATCATCTCAACACTACCAACTCTGCAAACCTGTAATCAATCCTTACCTGCTAATATTTGTAATTCATACACAAACTATAACCATCTTTACTGCTCGCGGACTTGGTGATGACTGGTATAACCACTTAAACAAAAATAAAAACGCAGCAGAGCCTTGAAAAGTTCAAACCCTAACTTATTTCACTCTAATCTGCCGTTTTTCGGTCGTCTGCATTTTCTGGCTGCCGTGCGGCCGAGCGATGCTGGCGGCTGCATCCCCCCCCCCTCCTCCTCCTCCTCCTCCTCCTCCTCTGTTAATGAGATGACGGGGTGCGCAACCGCCGATTGTCGTCACTCTGACATAATTGCCCCTCACTTTAAGTGGAGTTGACTAAGTGTTGATGCAGCGTTTGGTTTGGCCCTGGCATCTGCCCTCCTGCCATTAAAAGTGACTAAAGCGGGTAAACTCTGCTCTGGCGCGTGTTCTCAGGGAGACGCTGTGGGCGAGGAGAGTCTTTGGTTTGGAGTGTGTGTGTGTGTGTGTGTGTGTGTGTGTGTCTTTCATGTGCGGGTCTTTATGCCTCAGGGCTTTTTTGAGCTGTGTTTTATATGTGCAGCTCACTGTACAGGATTTTTGGGGGTTTGGATGTTACACAGCACACGTGTTTCCGCTGGTTACGTTTAACAGGTGACTTCCAGACAAAGGAAGTGAACAGAGATTACAAACTCTCCGGGGACGTCTGTGAATCGTTCCAAAAGGGTCCCATCACTGGAATTTTGTTTTAGAAATTTCACACACTCAGCTGTTTTATTATTTCCCCTCCATGGCCAGTCCAGCTGTAGCGGAATCAGACCGTGCACTTCGATAGAAAAACACTATTAAAGAACCAGGAAGGAAGAGAACGTTGAGGTCATGTGAACCCTGTTAACCCTTAATGTGACTCCGTGAGCTCAGTCTGTTAGAACTAGTTCTGTGTGTGTTCCTTATTTGTGTGAAGTGATTCTGGTCTTGGCTCCTCACAGCTGAGTCCAGTGCGGGTGAACTTCTGCGGCTCTGAAAGCTCGATGCGATACACACAGGTCTGGTGTGTGTGTGTGTGTGTGTGTGTGTGTGTGTGTGTGTGTGTGTGTGTGTGTGTGTGTGTGTGTGTGTAGCCAGCTCTTTGTCTCATTCACTTACTAAGCCCATTGATCTACCACCTGCTCCGACCACAGGGTCCAGCCAGCTTGGGAAAAAAAAATGAAGTTTGAGGAAGCATGGTCTCTAACAGTGTGGGCACAGAGGGAAGGAAACATCTGACACATACAAATGCTCTGCAGAGGCACAGCCAGTTCCAGGAGTCAAGCTTTGTAAAGCGGCAGGTTACTTGAACGCTTGCTACTCAACTTCAATCAAATGAAGTTTATTTAAATGTCGAAACCTCCGGCACAGCCTCAGGGTGGGTAGCCCTCTGGTTTTTCATGACATCAAGTGACACCTCACATGATGCTGAAGCATTTTATTTGCATTTTTGTAAAGTACAATATTATTTATTGTTTATTAAAAAAAAATGCGTGACTCTACGTAAAAACAAAAAATGTTTGTATTGACTACGAGCGTTTGACACCAGAAAAGGACGTGTGGAGACGTTTGTAGCAGTTTTTTGAACTTTTAGTTCTGGACGCGCTAACAGATCTACGTCCGGAAAGAAAAGGACGAGTATACTCGTCTCCGCCGCTTAATGGGATAAGGTGATGACTCATTGGCCTGTGTATCCTACTGTATGAGCTTGGGCAGCGACATAAGGCTGATGCTTAAATTACACACTAACAAACTTTGTCTCAGCTTGAGAAAAAAGTTAAATTAATTAGCTTTTGGCTGCTTATTGACGTCACAGGCTGTGAATGTTGGAACCACTGGCCACCAAGCACCTGGAGGTTAAGCTCCTTGGCCAGAGTAGTATCACAGTAGCGGCAGCTGTCAGCGGAAGGGGCAGATGATTCTGGTTTACGTACCTCTGCACAGATTTTCAACCCATTTGGGACCTGAAACGACGATCCTTCGGTCACAAGCCTGTTTCTCTAACTGGTGGGTCGCTCTCGGTCCGGTGGGTTAGGACCGTGGCCAAGTCGGCAGCTGCTGGAAGCTGTGCAGCAGGAGCCAGCGAGGCAGCCTAATCTGCATGCATAATGGCTTCTTCTTCTCCGACCCCGCGTCTGCGTTACAACAGATCTACACGCCGGTTATCGGCCGATCGTTTCCCGTGGAGCTAAACCAGAAGAAGAACTTGTGAGACGCGTGGAAGGTCGGTGAGGGCACAGTGCCAGGAAAGTTGAGCTACGCTTATTTTACCTGAGCAAATCTCTGCAACTCTCCTCTGTGGTGCCATCAGTGACTTTCTGAATTCATGCAAGGCCAAGGGTTATCACCCCTGAACTGCCCCACATGCTCATGGGATAACACATCGAACAGTGAAATAATTCACTAATGCCTTTGTTCCCTATGCCTCCCTCCTCTCTTTGCTCTAATTTGCTCTCATCTAGAACAATATGTAAAAGAGTCTGACCTTTGCTCCCCTCACTCTTACACCGAGTAGTAAAAGCCGGCTTTTACAGTGTACGGTTACACTTAAAATCACCTGGAAAGGTCACATTTTGGTCACGTGACTGTTAGGAAACTTTTAATATGCTCTCCCATAACTTTCCTTAGAATTAGACTCAAAAAAATAAAATGCAACAAAGCGAGAGCTGCAGTTGCACGTTGAGCCTTTAACTAATAGTTTATAGATCGTTTCTTAGATTCCCCTAAAGCCCTGGCTTTATATTTTATTGCTTTTAATATTGCCGACACATTTTGTTCTTTGCTCTTTTGTTCCCTGTTTCACAGTCTCTGTGCGAGTATAGTGGAATTGCAGTAGAGGAGAAGGAGGGGGGGGGTCAATATTCCCAACATTTCCGATTTTTCTTAGAACCCGCGGACGACGGGTTTCGAGGAAACCGTTTTAATTGGAGTACTTGGCACGGCAGCTGACGGTTGCTGGGCATTTGTTGCTCGTATACAGAACCGAAACGTATCATCTGCGGCCAAATGGCGTTGATGAGTAACAGAAATGACCAGTGTGTCGGTTTCTTTCTACTGTGTTTAATACATCACTGCTTTTCAGGTTTGTGGATTTGTTTTCAGCTACTGAGTGAGAAGAGCCAGCTTTTAGAGAGAACCCCCCCCCTCTCTCTCTTGTATTCTTGCAGTATGTGCATCCCACCCTCTGCTTATTTTGGCATCCTAGATAAAGGTGTCAGCTAAATGCCTGTGATGTAAAACTACAAATGCACTCGGCAGATTAAGTATCTCGCAGCGTTCAGACATCTCAGCACACGCTGCAGTTCCTCTCTGCTACGTGAAAACCTCACGCCCTCTGACGGTGCACTTTCCCCTAATTGTTGTACAAAAAAAAAATCTAAAGGTTTTTGCATCAAATGATGCTTCTTCTTCTTCTTCTTCTTCTCTTTTCTCATTCCTCAGAAGAATCAGGCCCAACAGGAAAAGCGGCAGGTGCGGGAATGACAGAAAAAGGCCCACTCAGCAGAAAATATTAAAGCCTTTGCGACGCTAATCCTCCTCATTATAGACAGACATCATTAGCAAGCCACGGAGCGCTTCCCTGCCATACGGATGACCGTGCAGTTTCGCTCTCTGAGCACGTGTGTGTGTGTGTGTTGGTGCGTTGAGCTCCCAGCGACCTCAGCAAAGGATGCCAGGGGGGAAAAAAAACAAACACTTTCAGGCCAAATCCTGGTTGAATGTAAAGATGTAGAGATGCAACGTCTGTCCGCAGACGGTTTAGGGTGGGAGAGGTCATGTCAAACAACCTCACTGCTTTTAAACCAGCGCTACAGGCGTTTGACAAGGCGTAGGATGAGCTGCGGTGCATTCAGGCTCAGTAGGTGTAATCAGAAACCCAGAACGTAATGACTGTAGTGATTAAACCATTAGTCCTTAAAACGCAGGAGAATAGATCTGTATAGTTCATGTGAAATAAACAACAACGATAAGTTATTAAGAAGACTGAATGTCTGGATGCTAGAATTGAGGACTGATCTAGAAAAGTCTTCCTGTAAAATCCAGGTTTGAACTTAACTTAATTGAGTCTGGAGGTTCTTGCCGACGATAAAAAAGCCAGCAGTCTCATCTGGGCCCCATCTGTTGGCAGCCTGCACACGAGCCAGTCAGGGAGGACAAACGACACCAGCGGCTCAGCAGTATCATCTTCTAGCCGCCTGACACGTCGTCGTCAGCGCGGCTCCCGCCGTGAATCTCCTCTAATTGATCGTGTTCCTAATTTTTGGCGTCTCTGGCTCAGGTTCCTGCAAAGCCGCCCCAACTAACATCTGTGTGACGCTATTCATCAGGTCGCCGATTTGATTATGCGATTATACTGGTCTCGGCTGTGAGACCGCTCGTCTATTACGAAAGTCAGGATGTACACCAGCAAATGGTCGATGGGATCTCTGGGGGCTTCTGAGACACCCCCGATGTCATTGTGCATGCTCAGCGACTGGCAGGGGGGGGGGGGTCCAAAGAGGGCAAAGAGGCAGATGGCCACTTCAGACTGTTTGTTTGATTTCATGCCCGTACGGGGAGAGAGCGATTCGTGCTCTCTTATTTACAATCTGGACGTTTCGCCAGAGAGGTGAGGCTACGATCAGGTGGAAAATCAAGGTGGTTCTGTAACACCCTTCAAATGTGGAGTCTGTGGTGCTCCACATTTGGTTTTGAACCGGTACCAAGAACCGTGATCCGGTGTGTAATGTATGGCTGCTCAATTGTCCCGGCAGCTGTTGCGCCGAAGCCCGCTCTCATGCAGCGTAAACATTCCTGCCTTCATTCTCAAACTCTTTTGCTCGGTCCCATTTTCTCCTTCTTTGTTCTTCTTTAGCGTTCTTTTTTTCTTATTTGTGTAAGGAGTGTGCTCTGGAGCAGAGGATGACCCTCTCGCGTGTTCGAGGGCCGCGGGGACTCGTTACAGCTCGCTCATAGCTCTATTGGAAGCTTTTAATCACTCGTTTACGCGGGACCGACATCGACACATGTTCTGTTAAGGGATCGTTAAATGAGCATGGTGGAAGAATACTAACCTTTGATCTACCTCTGTATTTTTTGACTGCTACTCACCAGCTGCAGCTTCTTTGAGCTCTTCCAAACCACGGTGGATGTCACGGCGTGGGAGTAATAAAGAATAGATTTATCGGCCCTTTCGCTGATTCCCTCTGCCCTCAGCTTCTCGTCTTCTGCCTGATGCTTCTACGCACGTGCGTCAGAGATCGAAAACTCTTTATCTTGTGGAAACACAACCAAAAGCCACCTTTGCTTGTGTTGACAGTAGCCTTTGTTAACTCAACCCATGTGACACCCTCCTCAGGCAAGTGTTAAAAAGTCATCTCACTCCCCAGTGCCTGAACAAAAAAAAAGGCGCTTGTGGTTCTGTCTTACAAAAGACTATAAAGCAACGACTTAGATTGTTCAAATTGTGCAAATTTCTAGTCAGAACGATTGTATGAACACCTTCAGTGTGGCAGACAAAGGAACACACTGAGGTTGTGCACGGCTTCAGTGGAGGAGAGGCCTGCGTTGTTGGTTTTTACCGTTTTACTGTACAGTGTAATGCAAGGAGGGAGTGTAAAGTTATACAAATAGCTGCTGCACGAGATTTATCACCGCGCGCTGACCACTGCAGCAGAAAAGTGGACCCGACAGTTAGCATCTGGAAAAAGATGGTGTGTAAATGTGCAGCACGGTTCAATCTGACACCCACAGAGTCTGAATGTACAGAAGAGCCAGCTTTAAACAGAGCGGCAGTGTGAACTAAAGACGTGTTGTGAAGTGATAAAGATCTTACATCCACTGGGTCTTTATCATAGCAGCGTCGCTCCGCGTGTTACGACTGAAGCAGCGAATCATAATTTACTCCGATCCTCTTTTGTATTTATTAAGGATTGTAGAACGAAAAAGGTTCGGAACCCACAAAGGGATTTCTCACCTTGCATCCGAGCTGGTGAGCGGGTCATTCAAAACGCCAGCAGCTGAACTCTGCTGACCCTGAGACGGGGGCCTGACAAATTGCCGACTCGTCGACAGTCACGTCCTGCCTCCCTGGCTGATGTCAGCTTAAGAGGCGTGAGGAAATGCCTGACGACGTCCTCAGTCCACCTCCTCTGCTCATTTATCTTCCTCTGATACTTACTTTGACGAGTTTTGACTTATTTGTTTTCAACCACACCGATGTTTGGCTTTTACGACTGATATATTACATATTATTACAGTAGAGTTTATTTTTGTGACCTGGATCAAAACAAAAACTGTCTCACATAAAGTATGAACCAAGATCAGTGCAAGCATCTGATGCCATTACCCAAAATGCATTGCAATGCCTCTAAACAAAAGCCACTTAATAAAAGTGGGTTTTCAGACTAAATGCTTAGTAACTAAGACATATTTTGCAAACTATTCTAACTTAAGTATTGAAAAAGGATAAAAGGGATTCAAGCGGTGGATGTCTGGCTGACTCTCCCCGTTACTCTGTGCCGCTCAGTCACATGAAGTACAGCACACACACACACACACACACACACACACACACATGGACACCCCCTGCCTGTGCAGCAGATGCGTAAAACCGCATGGAAACCTTCCAACTTATTTGATGCTGTACACATTTCAAAATGAACCACCATATATAATTGAGACGTCCCGTGCATATACAGTACTGTAGGCTTGTGTTGCCAGGCAGATTGTGTTGATTTACACATCATGTGTGTTTACATACCGGTTTGTAGGACATAGAAATGTCACCATGCTTGCTTTACACAGATATGAGACGTGATGTGATAAAAGTTTTGTCGTTTTGTCTATAAATCCTTACTTATCAAAACATCACTGTAACTCCAACTTTTAGAGAAGACGCATCTTTGGCTTTTAGCGTCGTGACGTTGGATTTCAGTCAGGGTGAGGAGTAACATTGCACATAGCTGTTCCTCAGCCTCATGTCAGATGAGACGGTGTTTCAACTTTGACATGATGAACGATGATCCCCCCCGGATTATGAGACAGGATCCTTTAAACCAGCCTCCCCTCTGCCCATCAGCTGCTCTGGAGCTCAACACTTGAATCTGTTTTGATTCATAGCCTCTATCAGCAGCCGTCCCGCTTCGGACCCATAGAGAGGGATGCAGTAGGTCATTCAGAAAGAGGAATCGCTGAACCGATCCGAGCAGTGGGAGCACAAGTCCTGAGCTGGCTTCAGATTCTGACAGTGTCTCTTCATACGTGAAAAAAAAACACATACACATAATTCTTCCCTTCTGTTTTCAGAACCTTTACGCCGCAACTCAGAGGAGGAATTTAACTGTCTCTGTCTGCCTAAATGTTTGGACTTCGTAACAGCTCAACTCAGTGATTAATAAAATTCTGTCTGTAAAAAGTGTCCCACTCATGTGCCGCCTGTGCAAGAGTAATAAACTCTGCTTCATGAAGTTTAAGGGGATTTAAAAAGTGTCTTTATCTTAGCACCAGTAGAAGTCAAAGCAAACCCTACAGACATGTCTTCAGGCAAATCTAATTTTCCCGGAGCTCCTATCAATTTCGATCTGCAGGGAGAAAAGCTGAAATCATAGATTGTAAGCGACGGACTACGATTTGACCTGTTTAGATTTACTCGACTCATCCCTGGACAGTCCCTGACCTCACCGCTTCCAACCTTGAGGACAAAGAAAAAATGAAGGTCTGTTTTCATGTGGGTGTAAAATATATGAATAAATCCTGCCGACATTCACAAAATAATCACTAGGCTGTGAAACAGGTCGGAAAGAAGTCACTGGAAGTCAACAGTCCCAAAAGAATGACTCCCAAAGTAGTTCTGTTAGTCATCTGTATTTTGAAAGACAGGGATTTTACGTACTGTTTGTTTTCCAGGTGATATGTGCAGTAGTATTTAGTAGTAAAACCCTTCAGTTATTTGCTGTGCGCATGTGTCGTAAAGCACTAACTCTTGGTTTTCTAGTGGTGTCTTGAAGGAGGTTGTTTCGTGTCCCGCAGGATGTGATAATTGATGTGTTGCATCTAAGGGATGGCACTTTCCAATTCTAGCCAGCACACATACACACACACACGAGTCACTGGATACCTTTTTAAGAGGCCCAAACTCCCCAGCACGCTTTTCATAAGCAAGGAGGGACTTGAGGAAGTTAGGCTGTAGGTATTACGACGGAGCCGTGGCCTTGTTTTGTGCTTCTTCGCGGGGATGGGTAGAGGAATATCGGGAGTGCTGTAGCAATGCCACAAATCTACCCCCAAAGAACCCGAACGATAGGGGCTGCTCAATCTAGAGCAGGGGTGGCCAACCCTGGTCCTCGAGGGCCACTGTCCTGATCATTGACAATCAGCAAGCTGGAAACGCTGACACACCTGATCAAGGTGAGCAGCAGAGCGAGTTGGAAAACCAGCAGGACAGTGGCTCTCGAGGAACAGGATTGACCCCCTCCAGGGGTCTTGCATTCAGCTACTTGCTTTCTGAAAACTAGTGTGAACCTGGGGACAGTGGCAACAGTATTTAATTAAGGTGTCTGACGTCTCACATTTTTTCAGTGCCAAACACTGGTCCTTGAAGGCCACAACCCTTGTTTCTCCATCTGGGAATCTGTACTTTTGGTATCTGACTGATCTGTTTGCTGTGACATTCACTGAAACACCTTACTCCTTTTCTCCTTCTGATAAATTGATAATCCTTCTCAGTTTTGAGGCTAATTCAGTTTTATAGTTGGGCTCAGGCTCTCACAGCACTTGTGTAATGCTCAGGGAAAAGATTGTTATCTGGCAAATCCGGCTTATTCATTTGAAAAATGTGTTGCAACACAACGTAATCAGAAAATAATTTCATTTGCTATAAAAATGTAATCATATTTGCGGATTACTTACATGGAAACCTAATTTTTAGGAGTAAAGTATTGGACTTCCTTAGACTTTCCTTAAGACGTTTGCTGCACATGTGCAATGCTGTCACTCCTCCAAATGTGCTCCCTGCTCTAAGTATTCATGATGAGGTGGAGTGTGCCTCATCAAGATGCCCTTTTCCAAATTGCTTTTAATGGCTCGTGCGGGTCTCTGTGATGCCAGCCTGCGTCGGAAAAGTAAATGATGTGGGTTTCTTGAGAAGCTGTTAGAGGATGGCCGCAAAGCCGAACCGCCCACCAGACTGGCAGTTAAACATCGCCAGAGCCCTGCGGAACATTAATGCCCCGGCGATCATCAACGCCTTCCGTCGTTATTCCCGCTTGTTTACGTCGGCATACACTTAAGGCCGACTGAAAACAAACAGCGGTTCCGTCTGACGGCCTCAGAATTTCAGTTTCAGACAGAAAGCGTGGGTTTCGCTGAGACACACACACACGAGTCTGTCTGCAATTAAGAAGATTTACTGTGTGATCATGCAATTATTCAGTTGTGCTGTTAGCAGCTGTTGAACTGCTCTTCACACACATATACAACTATTGTTGATTACATGTCGTCTTTGTACATATGCTGTGTATTTTGGCAAAATGCACTCGTACTACGTGCCCACGTCTTCCTCACACTGATTAGTTAGCGTCCAGGCCGCACGTCTCTTCATATACAAATTTATATAGCGTGTGTGGGATAAATCAAACAAACCAGGCACCGGGGCACACATGTCAGTTTGTGTGTTCAGCATGTGGGTAGACAGTATGGAGGCCCACATGTGAGAGGGTGAGAACAGGGGGGGGCGGGCGACTTGTGTCAGGCAGATGGAGAAGCTCTTTGTGTGACCTCTTGTCATGTAAGTTCTCCACGCGATAAAACCAGCGTGAGCATCTCCGTCTAGTGAGAGAGAGAGTGGCTCAGGAAACCGCTTTCAAGTTGCTCCAACATTCCAGACGACACTAGCAGCAAAGGTCGTATTGTTAAAAAGCGCTGCGCGAGGTCTGATTGGTGTAAAGTCGAATTGAAATGTTCAAATCTTTAGCTTTACATTAAGTAGATTGAAATGCATTTGAGTACATGTGTGTCCATAGAACTTTTCTGGCTGTTGATTTCGGTCGCCGTCACGTCAGAGAAAGGATTTCAGGATGGGATTTCCAGTATGAACAGACTGAATGATTACAGTTAAGTTTTCAATTAAGCACAGTACGGTACCTGAAACGCAGCGTAAGCACTTTACTTTTCAAGCAATCCCATAATAAGAGGGATCACAACTATAGTTCAGGTTGCTTATTATCTTCTGGGGAAATAAAATATTACAGTATTAGATGTAATCAGATGCAAATCGTTCTGCTTTTTCATGCCTGACACACACACTCACACACATATATATATATTTATATATAAACTGAAGCACTCAGGAGAAACAAAAGTAAAATCGCCGGTACAATTTAGAGAACAACTGCCACTAAATAACACATTATTACACCAGTGAGGACAATGGTGTTCAGCTCAGTGAGAGTAAGAAAAGATTCAGCAAATTTCCAAATAGCCTAGTGCAGGTATGAGTCATTATCCTGCTTCTACAAAGTCCCTTTCCCACTAATAAAGCCGTGCAGTGTAGCCGAGTGAGCGAGCATTAACACAGAGACAGTTTAAGAAAGCTGAGGGGAAGTCGCCGCTCATGAATCATCATTGCCCAGCGGACGTCTAGCCGAGTTGCCCGAAGTGCCCTTTGTGTGGCACCCGGGTCCAACTGCGTCCAACCGGAGCGCTCCGACCTTTGACCTCGCCGTGAGTCACGAGGGACGTCGGTGGCTAACCGCCATGCTAATGAAGCCAGTGGATAGCTGCTGTCAAGGAATGCAAAAAATAGACCGTTGTGAAGCTGGCGTGAGTTCGGAGAGGTGACGTTTTTGACTGTGCGTGTGTGTGTGTGTGTGTTGCTGCTGCTGAATGGCATTGTGTGCACAGTGCACATGGGCAGTGGAATCCCCCCCTGGTTGTGTAGGTGGCAACACACTGCGGTCAGTATGCCACAGCGCCGGGGCTCAGGGTCAAGCGGGGGTCGAGTAATAACCGCACAATGACGTCCTTTATGGGTCGTAACGCCGAACGTCTTCGTTCCCCCTGAGCCCTCTGCCCTCCGAGACATTTAGGCTCATTGACTGCTAAGCGTGGCCACATTCTTGCTGCGTCTGTCCTTTGTGCTGACTGTCTGCCGTCTCCTCGACAGATCGAAAATGTGGACGCCTGCCTCAGTTTTCTGGATGCTAGAGGAGTGAATGTACAAGGGCTCTCAGCAGAAGGTAAGAACAATTCAGCGTTCACCGCCCGGATTACGCTCTGGACAGTAGAAACAAGAACAAAAGACGAACCTTTGCTACCATTGTATTTCAGATTTCTAGTCCATCTTTCTCTGGGTTGTTTTCCATGTCTTCACAGGACCAAATGTCTTTAAAAACCGCTTAAGGCCTTTTCGCCAAGGCAAACTAATACACCTCACAGCAATGGAATTCATCATGGTAGAGCCGCGCAGTTTCTCCGTCTCCAGCTTTTACTATGGCAGTGTAGGCAGTCATTAGGGCATCAAAGTGATTAGTGGGAGGATAAAAGCAGCAGCGAGGGATTTGTTTCCCAGCCATCGGTGTATACAGTACACGGCTTATATGACATGCCATGACTACAACGGTGCTCTGTTCTGAATGAGTTCTGGCCAAAGTGGAAGATATCCTGAAATTACCCCATGAGGCCGGGGGGGTTAAGATCATATTCAAGTTTCTAACTATGTGTCATGTGGATTCTGCAGAAGTAAGCCAAGATTCCCTCAAGGATGAGGAGCAAGTCCAGCAGCAGTCTGTTGTTTAATGGCCTTAATGGCGCCAGATGTGTCGTGTGGCACTTGACACCAGTAGCACCCACCTGCCCCGTTGCACTAGTCGAGGTCATTTAACTATAGTTCAGTTAAAACTGAACTAGTTTTGTGAAGACATGTTCTGTATCTCCACGATGTAACGTTTGGAACCCAGTTTGTCCGATAGTCCATCATCCATCCACCCCACAAAAACAAACAAGTAGCTACAATTAAACCCTGAATTATTGGTTTTAAATAACGATGATGATGATGAATAAAATGGTGAGTCTTTAAAAATTATTATCCTGACTTGCGACTGACTTCAGTCAACTTCGACAGTTCCTTACTAGACTGGTGCATGTTTGTTTGTTTTGTTTTGTTGTTGTTTTTGTCGTTTTCTTCGTCTCAAATTGTTCTAGCTCATCCAAATTGTGTGATTTCCAAAACATCCAATACTTTTTTTGTTCTACAGGCACATTTCTCACTGTTCTAGCAAAGATTTGTCTCTACAGTAGCTGTTATTTGATGGTCCGTGCTCTCCCAGAGTTCTGTTCCGCCCCTTGACCTCTCCAGCAGCAGTCTGACAGCCTGACACACTGACCGACAGCTTTAGATTTTTGTGCCCCGTGCCCCCCCCCCCCCCCCACAGCACTAAAAACAGCAAAGTGACTCACTAGGCTGAGGATTTAAAAGTGACTCTGTAAGAAAACGGGCTATTGGGTTACTCCGTCCCTTGCTGTTACATTTTATTACTATCCTCACTCGGGCCGTCAGCTCTCACTCTCTGCCTTTGTCGGCCTGACTCTCAAGACTCACCGCGAGTGCGTGATGTGTTTTTGTGAATTGAATTACGTGGCTGTTCGCCCTCTTATGTCTAATTGAATCAGCCCAAGCCTTTCCAGATTGGCTGGTGTGCAATGTATAGCCTTTATTTATCTTTACAAGGTTTGGGAATAAAATGGAAGTGGAATGTTTGATGTACATACTGGAATGAGGAAGCCACTTAGTGTAATAACCTCTAGAAGTTTGTCTTGTGGGAAACCGTAAACAGTTCAAGTAAAAATATAATGTTTAAAAGTGTGACGGCTCTCCTGTAGGTGTTTCTACGACGGTGGTTACTGGCCATCATGAAAACAGGTGCAAAGCCTGTTTTGTTTTTGAGATTTGAGATATTTAATACAGATCTCAGATGCTTCATAATAATAATAATAAAACATTAGCGTTTTAGCCTTGTTGTAGCTTTCAAGCGCCGCTCCTGATCTTGTTATAAAGATAAAAGCGGCACCTTCTCAAATTCTAACACCCACTTCACACCCTCAACCCCAAAAAGGTATATCAAAAGCAAGGAACATGACAACGTTTTACTACGACTCGAAATGTGATAATTATCCGCAGGAAGTTCACTCTACCGTTTCCAGCCCTAAAAAGCAGGTGTAAAGTTCTGAAACACCACATTTCCTGCACTTGATAATGGGTTACAGCGAGGGGGTCCTTACAGCCAGCCATTAAAGGATCCTTCCAGCAGAGAGACCTTGGGAGCAGGCGGAGTGCTAGCGGGCAACCTGCCATATGTGGGAAAAGTTCCTCCTCTTGCTTGATCTCAGCGGGGGCATCTTTTCAAATAGATCCAATTTCATTAGTCTACTTACACAGTGATTTCTGCTGGCTCAGCGTGGGGTACACACTTGCTCCTTGGACTAAAGTGTGAGACTGACTGAGCATCGAGTCGTCATTGGGTTAATTAATTTAATGTAATAGATTTTATTAATGTCCTAACAATGTCTGCAGATTCCAGGTGTTGTTTCCTTTGCACAAAAGCAAAACAATAACTGAAACAATGTTGTTTGGACTGAGTCACTAAGGCTTTTATTTCTGCCTGGTGCTAGTAAATATGCCACCAACTCATATTTCTTGATATTAACAACAAAATGTTGGCAGTATATTAAAAACAATATGTGTGGAGCTTGTTTCCAGATTATAAATGAGGTCAGGAATTCTGAAAATCCTTTTTCCGCCTTGGACTTGTTGGCCAATGTTTTCATTATTTAAAATACTCAAATGTGCAGCTTTATAGCTGAACTTGACATAAAATGTCAATTTCTCTTCGTCTTGTCCTCATCATTTTAATTTCTGTAGCTTTTACGTAACGTTGGAAGTTTTATTCCGCAGCACTCTTTGGTCGGCTGAATCTGCAGCACTGTCTCCCCCTAAAGCACAGAACACACCGCTGTTCACTTTCTCAAAGACACAGTATAAAATCCTGCCTCTGGGTGTTAGGAAACAGAAAGCACCCCCAAGAGATTAATGTTCTCCAACTTTCACAGTGTCCGAACACCGTATAGCCACGGATGGGTGGGGGGGGGGGGGGATGTTTGAGACTCACCAGATTGAAAAATGGAGTAAAAAGCCCTGCGTCAGCCGCTGCCATCCTTCCCGCGGCTGCGTGTGCCAGCTCTCGCTGAGGGGTTTGATATCAAAAGTCGATTTCACAAATGGATGCGTTGGCCGCAGCGATCGATCCTTCCTCCTCTGTGACTGCTGAATCGCATCCCGGCTTTGTGTGCAGGAGAATGCGAGAGATGGATTTGTTTGAGTTTTGTCTCAGATGAACTCAGGAACTGTTGAGGATAAGATTAACACACCAGACAAAGCTCCTTATTGATTGGGAGCTTTTTGTTGCCGTTGCCAACGCAGGATATTTAAAAGGCAGCTTCATCTGCAGGACTGCGGCTTTTTTGCAGGGGTGATATCCCGAACATAAATAAAATCTCTTTCATTCTAAAGTAGCTTTGTTTAAAATGATCCAGCTGTCTTCTGGGTAGCAGATGGTGGCTTAATTAGCTACAGTAGTTTTTTATTTTTATTCTGGATTTAAGAACAAATGTCTTTTGGGTTATTAGTTGTTGTTTAAACAGCGAAGCGACAAATATGTCACTGTTCAGTGGTGAGATACTATCTGTAAATACACAGTTACAGTTTTCCTGTGTCATAGCAAAAGCAGAAGTGTGAATGAAGTTCCTGTTGTATATTTTTGGTTTTTCGGTCTGACACCAGACAGAGCACCAGACTCCCCAGTTAGTCACCAGTGTAGATGAAGCGTCACTTCTAAACTTGTGCAGCGTACTGTGGATCTCTGACAGTTTCTTCTTGTTAGCAGTGGTTAGCAGAGTTATCCCTACAAAGAGTAAGTGTTACTTATATGACTAATGCTTTAACCTTACTTATTATCTATTATCACTGTATATCGTAGTTGCTCTTTTAAAGCTCCTGGGTTCCACAACAGCTGCACTTGAACGTAATAATAATAATAGTGTCAAATAATTTTAAAAGGTCAGAACACACAGTAAAGGATACACCTTATGTTCTAGACCAGAAATCTGAACTTGAAGCAAAAATGACGCTCTCTGAGGGAAAGAAACTGTGGCAATACTGTACTTGATGGATATAGGGCGAATTCATCCTGGGCTCTATGATGGACTCCTGTTTTTCTTTCCCTTTTGTTTCTTCAGAGATAAGAAATGGCAACCTGAAGAGTATCCTGGGCCTTTTCTTCATCCTGTCTCGCTACAAACAGCAGCAGCAGCAACAGCAGCAGTACTACCAATCCCTGGTGGAGCTAAGCCAGCAGACCAGCATCACCTCGCCGTCCGCCAGCAAGACACAAGAGATGCAGTCCAGGTATGTGTGGGGAAGCTCCAGGCACCTATTAATGGGTCTCGTTAGGGGCCAGAGGTAGGCTAGAGGTCAGGAAAGCGAGCTAAATCGTTGCTTTGAAATAGCAGTCCGATCGTGTTTTAGGCTGCTGGAACAGAGGTCGACTGATTTATCGCTTTCAGATACTTAATTGGGTCCAGTTAGAGCTTTTGTACACAGGGGATTGGTGGCTAAGATTGCCTCTCAGTGGGGTTCAAACTGGAAAACAGCCTTCATGGAAGATGTTTCTCATTAAATGGCCAGATTTGGTCGAGAGCAACGTGGAGAATCGACATTTGAAGTCATAAAGTCACAGCCTCTGGTTGCTCTTAGGTTCAAGGGATTCAGTTCTACAGTAATAATGGAGACAATGAAGCGGTAAAAGGGTCTGGCCTTGCGTGTGTGTAAATAGACTTTCGGAGAGCATCTGATTTGAAGGCCTGACATGCCACACATGAGCGGCATCCACCCCCCCCCCCCCAGTCCAGATCAGGTTACTGCGCGGTCGCTCCATTTGGTGCTGTGCTGCTTATGTGTGTGAGTGAGGGCAGTAGGTCTCAGCACGAACTGTAAGGAGTGCGTTTGTGAGTAAGATGATATTGTCGAGAGCTTTACCCACACTCCGTTCGGACGGCTTAGAAAATAATGGCAGTGAGGTCAGTGTATCGTGTGTGTGTGTGTGTGGAGGGGTGGGGGGGTTGTTAAGGCCTCAGCTGCTTTCAGTTCCCACCCTCATGCCCCCCCCCTCCAACTCAACAGGTGGAGAGCGCACTCACACACCAAGCGGCTACGTTAACACCCCGCTGTATAAGTCGCTCATGAAACCATTGCAGAAGAACTGTACATTTTGTCTGCGTGTCTCATAATATTCACGTCTGGGAGATATTTATGGAAGTAGAATACATACATTTCTGAACAAAGGCCTTGGAAGCGGCTCCGTTAAACCCTCCGCTCTTGCTCCCTCGCGCCTCCGGAGCTGAAAAGTTAATTATGTCTGAATCCTGAAGGGCACGGTGGAGGTCAAAGGCTCAATCCATGTCCGTCGGTGATAAGTGAACCATTATTCTGTGAGTTTTTAGCGACGTCTGGTCTATTGAGCCACCCTCTGTGTGGAAGTCCATAAAAGGAGAGATAATTGCAGTGGTATTGTAAAGATGATGATGTAAACGTATGTGAGGGCAAATCCCAAACAGGTGAAATGCCCTTAGATGCAAGAATATTTCACTGCACAGCAATTTAAACACAGTGGCATTCGATCATTAAACTGCCTGTTTAATGATTCTTTGAACTGCCATGTTAACTCACGGAAACATATAAAAATATTTAATCTTTTCTTAATCTTTGTGTGTGGCTGAAGGCTCCTTTTCACTCAGTTCTTAGCTCATAAATGGAATTAAATCTATTCTCCAAATGCAATTAGTCCACAATGAGGAATTTTTGTAAGCTCCGGTCAACCCTAAAGATTTAGTGTGTCTCAGCAACTTCATAAAATATAAGATATGCCAGAACGGGTGTTTCAAATTAAAAATGTTCAGCTTTTTAAATGATCTAATTATCTGTGCCACAGGTTGACACACACGCACACACGTCTGCTGCTCATCTACAGTTGGGAGCTTTCTATAGACAGCACCTGCTGGCCTGACTGGTGTCTCTGGGGCAGGGGAATAGAGCAGGATATATGTGACTGCGTGTGTGGTGGAAGGGAGAACTCCCCATTGGCCAGAGCGCAAAAGCCCAGAGCCACAGAGCTCCACAAGGCAGGGGAGGGTCCTGGGCCTGGCAAGGCACAGCAAACCCTTCCCTTCTTTCAGGCACCATGTCCTGGGGTGAACAAGTTGACCCCGTGGTGTGGCGCTCCTCGCGCCTGCCCACTGCCGTGTCTCGCGACAGGAAGAGCCGTTTGCCGTACGGGAGAGCCAACAGCTTGGCCAAGCCCAACTCGTCTCCTAGGTACAGTTTGAACTTGTGTTGTGCTCTGTCAGGGAGCCGAGCGTTTGATGTGAGGTGGCTGGATACGTGTCAGACGGATCATGAACTGCTTAATAGTTTGGTTACAGTTGTACAGTTATTCTAGGCTGTTACACACAGCGACTGTTTCATTTTGTAGCTACATGTATTTATCACATTGAATCTCAATTGAGCTATGAATCAAGATGTCTTTGTTTATTAATCATTAGTTACTTTCTTACTACAAATTTGACTATATTTTTTACTCTGGCTGTTAGTCTGTTGTCTGGCAAAGCTACAGTAACAATGGTTTATTTTGCCTGTGACCATTCCTTTTTTTTTTTTTTTTTTTAATTGGCTTTGCATCTAACTCCAACCTACAATTCAGCTACTGTTAAAAAACGATGTTTCTCACATGTAATAGGAAAGAGGTGGTGCTCAGTATTGCCTTCATGTGCGCAGTACTGACACAAGCTATCAGACAGCGGCCCCATGGATGGATGTTATATTTGATCAAAAGTGACAGTATCACTCCCCCCCCTTACATTCAAAACACTTTCCCCGCTCTTGGACTCTGTCTTCATGTTGATCTAACCTTTGCTCCACGGGAAAGAAACAAGGCAACCGGGCAGTTTGCTTTACGCAGATTTATCAAAATGCTGACATGACAGTTTAGCCCCATTCGTTTGTGCCAACCCATCTATTCTGTGCATTTAATGGAGCTTAAAAGCAAAAATACCGGAGGATGAAACGGATTGTGTTGTATTGGCACCGAGGAACGTTCAGCTGCCTGACATCATTACCCAGCGTGTCAGGTGTAATTTAGCTCATTAATAACATCATATGAAGCTTCTCGTCGCTATAATGGGAAACGGTGGTTCTGCTGTCTGCTTCAATTCTCATTAGCATAACCCAGCGTCATGGAAACCTGTAAGGCCAATCACTGTGGAGACGCACAGTGACTCTGCACTTGATCACGGGTTCAAATCCCAAGTTAATTGACCAGAGGGAGAGATGTAAATATAAAAACGGCTGCGCGTGCTAATGCAGATGGAGCCCTAAAGACTCACTGCTAAGACATTTAGACAGGTAATTAAAATTTTGCTCGCTCTGATTCTAGAAGATAGAATTTATTCAACGCGTGGACTGAAACCAGTCAACTCAGCGAAGCTCGCGACGACCGTAGCAGCTCTTTGTATTGTATTTCTGCATAAAAGAAAATCATACACAAGTAAGATTTGTCCACTGGGCAGATAATTAGAGGCGATGGCTGCAGTGCGTCACTCAGACAGTCCAGTAAAGGTAGAAAACAGAGAGCTGTTGTTGATCCATCCAGAAAAAAAAGCAGAGTGTCGCAGTTTGGTGCAGCCCCTCCAGACTATAGTCTGTAACTTTCTGCATTCAGCTCCTGGAGGCGGTGAGTGACTACACGATTAGCTTCTGTTCAGATTAAGTCAACAGCTACATTTATTAGCTTAGCCAAAATAGAATTAGAAATTAATTAACTTTGACCAAACGTTTATTAAAAACCTAAACGTTTTTGTTTTAACGTACAATACTCGGTTTGTTGGTAACTAATTATTTATTATTTAATTGTTATTTATTATTATTATTTACTAATTATTATTTAACTTTACAGCAGCTAACGTAGCTCCGTTTGGCTCACTGTTGCTAACTTTAGCATGTTGTCCACTGGTTCCTGCCACAGCATCGCTTGCAAAATATTGTAGTGTAATTTGTGCAACTCTTATTCCTTCTATATTTGTTATTTCGTGTAGTTCTCTGTTATTTATAAAAAATAAAATACGAACAGAGCTTGGCAATGCTAACATTTTAGCCACATAGCAGCTAGCCTGAATGAGCAGAAACCCTTGGTTTGCAGACAGCCAACACATGACACTCGTATTTCTGACCGCAGTCCTCAGTGGCAAGTCACCGAGTTTGCACAGGATGTTACACACAGGACTGAACAACAGCTCTGCCACCTGTTATTTGACTCTTCGTTCTTTACGTGTGAGGGTTTAGGCCATTTCTTTGTTCAGGTTCGTTCTTCGTTTTACTCCGCTTAAGTGTTTCCTGACAAACATGACTGGAGCGGGCGGCTGCTGCTTAACAGCCCGTGTTAATCCCCCGTCTATGCGAATGAGTAACAGTGAGTGTTGGGTTATAAACTCTGACTGATGATGTGCAGCATTTCCTTCATCTCTTCCTTGTGCGTTGTGTGTTTTGAATTCTATAAACAGTGCCACAACAAAATTGATTGTAAAAGTTGGCCCTGCTGTTTTGGTTGGTTTTTCAACGGGCCCTATAACTCGATGATCCTGGCTTAGTCATACAAATGTGGTATTGTCATAAACATATTTCACCCGTGATGCGGCAAATGTGAAACGTTCGCCACCGCACTTCAGTCTGCTGTTTGCCTCTCTCTGCCTCTATCTGAATGCTTCCTCTTACTCACTTTATTACATTAAGCCACGGATTAAGACAATTCCGGCGACATGCTGCTCATCAGTAACAGGCTTGTCTGTCGTCTTCTCTGCTCTCTCCTCAGTCTCACAGCTAGATATGCAAGTCCTCCTCCGGGCCACAGTGGACTAGGGTCACCCCAGAAGAAAAACACGAGGTAAATATGGAAAAAGATGAATATGCTGACAGTCACATAATCAGCTGGAAAGGGAGCACAAGACGTGTTGTCTCTCAGCTGTTCTAGTTTATTAGCAGATTAGCCCATCTAAGAAAAGATGGCACATTGTTGTTCATATGTGATTAGTTTACTACAAGGGGGTCAAAGGTCAGGGTAACATATGCTATACATTCATGTTCATATGAGACATCTACACACAGATCAGCCCGCACATACTGTATGAACACACCCTCGTGTCCATTTGTCTGATGCTTATAGCATTTGTTCCAAGAGGGAGCGGGAACCAGCGTGCTTGCGAATAATCCTGCAGCCGCCGCTGAGCAATGCTGCACAAAAAAATTGCTGCAGCCAGCAGCTCTCCCACCCTTTGGTAGTAATCTGCCCTCTCACATCACTGGCAGCAAACCTCTCTGCTGCAACTGTGCAGAAATAGCTCTTAAATTCCCCCACACAGATGATACACAACACAAACAAAAAAAGCTTTGCTAGAGGTTGAAGACCGACAGGGTAAACATGCCTCTGTTGACACGTTGTTTGCATTCACGAACCAGATTACCACATCTATACAATCTGTATATAGACGTCTATAGCTTTTTATTTACTTTGATTTGTCATTTGTTTCCTTTACTAATCTCAGAAACGTGAAAGTATTAGCAGTGCTAAAAAAGACAGTTGTGTCTTAGTCTTCTTAACAAACTGTATTCCCATCAGGTGAACAAATGTTTTCACTGTGCTGAAGTTCTGTTTTGGGTTTATTTAGAAGGAAATGACCTTCTCAGGAGTTGTACTCTTTGCTGAAGCTGAAGCTCTTGCTCTGTTTTCTCTACAAAACTACGGGGTCTAGTGTTAGTGCAGGGTTACGGTTGATCAAATATCAATCTAAGGAACTTACTCTGAGTTGAGTTACTACTGCGTAATGTTTACTTTGATCAGTAAACATTAAGTTTAGCATCAGTCTGGCATGGTACAACATCAACGCATCAATTTTGAATCTTGCAATGGCAACTGATGTGATCTATCCAGTGACATGACCCTTAAAGTTCATCTGTATTGCAGCAGTGGGTGTTGTTGTCTAGGCTGCTGACCACCTACCCACCTGTGGTGTCTTCCCTCCATTATAACGAGCCTGACATTGCCTTCACCCAGCAGGTGTTCTAAAATCCAGACTTGCTATACTGGACCCCCAGCTAGGTATGAGATAGGTGTTGGACTCTAGCCTTACTGATTGAATCCTGGGGAAATGTATAGCAAAGGCTCCCTGCTCTGCAAGAAGCATTGTTAGAGTTTGTGAGAGTGAGTGACAGACTGAATAATGTGATGTCCAGCTCCTTTCGTCTCACCTTCACCTCACTACCAGACTGTAGATCGTTTCTGTGTCAGATATCTCTCCCCGAATCCTAAAACAAAAGCAATGTGCAGAATTAACTTTAAGTTTCCTTCTCAAGCTCCATTTTGCTAATGCAGTATCAAACATGTATTTTGGAAGATGAAAGAATCTGATGATAAAAGAGGGCTACCCTCTGATTTCCATCTGAATTGCCCCAATCTCTTGCTGATTTCCCACTATTTACCTCTAATTTTGCTTTGTGGGCATTTACAGCTGCATTATCTTTTCTTATTCTCTCCTTTTGTGTCATTCTCTGACTCTCTCCCATTCTTTTTCTTCTTATTTATGATTGTTGATAGCTACTGTAATCACCACTTTTCTACATTTCTTTGTGTGTGTTCCCAGTTGAATGTCAAAATTCAAAAATGTCTCTTCATGTCTTTGCTCTGTATCATTTCCTGTACTTTGCATCTGAAGACATTTTATTATTATTATTATTATTATTATTATTGTGCAATAGTCTGGATAGAATAGTGATTGCAGTGATGAACACTTAAACTTGATTTGTCAGCTGTGTTGTGATTCATGAAGTGCAGGTTGCTAATTGCTGAGCTGTGAAGATCATGTTTCTCTCTCTTCTGTTTCTGTTGATATGTGTGTTTCTTATTGCAGGTCAAAAGCTTGATTAGCTTTACTCATATACAGTCGGTTCCCCTGCTCAAAAAACACCATCCACCAGATGTGATGATAGTGTGAAGTTTATCTGATTAATCTACCTTACGTGTACCATGAACAAAAAAGACGGCTCCATTTAAAGCGTACGTTACATTGGCTTCTGCGGTCAAAACGCGATGGTTCTCATGGTGTTTGGTCCTGAGGTCTGCAAGCAGAAGTAGTTCACTCTCTGTCAGTTGCTCTGTCACTCAGTGGCATCTCTTTCAATTTGCAGAATGCTACTATTCTAACGAATCAAAGCAGCAAATCAAAATGAAGTCAGCCTCAAAGGCAGTCAGTATGCCTTTGAGTTTCGCTGGTGAACCTAATTACTGTTGCCTTTGTGAGACAGAAGGGTAAAAGAGAACTGCGTGCAGATGTTTTAAAGCTCAAGATGTTTTTCATTCAGAATCCATGCTGATCTGCTTATACATTTGTTTATTTTAACTAATTAGAAACCGTAGGCAACTGAAACACATGTACTGTTATACCATATGGTTTTGTCCACTTGGGATTTCACCACTACAAATATTTCCCCTCTGAAATCTCAGCTCCAGCTGCAACACGGACCCTACTGGCGCACTCTGTTCAGTGTTGAAGATCGATTATCTTTGTGAAAGGAAGTCATGACAGCTTTCAGCCAGAGAGACAGACGGACACAGAGTTGATAACATTTTTTGAGTTTAAGAGTATCTTTATATATTGACAAAGATCAACTATGAATGAACCACCATGTGTATTTGTAATGTGTAACAAATCCCTGTTTATTCAGTATTCTTGATTCTACATTACCTTAACTCCAACCAACCTCCAGCATCAAGACTATGTAGATACGATCTATGGTCTATGCTCATAACCTGTGTGGCTACAAATACATCATGCTACTGTGAAATGAAATGTGATATTTATTGGCCCTCTAGAAATCACATAAACCATAGTAATAAAGAATAATGGGAGCCACAGATCTGATAAATCAATAAACCAGTTGCCAAGTTTGTTTTATAGATTCCTTACTAACATACAAGTGTGAGAAAACATCTGGGAAAGGGCATCAAAAAGCAATATAAAGTTACTGTATAGTAACAACAGGTTTTTGATGAAATAATTCCTGCCCCTGGGAGTCGTGAAAATCCACCAGCTGCAGCATGGCAAATCAACATTCGACACTGACAGCTTTGACTCTGACAGGAGAAACAGGTTATGCGCGTGTGAGTAACTGACTAAAAACACGAACCTCCCAGTAGATGCTCGTTTGTTTCTCAATTCAGCGACAGCAGGAATAAAAGAAATAAGAGTTGCTGAGTATAACTCTACATGTAGGTGGATGAGAGAGACAAGGGGGAAAACAGATCGCATTCAACCTGCTGTGAGACAAATGTGACAAAAGTTCACGTCTTCCTTTAAAGCTCTACCTAAAATGGAACACGTACACTTCGCCTTGTACATCATGCAGTTGATTTTTGTGTCTTACCCAGTGACTCATACTGAGGGTCAGTATACATGGCAGAAAAGAAAAACTTTCAATAGTGAAGCAAACTTTCTTCAACAGGTTCAGAGAAGCTTTCTGAAGGAATGAAAAGGAAAACTCTAAGGAAAGATACTCTTGTGATTTTGTGAAATTAAATTTAAATAACGAGAAGTAATTATATTACTGAACTGAATTACTTACCTTACCTCCCATTACTGCTTCAAGAATGTTTGGTTCCATGGGTAATATATAAAAGGGAAACAATTACAGCAAGTAATAACATACAGTATAGAATGGACATGAGAGGCTAAAAGAGCTGTGAACTACTTTGTTCTTTAAAACAGGACCATTTGTTAGCATGGACTCACTGCAGCATTAAAACGTGTTTATTCTGTCCTTCCATCCTTGCAGGTTACCAGGGCCCTCCAGGGTACCTGCTGCAGGCAGCGGGGCCTCCAGGAGCCCAGGTTCATCCAACCTCAACCGCCGCAGCCAGAGCTTCAACAGCATCGACAAAAACAAACCTCTTCAGTACGCCAGCGGCAACGACAGAGGTAAGGAGGACTCATTAGTATAGTTACTGTGTTTGGCTTGCTTGGGGTTGATGACTTCCCATTTTCCATCCCAGCCACTTGGTGGCACCGCTGCCACAGTCAGGTGGGCTAAGAGCCGCAGAAGATCCCCCCGTCTCACATTTTACCCATCTAGGCGAATCATCCGCAGCTTTTTATTCTGATAGCGTTATAATTTATGCCATTAAGCGGAGGTGATGAAAATTGTTCACATCGTGTCAGGAGCTATTTGAAAGATGACTGCAGGGGCAAATTCTGGACCCTGCTCTTTCAAGCATGGTGAAGCTAATGAGAGTGATTATCTTTTTTTAAAAAGAGTCTCACTTCAGCTGAAAATTGCTTGGACTTTTAGTTAAGGCAAAATTTATCATAAGTAAATAGTTGTTTTAACTGCCTGCTGGTGGAGAATAAAAAATCTGTGCATATTGTTATAATTACTGATAATCTATTACTATAAGCGTTGGCCCACTTTTTATATTTGTAATAGCTTTAAGATGTCATTTTGGCTCATTCAAAAGATTTATCTATGACACCTTGGCCTGTAAGATGAATAATGAAAATGTTTTCCATATGCTGAGTCATTGTAAGAATTAAAACCAGTCCTGGTTGTATGACAGTCTTTGCAACCATTAGTATAAAATATACTAATGAGATATTCTTCCTAATTTTTAAGCATTATCCAATCAGTGAGGTTTTACAGTTGAAGGTCAGTGTAGTAGTTGGCAGGCGGGTGCGTGTACCTTACTGTGTGGAATATGCATATTTGCATGGAGAAGGTCAGCAGGAGGCTTTAGAGGTGGAGAACACATGCAGTCAGTGGCGTCAGACAAAGACAGCAATGAAAACCCTTGAGCAAACCTTCTTCCTTTGTCTGTCATTCTCTTTTACATTTAGTCCAAAAGTTCACATGTGCACTCACCCATTCAGACTATTCAGGCAGGAGGAACGATGCATAGCAAGACAAAGGGAAAACATGCAGCACAGGTAGGAAATCTGTGATTCAGTAGTTTGCTGCTGAAGAAAGAGAGATGCGGACGCAAATAGTCTGATATACATGTATCATGTTTAAATATCTACTGTTACTTTTAGGTTCATACTTAAAATTGTAGCTTCTCTGGTAGTTGTGCCAGAAAGACAAATCTTCAGTTTGCAGAGATAAGGCACTGGGCATCAGAGCACCCCTGCAGGGGAGATGAAACAGTGTTTTGGTCTAAAGTAAAAGGAAGAAGAAGAAGAAAAAAAAGAAAAATCAATTGTGAGGAAATGTCAGCAGTGAAGCCAGAACCTTCTGGGCAAAAGCAGGTAGCCGAGAAACAGATACAGGAAGTGTCTGCCACAAGCGATTTTCTTCATCTTTTTGAGTTTATTTTCTCTTTTACAGCTAGTTTCATTTACCCTGCCACGTTGCACACCCTCCTATTTTATATCCTTTAAATGGTTTTTTGGAGCTCTGCCCGTCTTTACAGATCTGTGCAGCTGCAGGAAGCATTTTTAATGACCCAGTAATTTTGTCCTATAACAATAAAACAAGCAATGCTTTTCTCTGGGTTAACCTCAATGATTAATCACCAGATTGGTTATTCAGTGCAGGACGCTTGATATGTTTTTAACCTGTAACCTGATAAGTTATTAAGATTCTTCTCGTTTTAAACCACAGGCACATTTTACTAGTAATAGAACATTTCTTTGTCTTTGTGTGTCTTTTTGAACCCATTACAGTGTTGTTTTGTTTCTCATCACAAAGGACAAGAATTTAAAGGGCACGAGGAGTTTTTGCATCATTCTTGTTGCCATGCAACTATCTAATTGGCTTCAGCCAACGAAACCGAAGCATCAAAGAGCATGTCTTCGTTGTAGTAAGGCTCAGCGTTAGGCTCAAGACGTTTGGCGATTGTTGTCCTTGTTTTTGGGGTTAAAGACGACAGTGAAGTTTGTTAAGGAAGAGTGAGGAGTTCCCTGAACAAGTGAATATGTTATGATGTTTCTGACAGCGATGTAATGTGCGGAGCAGTTAAAGTTGTCTACTATGACAAAACGTATGACAAAATCCATTTGGATTACATGTAGGTTTTTAACTTAGCAGTAGAGAGGAGAGTATGTGTCAGTTCAGGTGTGTGTGTGTCTGTGTATGCACCCTTTTAACAAGCCTTACCTTGTGCTTATTTTCAGGCATTCACGCCTCTGAGTATGCGTGTATAATCTGACATGAAATTGCCAACATCACGTACACTATGTGTCGGTTTGTGTGTGTGTGTATTTGTTAGCAGACAGTTTACCACCGCCCAGAAGAAGTGACATTTCATTCCTTGGCCGCCGAGGAACAAAAAAAAAAGAAAAGACGTCTGTTGCCATGGAAATGGCAAGTCACTGCACGGTGAAAAGTGCGTTGGTGCTGTGAAAAAGCCTCCAGAGAGGGAAGGGGAGGGAGATCTCTAAAGATGGGGTTAATTGACTGGACACACAGACACATGACTCCCACAAATGCTTGGAACAGCTTTTAATTTCCATTTACAGTAATACAAAAACAATAATTACAAAATACAGGTGCCGCCGGTTTAGCTTTACTAGGTAGTTTAAATCACAATATCTCGACTTTTTGACTTATCTGAGGTGTCTGTGTTGACACAAGTCACCAATGCATTAGCGCTTCTTTGTAGGCTTCAACATTGTAAATATTAATGCATACAGTGTGGCATTACAAAAACATACAGAAGCTAGCAGGATTGTGTTTTACTTATTACAACATAATGTGGCTATGGCTGACATTAGCATTACACCTGCTGCTTGGCCACAGACAATCACGTTATAGTCATAACGATGTTTGTCTTAATAGTAATAGTGGCAGATTGCACTTTTCACTCCAGCGCTGACCCGGGGCATTGAGGCTTTTTCGTGGCTTTTTTTTTTTTTAGGTTTTGTAGGATGCTGTGAGAACTTTAAGCCGGTTAAAGTGTCTTGGCCACAGCTGAAGCTCTCTGCCTGCCTGAAGGGGCTTTAAACTGCAGACTGGAGGTGACTCACAGCCAGATGAACCCCGCTCACTGTGCTGACTGACAGCCAGACAGACTGTCTGATGATGCATTACTTCATGCTGTCACTGCACCACAACCACCATTTATTCCCGGCACATGTCTAATTCTGGACGCCGTTTATCAGCCTTTCTTTTGGAAGACACCTCAGCTTCTAGGCGGAGTTGCATCTTCTGCTACTTCACCTACAGTACTGCAAAGGGTGGTAGGTGGGAGATGCAGAACGGTGTAGATGGACTAGTAGCAGGCAGCCAGGGTTGTGTGTAAAAGGTCAAAGGCTCAAGATTCTTAAAACATTTATTTGACATGGACGATAAAGGTTTATGTGTCATACAAGTGTGTGTCACTTATATAACAAGCATAACTTGAAAATAGCAAAAATAAACAACTCTTGCAGTTTGTCTACTGTATATACAGTAGAGCACTTTCCAATATAAGCTTTAGCTCCTTCCCCAGCGGAAGAGCTTGACCAAGTTGACAAGCAGTCTGAGAACAAAGCATTCTGCTGGGATCACATGCCACAACGAGGCTTTTGATATACAGTATGATGGAGCTCGATCATTAAGTGAAGGAGAAGGATTTTCAGTTCTGTCCACGTTTTATCGAGAGCCAGTGGAGATAATGCAGAAGAAATATTATCCATCTTGCTAATTCCAGTCAGACCTCTGTATTTCTTGCAACATTTTTACATTGACTGCAGGCTTTTGAAGGAGTTACCGGGACATCTAGACCCATCTGGAACAAATGCATAGACCTTTGTCAACATCAATGAGGCGGTCCCTGTAGTTCCTCTTTTTCAACATGCCGAAAATAATATTAAATGATTCAAAACACTAGGGGCAACTGTGCTCGAAATTCAGCTCGAAACATACTGTCATAGACCTCTGCAGTAATGGCTCCCAAAGCTTTTGTATACTGTAATTTGCAGCATTGAAATATTCTGAAACATTGTTTTGTGTTTTTTGATTGTATGGTAAACATGTTTGGGGTTTGTCTGACAAATCTTCTACCACCAGAGATGTGTAAACTGCCCAAAAAATGTCATATTCTAAATATGACATATTAATAACAATTGTGATTGCAGTAAAAGTGTGATACTTTGTAAACAATACACATTTACACATGTATGCACACAGTAAACAGTAGATAATTTATTTAAAAATCGTCCAATTAAAAACTGGGATAGGCTCTAGCAGTCCTGGATAAGCAGCTCCGATGCTGCATGGATGGATGGTTGGGTGTTTTATATATATGTCTGTTGTGGCTGTATTTAAAGTTGTACTAGAATAACAACCTTTCAAAAATCGTTCTCATCTCTTTTCTTCACTGGTTTAGAAGCGGTGAGGGGTATCCCGATTCCTGGTGGGATGAACGGAAGCGGTAGTGGTGGAACAGTTCCCACAAGCCTCAGTGGGCAGCAGCTGGCCTCTGCCATCCCTTCACCAACCGCTGGCAAGTCCTGGCGCAGCAAGTCCATGAACCTGAAGCACAGCGCCACCTCGTCCATGCTGGCAAGTCCCACGCACTCTACCGCCCCTTCGCCACAGGCCTGCGAAGGTCTCCAGCCACCGGGAGGCGATGGGTTAAAAGCAGGTTCTGCCATTGGCGGTGGACCCCAGAGGTCAATGCTGGAGAAGTTCCGCCTGATTAACCCTAGATCAGCTTCCCGGGGATCACCATCTGTAGCAGAGATGGCACTGCAAGAGGAGGACGACTTGTCGGAGTATAGTGAGGATGGATCGACGTCCACAGGTTCAGTGTGCCGCGGTAGCAGTGCTACAGCAAAGCCAGTGACTACTAAGAACCACTCGTCATCCCTGACCGCACCTACCAAGACTTCCCCTTCATTTTCAAAATCTTCTGCCAATGGCAGTAGATCCATGGGTCAGTCCAAAGACAAGGAGGACAAAGGGAAGTCTGGGAAATCCTTTAAGGACAGCTCACCGCCCAAAGAAGAGCGTGAGTCCTTCGTTGACTCCACAAAGAAGACCTCCAAAATTGCCAGCCTCATCCCCAAGGGAGGCAAGCCATCATCAGGGAAGAAAGATGGCATCGCCTCCTCAGCCTCGACCGGCATCCCAAAGCCAGGTCTTAAAGCTTCCTCAACATCGACAGCGAAGCCTCAGAGTCAGTCCCAGACCCAAAGTCAGGCTGCGCTAAACAGCAGTGGCAACATGCGGGGAGGAGAGGGAGAGAGAGGCAAGCTGGCGAAAGGAGGCCAGGGTGGGAGTTTCTATATACAGCGCACCATCGCAGGCCCAGAGGGCAAACGGACCAGCATGACCTCCTCCACCAGCACCTCAGCCCTGTCTGGATCCAGTGGTATGCTGGGAGGAGGAGGCGGAGGAGCACTTGGTGGGAATGGAGTAGTTCAACTCCCTCAGCAGCAGCAGCACAACCACCCCAATACGGCCACTGTGGCTCCCTTCATGTACAGGTGAAACATTCAATATACTGTACACACTAACCTCAACATAATATTTATTCTGTCACACTCATGCCACTATATTTAGCCTTTACTCAGTTATACCTGCACATATCCCGACACACACACGCTCACATCCTGGAGTTCTCCCAGCGATCAGCTGGCACTCCTTACCGTGCCTCATGCTCTCGCCTCCACATCTCTTCACAGTCATTACAGAACAAATTACCATCCCCAGCCTGTTGCTTGCCAAAGCCTTGTATTCAACTGTCTGCGTTTCATCTTTGATGTGAGGATCCAGACGCTGGCAGCAACCAGGAACTCATCCCCCTTCCCTTATGTCAGCCGGTGTTGTTTTGATGCACGCAGCTGGTGCATCCACTGACGGTGCAGTCACACGCGCGAGGAATCGGGGGAAATCTGCCCAGCAGGGCCAAATTACTCTTATGACAACAGAGGTAATCCAAGGGGGAGAAATGGAGGAACTGCCAAAGCCTCTAGGGTGCCTTTTATGCTTGTAGAGAAAGAGACTTAGGAATCCCATTAAACAAGGCTTAATCCCTCACCCCTCTCTCCCCCTTAGCGACTACCTTCTCCGTTATGCACAGTCAGCGCAGCCGCATTCCACGGTGCCTCTTTCGAGCATTGACATCACTCTAATCCCACACATTTAAACAGGTTACCTGCCGCTATTATCATTCCTCAGCAGATAGCGAGCGATAGTTTGGAAGACCCACAGACAGCCTTCGCTCCTTTTCTTGAAGAGAACAAGATTACCTTGCGAGCGTGTTTTTGTTGTCTCCATCTTCATCCTCCTCTTCTCTTGCTATAAATGTTGTTGCTCACCAGCAGGCCTCACCCACAGCCTTCAGCACACAGATGGAAGGTGTAAGGAGCTTCTTGCTGTGCTGCAGTTGACTATCATTTTCAGCCCAGTTCTCTACTTTTCTTCTACGCCCACTTTAACTTGTTTTTTTTGCTACATCTTTTAGACCAGTGTAGTTGCTGTCACTGCAGTTACTGTGGAGGGATGGTGAGTGACAACATGTTTAGGATGTGTCTTTGGTGTTACTGGTGTTTCCGCGCTTATATTTTCCACAGCCAAACTGTCAATCCGACAGTGTGGACGGTACTGTGAAATCCACCTCCGTAGATTATATGATGATGAATCAACAAATAAGAATTTGAGTTCAGTTCATTATGCAACAAGAAAACATGAAATCAATTTAGAGTTCGCTATTCGTGAAGTTATCCAGTCTTTAAGCTCGTAATATCCTCATAACATTTAGTCATTACAGCAGTCGTTCGTTTCCCATACACACTACTTATTTTGGGTCCAAATGTTTGCGTGCAGCAGTGGCAGTAAATATCTGTGTTTGTGTGAACCCACTGAAGTGAGTGAAACTAGCAAGAAGAAAAAAAAAAAGCTTTTTCCTATGAGCTAAAGTCGCAGACTGATACTGCTGTCACAACTGGAAGACAGGTTTTATCTGCACTGCTGCAGGTGGTCGTGGTCTCTGGTGTGTGTGTGTGTGCGTATGGGTGACGATACATGGGAAAAACATTTGAAGGCTTCACGTGTCGAGCGTTAGTGTGTTCTGTTTGTTTGTGCGTGTATGTTCTTTGCGCGCGCGAGCCTATTATCACATGTAGGGAATTGTTTCGTAAGATCAACAAACAGTTCAGGTGAAGCGTGATGCTGCTCGGGCTTGAGAAGGAGGCAGATGCACATGCACACACTCTCCTACACACACACACACACACACATACACTCTCATCCCCTCCTCCCGAAGATGAGTGTTGAATATGCGATTGAAATCAAAAGCTGACTCAGAAATCCAAACCCTTTTCTTGCTTAATGTTGCAGAAACACCGAGTAAATGTGAAGGAATAAAATAGTGAATATTGCTGTAAATCAGAGTCGTCTTAATTGATTTCATTTTACATGATTGGATTGTACCACAGTACAACTTTAACCATTTGAATGCTTCATTTAATAATGATTGAGTGCCACTCAATACCAGCTGGAGCATCAGTTAAAAACTCTTCGTGCATGACTGGTTTGAAATGACTATAGTAAGTGTTGTCAAGCTCAGGTTCGGCAAATATTTCAGCCCGTTTGTATAACGGCCGTGTGTTATTTATTTTTTGTACCTTTCAGGACATTCTCAGAAAATGACTGCACCATGGTGGCCCCAGCTGACCCCTGCCTCAGCCCCACCAAGGGAGAGTTGGTCTACAGCAAGACAGCCAAACAGTGCCTGGAGGAGATATCAGGTACAACAGCTCAACACACAGGCTCTGCGTTTATAATTTACCTTGTGGATTAAAGGTCATTCAGGAATTTAACCTTCAGCTGCCTTTTTTAGATCTTTAGATCATTCATTTGTTGTTGCGCTGCTATAAATATTCCCTCTGTATAAAAGATCTATATCAAAGATCAATTCTTTGCAATATTTGAGCAGGTTACAGCATCTGATGCCACGATTTGTTTTGTCTGCTGCGTTGGCTATTAGAATGTACTGGTGTTAGAGGGATTTACCAGTAGGTGCGTATGGACCGATGCAAGGATGTTTGTGTTAACCGGAAGATCCCACTTCTGCACTGGTTTCATGTAACGAAAAGAAAAGGTCAGTGCTGACAGCCAGACACAGGGAGCATCTGTACCTCTTTGTTTACGTCCCTGTGGGCTGCCATCATCTGTTACTGTCCCAGCACTGCATCACAGCCAGCAATATGAAACATCATCGTATATACATTATTTGTTAAGTGCAACAGCAGGGCACCCTTTGGAAAATTGCTACTTGACATTCGATGGATACTTAAATCCTAAGCTCTTATATTGATATTTGAGCCATTTCTAGGGGAGGAGTCTTTTAAACTGCCCTCTTGACTGCTGGGCTACAGACATAAATGAAACAGCTGGGTAAAGACGTTTTAAGCCTCAAAGTAGCATAGAGGGGGTTGCTTTAGATACAGTCATTGTCTTTTAATCACAGTTGGTAGACATCTGTGCAGTTGAGTTTCTGCAGCGGAGAGGTCAAGAGTTTCTTACCACAAACTTATGTTTCTGACAAAGAGCAAAATGAAAGGTCAAACCAGGCAACACACCATCAAAACGCAGACTGATGGCACAGAATATGTCATTTTCTCCATTGTATTTTGCTATGTGGTCTCTATGGGAAGTAGTCGTGTTTAAACTGGGGATTCTTCTCAGAAAGTCTGCGAATGCCTTGAATTTAATATTTTAGATCAAATACAACTCCAACAGTGGATCTGGGGATTTCTATTTGTACAATAACAGAAATAAGAAGAGGTGGAAAATGAGACGTCAACCCCAGAGTAAAGCCCAGAAAGATTGAAAGCTTCGGCACAAGCAGCGGCATGTGTGATTACAGGTTTGGGGATGTCAGGTTGGCAGTAACATTCCGGACGTTTCGCCTTGGTTGTGGCTCTTTCAAGACCCGTCATTTCAAGGACAAAATAAGACTGCACAACTGACCGCCTTCTTTGTTCGGGGTCCATTTCAAGCACTTGCTTTTTGTTGTCGCATGTTTGATGGTCCTTTTGCATCCGTCGTTTTATCCAGCTGTTTATCCATAGAGGGAAGACAAGAGTCTTTGAGCAGTAAATTCAAATGCATGTTTGCCTAAAACTCCACATGCACAAGCACATCTACTTTACAACATTTGACATACCCAACATCAAATCTGTCCAAATATACAACATAATCTGTTAGTACACTTTATAGGCATGGAATGTAAAAAGCATAAACAATTACTTTCATATGTCAGATTTTGGAAAATGAAAGCATTGACACCTGTGGTGAGGACACCACCTGCATGATTTGAGTCACTTAAAAGTGTAAACATGTGATTACTACAATATTACATTAATTATGGTTCTGGGATGAGCTCTTCCATTGGCTCAGAGCAGTCTTCCACTATATGTCACAGCGTGAGTGAGCGAGCTGGACAAGCACGGAGGGACATGGGGGAAAATGAGTGTGAAAAGATAAGAAGAAAGAGGAGGGAGCCGAAGAGAAAGTGAGAGAATGAGGGGGATTAAGGGAAAGAGAGGGCAATAAACACGGAGAAGGAGGGTTCCGAAAGAGAGAGAGAGAGAGAGAGCACTGCAGGCTGCATGCTGGAATGAGCACGCAGATCGAGCTGTGTGAGCCCCGCTCGCCGGCTTCACCACTCGTGCATTCTGTGTCGCGAGGAGAGCCGTCAGAGAGTCAGAGGGGAGCCAGCAGAAGTGTGGCAGCGAGATGGTAATGAAGGAATAGACAGAAAGGGAGATAAGAGTGATTGAAAAAGAGGCTGAGGCTTATTAAGAGAAACGATCAAGAGTGTGTGAGCGCAGGAGGGAGAGGCGAGTTAAGTGAGGAATGGAGATGTGGCGACTCATTCATCCACGCCCCTGACTGTGGTGAAGCAACAGAAAGGAGCCAAGAAAACAGAAAGACAGCATGAGGACTGGACAAGGAGTGGAGGACAGAAGTGTTTGTGTCTGGCTCAGCATCAGACCATGAGTATGGGCTGGATCAAGGATGGATTTGGATTCTACCTATATGCCTAGGTGGGAGCTTATTTTCTCCGCTTTTCAACCTGCGGTTGCTTTCTCTCCTGCCCCCTGGACCTTATTCGGGATACGTGGGACGTGGGGACACACCTTTCTGCATCCGCTGTATTCCATGCACAGGTAGAGCCACTTGCATGCATCCTACCAGTCGCTGAGCCACAAAAAGGTAGAGCGTTAAGCTGTAAAAGCAGAGATGAAGAGAGGAGCCGAGTTCTCTGTGTATCAGGGAGGAAGCCCAGCTCGACGGCCTCCCCAGCCTCTCCCTGATAACCTCAACCTGCGCATCAAGCAGCGCTCGCTCACTAACCTGACCCTTCTCAGTGACGGGGAACAGCGAGTTTACTCCTTTGAGTTGGATGAACCACCGTCTCGTCTCTCCCAAGCTCCGAACTCCCCATTGCACATTACACAGCGGGCAGGAGGTAGTCTCCAGGGAAGCCCGAGGAAAGAGGTGGTCACAAGGGAAGGAGGCGTGCGGGGCACCAGAGCTCGATCCTTGTCACTCTCCCTCACAAAGGTGCTGTCTCAGTCGGAGCATTCCCTCATCCCAGTCCCTTGGCGATGCACCGCTGCGGCCAGTCGTCCACAACGGGCATCATACAGCGGCCACCCGAGGATCGACCCGCAACGGATGTCCAGGGGAGAGGTGGGAACAGACGAAGAAGGTAGCAGCGGGCGTTCTGATGAGGAGCCGGTAGCAGGCAGGGGTAGTGGGAAGCGGGAAGGCAAGGAGAAGGACGGTGGGTACTGGGCAGAAGAGGAGGTTTCAGGAGGAGGTCCTCGTGAAGGGACGGCTCAGCTGGACAAGGAGGTGATCCTCACCATGCTGGGTGACCTGGAGCAGGTGCTGCACAAGCAACCTCGTCCACGTAAGTCACAAAAGTCTCAGCCAACAGGAAATGAGCACAAATGCTGTGTTTATTACATACGAGAACAAGAATCGCAGTGGGGATTATATTCCTCCAGCATTATAATGGACATTTATGACAACAACATAAAAGTAAGTAAGTAGGCTTTAAAAGCCAACTTGAGCAGAAAATGAGACTGTCAACAGAAATAAGTATTTTCTTAATTCCCTCCATAGAGAAGCCAGTTTCTCTGAGCACACATTCAAATGTTAAGACTTGAAGCTACTTTTAGAAAACTACAAACCTGTGCAGCTCAAGCCACCGCATATAAAATCCACTGAACGATGAGCATGTTCTAGTTGTCGCTGGTAATCGGCCACTCCGGTGTGCGTGCAGCACTGGTAACCGGCTATAGCTTGTACAGCTCAGTGTCTGAAATAAAGTATGTGCTTCGTGGCTTTGGCTTTCGACGTGAGAGGAAAGGGACATGACAGTGGGAGGTTTGCGTGATAAGTGAGACTGTTTGGCACATAGAGGTGACAGCGTGGGTAATTACAGAGATGGATGCAGACACAGCAAGGTGAGCGTTGGCAAAGGGCAGATTACTGATTTCTTTGAACCTGGTAGAAGCATGATGCAGCGTAAAGCAGAAATACCTTGAGATACAGGCGATGGAAAATCAACACCTCCTCCACTGACAGAGCGCAGCTTTTCTTATTTGCACCTCCTTCGCTGCCTGTAATTCACACAGCCACCGCGATCAATAGCCTATTATTACACCGCATCAGTGTGCGTGCAAGCTTATCTGCGCCGCGGATGTGCATACAGATGAATTTTATTTTTCTTCGTTTCAGAATATTTTGAAGAAACATGTACTGAAGATTTCAGTAGGTAGAAGCAATATACATCCGTAAAGAACTATGGCCGTTGATACTGTACGTATTAACAAGCTTTTAATATGCTGCAAGGGCTGCTGGGCAGTCAAATACAGCAACAGGACCATAAAAAACATAGTGAAGTGTTTGTGTGAGTGTGAGCTGCCTCACTAAATCTTGATTAAAGTTAATATATATAATAAAGCTAACTAACATGCATTTACATCTACTGTAGAGTCAGAATTCAAGATTCAAAGGGAACCTGTGCAAATTGAATGCATGTGCATGTCTTATAATATTATATGCGTACATATGAATATAATAGGAGGACAGACAAAACAAGGGAGAAACGGATTGAACGCGCTTTGAAGCATCCACTGTCACAGTCTGAGGGTGGGTGTGTGTTGGATGTAAGGCTATAAATGTCTCCGTCTCAAACTGCAGTCATTTGCATTATGTTGTGTCAACTCTAACAGTACTTTTTCCACATCCCCGCGTGTGTGATTGTATTGTATTGAGTATGTATGACAATGTGGGTGTGTACCTGTTTGCCTTTATGGCTTCTCGCCTCTCAGGACACAGCAACCACTACACTGGAGTATTATAGGGTTTTTTTTTGGTGCCACTTGAATGACTTTTGCGTTTTTGTTTAACCCACAAAAGGTGTTTCTTATTTTTGTGTTTGTAAGTAAATATAAGGCTTGAAACGTGGAAAACGTGTTGGTAAACTTGAGCTGTTTTAAACATTTATTAGTATTTTTGTACATTTTATAATCTAAATATGTTTTGTCCTTGCTTCTGGGAATTCACACAGCTTGTACACGTAAGATGTTCTCCTGGAAGTCTTTAAAAATGGAAACGACACAATGAGGTGAATAAATAAATGTGAATAAAAGATAATAGGGTGAGTTTTGCATCAAAAAGCTATATTTTCAGCACGTTTATTGTGCCCGCTAAGCTAAGTGCTTCAAATAGTGCAGTGTCACACAGGACAGGACAAGACTGGTGTCAGCATGTGAGGTCAGAAACATATTTCAGTGTCACATTTGCCTGCTCAAATCATTTTTTTTTCAGTTTGGGGGAGAAATGAAAATGAGAAAACTGTATTTTTATGTAAATGTGATGTATACAGTCTGTGTCTGTGCTAGAAAGCTTATCTGAAATCCTCCATGGTCACCCCCGAAATGGATTTTTACAAATCTATAGTCATCCAGGGAAACTAGCCTTAGCGGTTCTGCTTATCTCTTCCGCTGACCGGATTCACATTTCTGCAACACCTGACTCCTCCTGGCACTGAGTCTTTGCCACAGGAGTCATCTGAGGCCTTTTTCCAACTTTCGGCTTACTGCTGTTTCTATCTACCTCCGTTTGCCCCTGTCGCTGTAACCAGAATACCGAGCTCAAGCCAATAGCTCCTCTCAGAGCACTGGGATCAGCAAACAGTGACCGAGCATGTACACCTGCTGGCTCATACATCGCCAATGTGGAGATGCTTTCCCTTTGTAATCACATTAAAAGCAGAAGGTGGTGTGACTACAGTAGCTTCCATACAGTATCTCATTCCACTTAGTCCCTTCCCATGGATACAGTACAAGCTGGTTTGACAAGGTAACAGAGAGGCTTAATTGGAACTCACAGTTAAAATGTTCCCCATCCTGTACTTATTAGCAGTAGACCAAGGCCTCGATAAAACAAGGATGGAACATGAAACAAATGCTTTCCGAGCCGCTGAAAGGCAGGGTTAGACCACGTTAGATTCAAGTGGCAGTGATTTCCGACATGCCTGACAGAGAAACACTGGCAGAGTTTGCTTTCGCAGGCATATAACTGTGTCCCGGGCCTAACTGACAGAGCGTGTGGTGTCATGACATGACATTTCTGCATCGGCCTGAAGGAAAACTGTCAATACTGCGTAAAGATAATGGATCCACATTTTAGAGTAAAAGAACTGCGTGTGGTGCAGCCTGACAGGCTGAGTTATTGAACGGCCTCTGAATTGTCCACATAGGGTTTCAGAACAAAACTGGCTGTCATCGTAACCAGTCATCATTCAGTTTTCCTTTCGTGAGACATTGAGTGGCATTCAGTAAAATAATGTGCCAGGCGTCGTCATCATTTCTTCTTTATGGTTACGCGCGGGTACTCTTGCATGTGTGCTCCATCCAATCATATATTGTTGTCCGTCTTTAGGGGAGGACCCTGAGACAAGACGTATGAGGACAGTGAAGAACATTGCTGACCTGCGGCAGAACCTGGAAGAAACCATGTCCAGTCTTCGAGGCACACAGATCAGCCACAGGTAGGTGCACAGATGGAAGTAGTCTTTTCTTTACGTATTTTCTCCATACATCATCACAGCGACGCGTCCGTTTTCTTGTGCATCTTTTCTG
Organism: Macropodus opercularis; assembly: GCA_030770545.1. Taxonomy (NCBI): domain Eukaryota; kingdom Metazoa; phylum Chordata; class Actinopteri; order Anabantiformes; family Osphronemidae; genus Macropodus; species Macropodus opercularis. The sequence goes on along the minus strand of CM061108.1, from coordinate 9,492,806 downwards.
CTTCTGTTCACTGATTTTCAATCAGGCGAAGACAAAATGACAACCACTAGTTTTATATTAGCTCCTCAAGCAACGGTTCCCACCCAAACTCTTCTTCTGCCTCAGTCTATTATTTCGTGTGTTTTGCCCCATTTGCGGAGGAAGGTGGTGGCCGGGCTGCCGACAGCCGTGACAGATGGCTCTGCGCTCCTCCGTGTGTGTGTGTGTGTTTGTTTCCTGCTTCTTTTATTCCTCAGAGGTGAGGCCCGATCGATGCGGAGCCATTGTCTCACCACCGCGTTTAATTCAGCAGTGCGCACAAGGCTGGGGTTCGAAAACAAAGCATCATTCACATGCATCTGACACACAAGGACAGTCAGTTTGAAATATGTTGGAAGTCACAGAGCACCGTGTGCGCCCATGTATGGTTGGAAACAGCAAAGCAGTAAGCAGTGGTATGTGAAAACAGCATCTGGGCTGCTGCACTGTCTTAGTTCTGCGTGTGTATATTCTGAGTTGGATGACAGTGTTGGTGTACGCATGACAATCCTGTTAATGCGTTGTTTAAACAGTGTGGTTCTTGAGGTTAAGCTATAGTTTTCATTGAAGTGATTTTGACATTTTGATGTTACAGTCATTATCGCAGAGACTCGTCAGCGCCTCCGTGGGCAATCAGTATTGCTCAAGAAAAACGAGTTTAGAATCTTTCTGTTTTTCTTCTGTCCTGACAATAAAAGACGATGCTGATTGGCACTTGTACGGAAAAGGAAAGTGTGAAGAGCCCTTGTGTTGCGAAAGGACAAACCTAGTGCAGAAAAGGGAATCTTGCCTGTCTCCCTGTTTCCACATCTCTTCAAACCTCAGGGCTCCCTGTCTAGTCCTGTAGGGAATCACAACTCGGCGAACGATGTCTTTTAAAGTAATCCCCTCAACCGATTGCATTTTTTAGTACAGCTGTGGGTAGATTATGTAGATGCTTTGTGATTCAGGATATATTTCTCAGCCAGTTTTCAGGAGAAAAAATACATGTAGCATGTCTTTCATTGCTCCAGAGTTTAGCATCCGTGTGTAAAGCCCAAGTTGGAACCGACAGTTGAAAGTTGCTGACCTCTGAGCCATGAGTTGGTAGCGATCATGTAACACACTTTTAAACATTCCTGTTTTGTTTGTGTCACAGGCTTCAAGTTGTAAGTTGCTTATATTAATAATTTCCTTTGCACTTTTGTCTGTTAGATGTGAGTTAAAATGAATGAACAAATCGCACATTTCGGTTCTTATTCCACATACAAAAAACACTGCAGCGAACAAGAAGATCAGTCGTGGCAGCTGGACTTCTCTCTTGTAAGGTCACAACATTCTGAAGGATCTTGATTCCTGACTACTGATGGCAGATGTGGACTGGTTGGCATGTTCCTCTGTTGTCTACATCTGCAGCTTTTCTTGCTGTCCTTTCATATCCCTGCATCAGCAGCTAAACCGCTACGTTTGTGGACAGGCTTTGAAGCGGTACTGAAATCTGCCAAGATCACTGAATTAACCTCCACAAGAAGTACAGAACACGTGAAACGGTACAACTCTCACACCTCATTAGCAGCAGCAATGGATAGTAGCAGAGTATTTATATCTAGCATTGCTCAGCGATAAGCAATTCCCTGCTGTCAACATGGCTTCTTCCCCCACTGAGCTCTTGGCTAAACACTAAATAATCTCCATCTATTAGGATTTATTAGAGTTTTGGATGGGCTTTATACCAGATAATGAAGCATTGGAGTTCATGTGAAATTTCGAGAAATATTAAAAATACCTTGACAGAAAGACAAGTAGCTTATGATGTAGGTTAGATATATGAATTACTGCTCCACGTTGTACTTCTCAGCCATTTTCTTTTATTTCAACACCTTAATCTGTCTACTGCCTTTTCTCTCCTGCTGCCTGGAGATAAAGATAAGCTGATTCAGCCAACTGCATTGTGTGCAGAGTTTTGAATGATTTTAATTTCTACACTGTAGCAAATTGATTTACTGTGTGTATTTCCATATGTGGCTCGGATCGCTCGCCGGATAAGCCGTTACCGTTTTTATTATTTGACTGCTCGCCACACTAACACGCTTGCACCCGTGTCACTGGTCGCAGGAGGTGTTGGGGCGAGATGTGCTGTGAATATGGCTGCCATTGCTGGCCCTCTCATGTTGGTACTTGGCATCTGAGGCAGCCGTGTTCTTGCCCTTTCCCACTCACATACACACACAAGCCTGCCCTCACACCTCGCTCACTGCTCCGTGTGAGATTGTGCTTTACGACGTGATTGCTTTTGTCACCTAATGACGGGAGGCGAGCACACAGAGGCAGACATCCCCAAAAAAAAAAGGGTGTCTCATCCTACACATCCAGCTACTGTCCGCTACTTCAGCGCCATCATCTGTCATCTGCCACAGCCAGAGTCTCCTTTAAAAATTTGTTTTCACAGACTAAACTGTAAAACTATTTACAGCGTTCATACAGCAACGTAACATATGACAAGTATGGGATGCAATGAGAGTCATGTCATTATAAATGAAACGATACGTTTATACCAGAGCAGCTGTACTCTCACGTTTGTTTGATGCAGTGCTACCATTTTCCCAGCAGAGAGAGCTCAAGCTAGGTACCACTGCTGCTGTTGCTAGGCTTGGTCATCTGTGGTCAGGGATGTTTTGTCATGAAGTTCACAAGACTCGGATATGATCCTCCCGTTACCTGTGGCACTTCCTGAGCTGAACCCATAATTTGGGGTTAGTTAATTGGCCATCTTGATCTGCCTCCATCTGTTTTGCTTCTTTGCCTTGGCTGCTTTTAACTAATATAGAAGAGGTTTATTTGGATTTTGCAGCCTTGCTCACGCAAATGCTGCTGATTTAGGTGTTACTTTTTTGTGACGTTGAAAGGTTTGTGTAAAATTCACTATCGTGTCTTGGGGGCTGTCTCTTTCTCGCTTTCCCTCTCTCTGAGTAGCATTTTAGGCAGGTCACACACACACACACACACACACACAGACACATATGAGGCAACATTAGAACAACCTGTATGTAATTTGAAGGCAGGGTGTATGTTGAAAATGTACTTCATACAGGACTGCACTTTATCTGATGGTGTGTGTCAGAAATTTCAGAATTAATTGCCTTGTTCTCTTCCTCTTCCCTGTGTCCATAGTACACTAGAAACCACTTTCGACACAACAGTAACCACTGAGGTCAATGGGCGGAGTATCCCCGGCCTCGCTGCACGCTCCTCCCCCATGGCCTGGCGCCTGGGCCCAACCCAAACGCCGCGTCTACAGGCGGGCGACGCCCCCTCGATGCCCAGCAGTTACGCTGCCCCTAGAGCAAGCTCAACGAGCAGCACCGGCACCAGCACAGGGCGCTACAGTGGGCACGCCGACCCCCCCAGGTTTGTGTACAGCACCGCCCGTGAGACACGCGGTAGCATAAGGGGACAGAGCGGAGCTGATGCATCAGATAGAAGCAGACGGAGGTAGCAGCGTGCATGAGTGAAAGGGACATTCTGGATGAAATTACCAATGAGTAGGATGAAGCCTCTATCACACTGGCAAACCCCACAATAACTGATAACGGCTAATGTTAACATTGGTTTTAGTTTTGCTCAAGCTAAAGTTTTGGCAATAAACATTTTAGATTCAGTTTACATCCCACTGTTGGATTTAACTATACTGTTACATTGTGTTTTTTATTCCCATAACTATGCTTTGTTGTCTTCATATTTAATACACAGTTGAATGGCCTTTGACAACATTTATACAAACTAAAATGCCACATCGTGGCCTTGCATTTTTTTGCAGCATCATCAATACAAGTGACACATTTTTTGTTCAGTGTTGCAATACTGTGTGTGTGTGTTTAGTATGAAAAAGTACAGGAATTCATGGTTAGTTATGTATTCATATTGTTGTCAAGGGCTTGTTAATCTTTCTTTATGTTATTATAAATAAGCCGCTGACGTCCACCGAGGCCGTCACTGGTTTGTCCTGCCTTGAAAGCGAATGTTCAAGTAATTCATTGTGGCAGACCTTGAGCCTTCATAATGCCGTGACGCGATAACCTGCACGAAAGAAAATGCGTCAGCGTCTTTCACCGTATCCCGACAACATGCGCGCGGGTTTGTAAGTTTCATTTAGTCAAAAGCACCCAGTGCCTTGAGCTAGTCATAAGTGTATTACAAAAGCTATTTGCATTTCACACATATACTGATATGAACACACGTTTCCAACCGGAATCCTGAGTCTCCTGAAGAGTCTGCGGAGTGAAAGACTCAGTGAAAGTCAAAACTATGAACTATTCCTAATGAAGTTATCCATCCATCACTGTCTTCTTCTTCTGTCTATTTTGATTACATTTGTATTCAGTCTATTCTAATCGGCTTATCGGAGGTCTACATCCTCTAATGAGTTCTCCTCTGACAGGTACCTTGCGGACGGGGGTCTCCATCTGTATGCGCGGAACGCTGGCCGAGCCTCGGACGCAGCTTCTTCGCGAGAAACATCCCAGAGAGGAGGCAAAGAGATGCAGGGCGACATAGACAGGTGAGGACGGCGTCTGTCAATAACACCGCGCTGCTTGCTTTGCTGGTGTGTGAGTGGACTGCAGCGCGGAGCAAGATGAGGTCTCTCAATTTCACGATTTAACCCGAGCACATTGGATGCAATTTGCATTCTTGCCTTGCACATGGCAGTTTTCATTCCTCGCTGACGTTTCCTCACCTTACGTAAAGTTCAGGCTCCAGTGAGTTTTCAGCTTCTGCCACGTTGATGTTTGCAAAGGCAAATCAAGGAGAGACTGTGCGTTACAGGCAGCGACGCATGTGCATGAGATAAGGGGAACTGTAGTAAGCATTGCACAAATGGTTTGAGTTCATTTCAATAGTCCAGACTGCTGATGCCTTTGTTTTTTTTTCTACTCCATAATTGGCTTATTTCACAGGCCAGCTAAGTCTGCCTCTGGGCTAGGTGCTCAAAGTGTATTGAGGGTTAAATGAGTTTGTCACGTCAAGCCAATCAGCCAGGGGGACAGTGCAATTGTATCTGCAGTTGGTTTATAGTCAAACCATGCTAGACCTGATCGGGGGTTCTAAAGATACACCTAAGCAGCCCCCCATCAGTCAGACTGATCTGCTTGTCAAACTTTGACATTGACACAAAGGGACGGGTTGGTTGAGAATAAATATGAATCCTTTTAATGTCGCTTCCATTTGTGTTTTATGACTGCATTTGATTTTTTTTTTTTTTTTGCCTAAAGTGTCTCTCACTCTGCCTTGACATAAATCCAAAAATTGTGGAGCTGTTCTCAGCTAAATTCTGTTTTGGCACTTGGGGCCTCAGGGCCCGCAAGGAAATAGTGATGCCACCTTTCCCTCAAGATGCCTGAGGCAAACGACTCCCGATAGGATCAGAATTTGAACTAAGATCCCTTGAATTCCCCTGAATTTTATTCCCTTTTCTTGCTTCACAATACTTGTTTGAATCACATCCACACACACACACATGTGTCAATGTCAAACGCTGAGTTCCCATGACACATGACAAAGCTAAGGAAAGAAGCTCATTGCCAAAGCTATTGCTCACCAGGTTTCACTCCTCTGCCTGGCTTCAGCTTTCCCTTGAGAATCAGATGTGGCCTCCAACGATTCCAACGGTTCTTTTTCTGTCTCGAAGCATTTGTCGTCTTTCCCACATAAGCCCCTTGGCTTCAGAATGAAAGCGATGAGTAGCAGATAAGGCCCAAGTTCAAACAATCTGTTGGCTGACTTTAAAGAACTTTTCATCTCGCCAAACGCACATGCACTCAAGTCAAATGTAAATTGTATTTCTTTCTACATTCGAGTGTAAAACCTGGCTTAATTGATTGTAATTAAACCTGCATGACTGTAATATTCAAGTAAAATGTATCCCATGCTTTTTAGCAATATTTTCTTAGGTTTTAATACAATTAAATAGCAATAATTGGGATTATACACATATGCATATGCTCTATTGTAATCAAAGATAAACACACAGTTGCACAAGTACACACCCCTCAGTCGCCAATTCTCCTGGCACACTGGCAGTAGCAGAGAGTTCCTGGGAGGGAGAAAGCGGGCGTCAGGTCTGTGTACATTCGCTGAGCTCTCTCGAGGCTCGTTATGCTGCGTGCTTTTCTCTGTCCGTAACCACTCCCCTGGCTGCCACCCAGGGCAGCGTGATTCCAAGCCGACAGAGCCCCAGATGATCCTCATCTAAATGACTCATCAGATTAAGACTCGTGGCCAGCAGGTGACTGCGAACCATCTGGGGCTGGAACAGTGTGGAGCCTGTGTTTGCTGCAGTAAACCTTACAGATTGTGCTTGATGTAGTTAGTAACTAGGTGGGCGTTACATACTGTTCACATCCTCGATCGGTGTTGTTCTAGACAAATAATGCTGTGCTGTACAAGTGGAGGCTTTTGCTCCAGAAGAAGAGAGGATAAGCTGTGAAGATTGCACATATTGAATATTTCTTTCGTTTGTGCTGAAATAGAATTTCCTGTAACTGACCATCTACCCCATCTACCCCAAAGCAGCTGAGCAAGAAAGCCTCAGATCCTTCTTTTGATCTGTCTGTTTCAAAAACAATGGTGTATTCAGCCTTGGCTAAAAGCCACCTTCTAAAAATACCTTCCTGTCATGCAGAATAGATGAGCGCATGCTCGTGGCTTTACTGTCAGGAAAAGACGCCCAAGGAGAGTGTTTTGACACAGACAAGCTCCCTGTTCTCAGCAGAGCCATGAATAAGTAACGGGGCCTCGCTTTTAGCACCCAGCGCCTCGTGTGCGCAGAGCTGGGTGTCTCTCTATCACCCTCGCTCACTTACGCTCCAGTCTGAGGGCTGGACTCTGGCAGCTGGCTCTGCATTTTTTGTTTGTTTGAAGCTTTGAGGGATTGGAAACAAGTTTGTGCATCTGAATGTGCATCTGCAGTTGTGGTTGCATTGTCCGCACTTGTCCTGGTCTATACAGTTTGTGTGTGTGTGTGTGTGTCTGTGTGTGCTGAGCAGCAGGATCTCGGCTGTCACTCTGCAGAGGCGCGGCGACGCTGCGCAGCTCGTCAGTGCTGCCGTAAGCAGCGAGAAGATTTGGAGAAGAGGGTTTGTGCCAATGACAACGCTAGTCATTATATAAACGTCTGTGTAGTTCATCTGTGCCAAGGGCTCCTCTTTAGATGAAAATATCCTTGCTCACGTTGCACCTGAAACTTCAGCTCTTCAACTTTTCTCCTTCCTAGATTTCTGAAGTTTTCAGGCACTTGTCAGTCTTTTTCTGACTGACGCATGTTTGTCTTTTCCACTCTTTCCATCTTTTTCAGAGGTGCACGCACACACACACACACACACTTGGACTAAACTTAGCAACACTGTTGTTTGGTGGTAATTGGAATAAGTTTTCTCACGGAATTGAGGCCCCAGCTTGTGTTTCGCTCTTGTGTGTGTTCAGTCAAATGTGCGTCCTCATTGATGCGAGACACATTGCAGTTCGCAGCACATTAATTAACCATTGATTCATTCATAACAGCTGTTGGGAGAGTTTTTGGACACGTTTTTGTAGAAAAAAAGAAACACAAATAGATCACATTGAGCAGATTCTCCACTTTACTTAATTATAATTCATAGAATAGAAGTAGCAAAGATCTTCCTGGTGCAGCAAGGCATGTCAGCAGCAGACACACACTAGAGATACCCCAAGTCCCATTGATGACCTATGGCCTCATCAGGCTGCACCTGTGGGGTGATGATGCTGAAGGTATAATGGTCAAAGGTTCCTGTCTAACTCTTTGATTAATGGCAGGTCCCATAATTCACATGAATTATCTACATGTATTAAAAGAGCTAAAAAGGAAATTTGACTGTTAACTACAGTAATTGAAAGATGATGTTTGATATTAACAATATAATCTCTTATTATTGAACCATTTGACAACGACAACTAATAACCAGTTGCCTGCTTAATCACTGAAACACTCAGATGACCTTCCTCCCTGAGTTTATTCATCATCTGACAGGCCTAATGAGTTTGTTAAGATAAGAATCGGCCGAGTTCTTATGATTGCTAATTCATTTTCCTGCCATGGAGCCTGTTTCTGTTGTGGATTAGGAACACATAATCTTGTTAACAGCAGTTAACAGTGTTATGGGATAATGACATGGCAGTCTGCAAAGTTTACAAAGCCCGGCGTTCCCCTACAAGTCAGAGTTTCTGAGCGTCAGGTTCCTGATTCTCCATTATATTTAAAACGAAATGTTTACCAGCCTTCACACTGTACAGTCTGTAGTTTGGTAAGTGTCTGTCTTTCGAGGCCTGGGCCTGGGATTGCGCTGGCTTTTGGACTGGCGGCACTTAAATGGCATCTGCTTCGTTTGCCAGCAGTGACTCGGAACAAACCTCTGCTGGGATGTATTAGCGTTCGATCCAGAACGGCCAAATATTCCCGTTGTCATCTCTGACTGCATTGCAGCAGTGAGCCTGGACGTCTTCACCAGCCACGCGGCGCCGACCTCCTGCTGCCTGTCACTGCTTGGCAACAGATGCGTTTGCAGCCCATCCCTCCAAGGTCACGCTGTTCCTTTCGTTAATTGAGTTGTGCTGTTACTTTTTTGGTAAACATTCAATTGACTGTGCTTTACAGTTGTACGTGAATTTATGTGGACCGATGACGAATGTCTAATGAATCATTTTTCTGCGACATCGACGCATTATGCATGAGATCACTTCCAGTCAGAGGAAGATGAGGCACAATCAGAGAAGCGCTTCCTTCACGATTCAACTGGATTCTGCATTGTCATCCTCCTTTAATTAACCCGCGATAACCCACTGCTGACGGCATGTCTGATTGCCTCTCCGAGGACTGAGGCCCAAACTTGGCAAGAAGGGGAGGGGAGATGAAGAGAGGGGAGGGGGAAGCTGGCAATAGCAGTACAGGGTGAAAGTGGAAGAAGTGAGGTAGTCCTTTCTTCCTCTCGCTCCTGTTCCCATTTCCTCTCCGGACTCTTTCCTTGTTAGGTGTGGTTTTGCCTCCCGTGGTAGTAGGCGTGGTAGGAAAAGAAACCAAAGCAAACACTTGGAGGGCAGCATCCTTCTCTTTGGAGGTGAGTTGCCAACATCTCAATCTTCTGTTTGGAGCCTCTATTAGCTGATGCTTCTTTTGAGAACACAAGCGTCCCGTTATGTTGTTGTTTGTAGGACAGGAAGTGTAAAAGTCAGTTACATGGATACATTGCAAGAGCTCAGTGGATTAAACTGGGCTTATAGCGCAAGCAAATGAGGGTGAGTGCTTTCCTTTTATGTGACAGATAGGGTCTTTAGGTCTTTGCTTTCTACTCAAAGCAACCAAGCTGTGTGTATAAATACTGATTTATAGTAGACTGTACTTGTCCCTTAGCCAATCAGACAGTGCTGCTTTCTTACATGAGTGTTGATTTCACGATTTATATCACAGTATGTTTAATTTTAGCAGTGTCACTTTAAATCAAGCATGCATGGTCAAACAACGAGGAATGCTGTCATTGTAGAACTACCTTGCTATTTGTAGTATTTTATTCAATTTTGTAGTATGTATGTGAGTAAAGATAACTGGTTTAGCTTTATTTGTGTGGTAGTTATGTAAGGTACAGTATATTACCCCATTTGTAGAACATTCTTAGTCACCTTGCTTTAACAATTTTCCCCCTAAATATTTGCAATCGCTTCCTCAAATTCGAATTTATCTGCATGGCATAAACTGGCGTTATCCCCGTTTGGTTTGATCATATTCTTGTCCCGGCCACGGGAAGAACAAGACCCAGTGTGAATATTGCATGGGATAATGCGATGGTTGAATGGAGCCACAGCAGCATGCAAGCAGGTATGCGTTGCAAATAAAAAAAAAAGGTTTTATAGTGAAATCTGCAAAAACATTTGTAGTGACTGCATGTTGTCTTCCTTGGTAAATGTCTGCCCATCTTGTGTGTGTGTGTGTGTGTGTGTTTTCCCCAACAGGTCTAGGGATTTCAAAACAAACCTTTTTATAGCATTGTACAATTCCATACATCTCCTACTATACACCGTTGGATAAAAAGTTGCCCTATGTAGGACATTGCAGTCGAAGGCTGTCCAGTCAACAGCACCATCCCAGGGTGTTTTAAATCCAGGGTGTTCTCAGTTTGACCCTGACTTGTGTTTCACTGCTGGTGAAACATGGAGAAAAGCCAATATCCTCCACAGTGGTATTCAGCAAACCGTTCTGCTCTGTACATTGTTGCTCATTGTTAATTCAAGAAGTTATGACACAAAAGTTAGACTCGCCCATTCTTGCTGTGGGGTTATCGAGTTCGCCTGTGCCACTTTTAAGGATGCCCCCACCCCCGGAGGAGAAGTAGTGACGTGGAAGTAAACGTGCAGAGATCTAAGGGGAGGAGCTTGGGCAGGAGATCTCAAGATGCATTTATTGCAAAACTCCAGCCTTTCGGAAGTCATTGCTATTTCTTTATTTAAAGTGAGGCTTTTTAGCTCCTCGCTACGTTTTGGATTTAGGTTACATGCCAGCATCACAACATCATGACACTTAGGATGGCAGTCAGGTGCTAGAAGCTGTGAAAGTTTCTTCTAGGTGGTCTGTTTATTGATTGCATTCTCATTCAGCAAGTTGAATTTCCTTGTTATTGTGTTGTCATAACTCATTTTGGTAATGAGCGCAAGTTTGCTTCCAGAATATTCACCGCATATCCACAAAAGTGAATGCAAAAGCTAAAAGGCATCTTTACTTTGTGATTATGACTCTAATATCCATTCACTGTGACTGATTATGTTAATTAAGCAAGAATTACCCAAGATGTAATTTTAATCATTGCCCGCAGTTCAAAGTAATTCTCCAGAAAGGAGATTTAATTCTGTATCAGAGGGACCACCCCAGGAAGAAAAGGATGAAATGTTGCAGCAATGTTGAAAACGTTTGAAGTCATAGAGCCCCTTTACAGCCTTCTATATTACAAACTCACTAACAAGGACTAGAGAACTTGAACTAACTCGAAGCTAAACTAAACAGAGTACCAAGGGGAGGAACGCCTGAGCCCCTGACTCTGCCCTTAATCACCACTTGGTGACGCCAAAGCTAACCAAAAGGGGCTGCTCAACCTTGAGCTCATGCCCACACTTACAAACTAACTAGGAAAGGACCCAATTGCACAACCCAGACACAGGTGAACGATTAACTAATATTTTAATGTAAGGCAGGGGTCTCAAACTCAAATTACCCGGGGGCCGCTGGAGGCAGAGGCTGGGCCGCATCAGGTTTTCCACAAGAAAGGCTCTGATAAAAACATTCCAATGTTCTCAAATGTCTATTTTTTTTGCACAAAATCAGATGAAACAAATTAATATGAAAATAAATAAAAATAATACAGCAGATATAGAAGACTGAAGAAACCACGTATAGTTGCGGACTAGAGAAATCTATTTATTATTCAGATTCAAATGTCTGTATTAACAGATCTTTAACCTCTAACTTTCTGAACAGGAATGGAACATGAACTGTTCTGAACATGACTTCTCTTGTCTACTGAATTGAATTTAGCCTGGAACTAAATTCACACTTCTGCACTTTAGTGTCCAAACTCTGGACAGAAAACTGAGTCAGACAGAGCAGGAGAAGAGTCAGCATCATGACGCGGCCGCAGGAGAACCTCTGTTATGAAATGTAGCTGCGCTAGCTGGTTGAGGATTTGAAAGCTACAATTACACGCTGATTAAAGTCCATAAAGCACCAACGACCGATACGTTGCACACCGAACATCACACACTGTCCAGGGCTTGGTACATGAGCCTTAGTTTAAAAACTAAGAGTAGTAGAAGTGGAGACGGTCTGGTGTCACGTTACCTTAGCATTTAGCCTCTCTGCTTGTGTCGAGCCCGGCCGATGTCCCGCCCCCGAGAGCCATATACCCCACCGTGATTGGTTGGTTCCTTCAGCTCCGCACACAACACTAAAGTGCTATTTATATTAAACTCGTGAGCCGAACCAACATTAAACTTTATTATTGAGGCGAGGGCTGCAAACTATCGTCTCACGGACCGCAGTTGGCCCGCGAGTTTGAGACCCCTGCTGTAAGGGAAACAAAACACAAACACGGGTGACTACAGATAACAAGTAAACCCCACGGTGACCTACCAGTGACTCTAAACAGACACAAAACTGAACGTGACGCTACAAAACTTAACATTAAACTTTAGACAAACACATAGTTACTAAAACCACTTTAACACAGACAGGACTCTAAACAAGAACAAAGTAACTGCAATACAACACACCGGAACACAAAGCGAGATACGAACATTAAACACCAATACTACTAAACACCAACATACCAGATAACAAGTAGCGGATAACAAATACCAAATAACAGCCAGCAAACAGTGAAGGGGCAAGAGGGAACTTAAATACGGACTAAACAGGAAATAACCAACAGGTGAAAACAATGAGTACAATCAGGAAGTGGACAAACCGGAAGTGGACAAACAGAAACCAACAAAGAAGAAAGGCGAACAAAGGCGCCCTCTACTGGGTGGATGGCCGAACTGTTACATTCTATGGACATGTTATGATACTGGACCTCAAGACTAGCCAACCATTTACCCACAAAAATGTGCACCGCGTGCTTTTATCATCTTCAGTTTGTCTCAGTTTTAATCATCAGTTAACAGCGATGTGGGAAATGTGAACTTTCTTAGACTTTAAAGGAAGCATGAATAATATTTCAGGGGTTCCGGTAGGCAGAAGGGAGGGATCAGCACTCACAAACGACCATCTGTGCCTTTACTCGCTCCAAATTTCGAATCTCTAAAGCATGTTTCCCCATGAGCAGTTCATGCTAGTAGGCTGTCAGAACCAATATTTTGATGTCAAATTTACATAAAGACAGGGGCTTCTGTATGTACGCTGGAGTGCAGCCGAGGTTCAGGTCGTCCAAACATCGGATTTGACTCTCACGGCCCAAGTTGTCTGTCACAAACCGAAGGACGGTCTCGGAGGAAACGGCGGACTGCCGCGCAACTCCCCCTGTCTCTTGAGACGCAAGTAAAGCCGAGCAGAGGGGGTAACTTCAAGTCAGCTTGTCAAAGTCACCCTGTCCCTGTCAGAACTCCAAAGCGAGTTCAGCATGAACTGCACATTTAACCCTGGCACTCGTATTGGTAGACATCAGAAAGGCCGAGATTGCTGACAGAGGATGCTCCTCAAATTCAAAACAGGGCCCAAGATATTAGACAGAGTTAAGTGCCCATCATAGGAAGCGATTAAAGGGATTAAAGCTCGGCATGTTTCAAAGCCAGTCATTTCCACAGGCTTTCTTTGCAAAGGATTGTTGCTGGAGGAACACATTCAACACTCACACACAACGGAAGCCTCTGTTTTTATTAAAGACCTGTGGTGAGGCTGGAGGTGCAGCTCAAAGCTCGTCTGACAGCGGGGACGCCATTTATTCTTTGCAAGACAAGATCCTCAGTCAATCGGTGCGACGGGAAATCACATCTCACACAGGTTGCGATGTTCAGCAACTGTATTTCGCTCCACAAATGTGTTATGTTGAGATATGTAAATATTTTTTTTTGTATATAATTTTTTAAACTTTTTTGTAACTATTGTAATTATTGTAATTCTTTCCAACTGTCTCTCTGCTGCTGCTGGGACACCAGAATTTCCCCACTGCGGGATAAATAAAGATCTATCTATCTATCTAAACAAATTTATAGCGTAAGTTTCACTGCGTCAGACTAAAATTGTTTAGCATATGGTGCACGACATATTCTTCTATTGTAAAGGATATCATGGAGTTTGTAGTTAATGCCTCTATAAGTCACTGTCAGATTTGACTTGTAAAGACAAATGCTGCTCATTTTGAATCTATCATTAAGAGAAAATCGATTTTGCTGTGCACCAGTGGGCAACTGGGCTCCAAGGTGTCTGCACTACATTCATTACAAGCCTTTACCAGGTGTCGGGTTCATAGAAGCCGTCTCTTTATTACAATATCCTTGAATTTCTGAACATCCAATTTAAAAGATTAGTTTTGACCAGAAATTTATCAAAGAAGTGTAGTGTGTTCATTTTGAACATGAAATCTGGTTATTGACTTATAATATCGCCGTCATCATCCCAGGCAGCATCTGCACACCTCCACAGATCTGCAGCACACAACCCCCCCCCGGTCTTCCTTTGTCAGCCTTTTAGAAAATGAGTCATTATTCGCTCATTTCCAAGCTGCCTTCAGGTTTTATCCTCATCTCTGATGATTTATACCAAATAGTGTGAAATGACTTGTTGAAAAATGTTATGTGCAGGTTGTGTTTGGTATCAGTCTGCATAAAACGTTTTCTTGTTGTGCGCTAGTGTGAACATTTTGTCAGTATTGATTGTCATCTGCTTGTGTTTGTGCGTCTGTATCTGTTCGTGTTTCTCATTTTGAGGTGTTTGGTTCTATTTGTCAGGCAGATTAGCTAGTTGGGTCTCCTGCATAGACGCACACGCATAAAGGCAAACAAAGCAACAGATGAGACTTGACACGTTGGCATGGAAACCACTTAATAGCAGTCTGTCTGTGTGTGTATGCTGCACATGTGTGTGAGCGTCACGTCAAGTAGGGCGCTGGCTGACTTTCATTGACTGCTGTGGGTGTGTGTGTAGATGTTTATTACAGGAGGTGATTTATTATGTCTGATAATAGAACGTGGACCTTTCTGTACCGGAACGTGTAAGGAAATAATCACTGGCTGATCCATACGCTCCTCATTTCTGCACTTGGTGTCCGTCACCCTTCAATTATCCTTTTGTTCTTCCACACGAGGACAGAGTTAATGTGAAGTTTAACAATTAAACGATTCATTTTATTTTTCAAAATATTCCAAAAATGGAGCACAGCTGTTTGAAGACTATTACTGTCCCTGCGTCCAATGGACACATTCATTTACATTTATTGACCACTGTCTTCTCTCCTACTGTAGTTGGGACGACAGCAGCTCTGTAAGCAGTGGTCTGAGCGACACCTTGGACAACATCAGTACTGATGATCTAAACACACCCGCCTATTCCACTGTGAGCTCATCGCGAAAAAGCAAGGGAGTCCAGGTAAGGACACAGGTCTAGCATCTAATATGTCATTCAATGAAATCATTTCCAACTATTAAAGGTTAAACTGTGATTCATGAATCCCTCGGCTCAAATTAATTGATTTTGTGGTCGCCTACTTTTATTTTGTGCCAGGTCATAATTAGAAATTGCCAATACCTACAATAGGCTCATTACCAAACATGCACAGGACATGATAAACCTTGTACCATATAAACACCTGTATGTTAACACTCTGTGGTGGGAATGTTGCTATGCTAGCATTAGGATTCAGTTCAGAGCAGATTTCATTTAGCGCAAAGAAAATGTTGGTTTTCAAATCCTTCCTTACTTCTTTACACGCTGAGTTACAAGCACGTTGACTTCGCATAAAACCAAGGCCAGTCTGTGTGTAACATCACAGCTGAGGGACTTAGCTGTGATGTTAAAGGCCACTGCTCATCTCAGCTCATTTTGCTGTGTTCTGCCAAGATTCCTTGGCCCCTCATGAAATACTCAACAGACTGAGATCTTAAGAGACTTGAGTGTTGCTAGGGAGACCGGCCATCTGTCAAGGTGGGCTAGTTGTCACTGCTGTGGGTGTGTTAGCGTGGGTGTGCTAGTACTGTACGTGTCCCAAAGTGGAGATCTGGACATGGGTGATTCCAGAGACAGCTGTGACTCCACACATAGACACACACCCTGCTGTTGTTAGCCATGGACTCGAGGTGACTGCGTGCGGTCTCACCTGAGGTTTAACTACTAAAAAGTAGTGCAGAGCTATTCTTCTTACTGGTGCATTCATTTGTTGATACGACCTCTTCTACCTACCACCCCGGCCAGTCCCAGAGAGGAAGCAGATCCAAGCATGCAGAGCAGGAGGTAAGCACCAGCTGGGCCGGAGCTGAGGACCTAAAGAAGGTAGAGGAGGAGCTGGACGCAAGAATGGACCACAGTAGTGGCTCCTCCCGATGGAAGCCATCATCATCATCCTCTTCGCCTCAAGCCCAGGGCCAGTATGAGGATTCTGGTCAGAAGGCTGCTGCGCTGGCCCAGATGTCCCAGACAGGCTCATGGAGAAGGGGCATGACAGCCCAGGTGGGCATCACACCACCCAGGACCAAGGGTTCTTCTGCTGCCCTCAAAACACCAGGTAGGCGAATACGCAGAATAAGAAATATAGAGGAATAAGTGGCTGAGTGAGTATAGCACAGGAGAGCAGAGTCTAAATAAACAGAGGATATCATGAAACAAAAGATTTTAATAGGTCTAATGATGTACTTTATCATTGTTGGACAAACACAATGCCAGTTTGACAAAGAGCATTAAGAAGAACCAGAAACCAGCCTAAAACTCAAGGAGGTAAATAAAAATTCACTAGATGCATAATAAACACCTGAGATTACAGTCTTTGCCCTTTTTATTTTTAGCCCATTCATCAAGTTTAGCGGCTTTGTTTTAGATATATAGTACTGGTTTCAGTGTCGCTGAACTGGGATAAATTTGCTTCTGGCTGCTGGCCAGGATTTACACAAATTTGTTTATCTGCTCCGTCAAAACACCTGATAAAAATGTGCTGAGACAAGTATCTGCTAATATTTTAGCATTTATGCTAATTGACAGGCAAAACTGATGACGCTAAGGCCTCTGAGAAGGGCAAGTCACCTTCTAAGAGTTCAGCTGGCATCCAGCGCTCACCCTCAGATGCTGGGAAGAGTAGTGGAGATGAAGGCAAGAAACCCCCGTCTGGCATTGCACGCCCACCCACCACAGGCTCCTTTGGATACAAAAAGATCCCAGGTCCCACCGGCACCCTTATCACCTCTAGTGGCGCAACTCTCGCCAGCGGTTCCGCCACTCTGGGCAAAGCACCCAAATCCTCAGCAGCCCTCGGTAAAGGCACAGGCGTCGGTGGCGTGCGGAAGACGAGCCTGGATGGCTCACAGCCCCAAGACGATGGCATGCTGCTCGGCTGCGGAGGCTCCAAAGTGACCCTGCAGTACCGCTCTCTACCCAGACCGGCCAAGTCCTCCAGTGGAGTGGCAGCAGGTCGCAGTGGGCACCGCTCCAGCTCCAGCAGCATTGACTCAAATGTCAGCGGGAAGTCGGCCGGTGGGGCTGCGACGCATGCGGGCGCGAAACGCAGAGAGGGAAAGGTGGCGTCAGACCGCTCCAGTCCAATAACCATACATCAGACAGACAAGGAGAAAGGTCAGACGGCGTCAGACCAGGACACCACAGCAGGACTATCTACCTCCCCGAAATCTAGCCCCACCTCCACTTCAGCCGGCCAGTCAGGCCACAGGCAACCAGGCTCCAAGTACCCTGATATTGCCTCTCCTACGTTACGCAGGTCAGACACACAACACACATCTGCTGCTCTCGTTCTCTCGTCTTTTGTCTCTCACTATGTATGTTTATGTTTGAATCAAGCATTTCACAACATTCTTCTTTCGATCCCTTATTAATTACACTAAGTGGTGTTTTTGTACAGTACAGCGAGCATGGGTTTAGGTGCAACTGTGTTCAGACGGTGTCATCAACGGTTTGCGTGTTTCCGAAAAGATAAATGAGCTTTTCATTCGTGCGGAGGAACCTAGATTGATGTTGCTCATTCGGGCTATTCCCCAGACTCCTATAACCGATAGAGCCAGTTATTGAAGATGTCGTCTGTAGTGGTAAAATTTCACCGTGGCCTAAAAGAGGCCTTTGCCGTACTTTGTCATCTATCAATTTTACCCGTGTTTGGTTTCTGCTATAAGACCTAATCCTTTTTCAGCACCTTCATAAAAGAACATTTCTATGATTATACCAGGCTGCTCAGCCAATAGGGTGCAGCTACAGTACACAGATGCTACTGTGGCTTACGTAGCACGCTACTGCAGATGAGACATATTCGGTGGCTTTTGATTCAGCTTCTTCGAATTCCGTCGAACAGTTTTGATCAAAACAGACAGGTTCTCTGCACGCCAATTCCTCACTCATTAGAGGCACACGTTCTGCAGGCGTGTCCAAACATCAGTCACATTCGATCTGTCACGGCGACCAGTTTCATCTGCGGGGGGGGGGGGCAGACTGGGAAAAGCACGAGCAGAGTAGCAAGCTGTCTAAGCATATGTAGGATTGGTTCCGTGGCCTAACTTATTGATCTATTCAAATTTAGTTAAATTGGGCGAAGCTGTTGAAGCAGACGTGTTGATGTAAATTACTGAGAGTTTGCGTCAGGTGAAGTTTTTTTCCTGGGGACAAATGTGCTTCGTATTTCATCAGCATCTTAAAGCTGGCGATGCTACAGTATAGTTAAAAAAAAACAGCTGCTTTAGATGATCTTTTGATGCTTGTGACTAAATGTAGATTTATATCATACGTAAAATGTAATGAAATAAACTGTATAGCAGACCTGTGATATAACTTCAATACAATCTAATTTCTCAAACTCAAGTTTTTCCAAGTCAAGTCCTTTCATTTTCCAGCATCGATCTTGCAAGATGCTGAGCATTTCTGAATGACTGCATCCCGCCTCTCTACCCCCCCAGATTGTTTGGCAGCAAAGCCAGCAGCAAGGCCAGCTCTCCGGGCACGCCCGACTCGGGCAAGTGCCCCTCAATTCTGGGCAGCCCCCATGGCACGCTGGCGAGGCAGGCCAGTCTGGACTCACCCTCCTCTGGCACGGGGAGCCTGGGTAGCACTGGTGGCATGAGCGGTGGCAGCAGCCCGCTCTATGGTAAAACCCCAGACTTGTGCACCGACTCCCCAGCCTCCAGCCCGGCCTCTGGCCTCTCCCTGCCCTCCAACGCTCGGCCCTGGCCTGCCTGTAGTTCATCAGCTGGCAGCAAAGACACACTGAGCTGCCAAAGCATGACCAGTCTGCACACCAGCTCTGAGTCCATTGATCTGCCACTGGGCCACCACGGGCCTAAGGTTACACGAACCGGCAGTGTCAAGTCCACCCTGTCTGAAGGGTGAGTAACAGAAAATACGATTGGGCTGAATCGTATTTATTGTTTCATTTGAGAACAGAGACAAAAATTAATAGATCATCTTGCACACAATGTAGCAAAATAATTATATATATATTTTTTATAATGTGAAAATCACTACACCAACACACATTAATATATATATATTATATTAAAGCAATTTTGTGTTCTTTTAGTAATAAACTAAACTGTAATATTATATCAGTATAATGATAAAAACACACTGAGTATTACTGAGTATTGGACAAATTATTTAAAATAAATTTAAATTTAAGCAGATTAAAAACAACAAGATATTCCTTGAAGCAATGATAAAAAAACTGCCACAATAATCATTTCAGACCTTCATTGCCATTAGTGTCTATTATTATTGTTTATAATCCATTGTTCTGTCCACACACGGTGCATGCAACACATCACAGAACAGAGCACAGCTTCATTTTTTTTTCTTACTAGTTTAGTTATATGTCTCAAAAAACAAAATGAAACAATTGATTTGAATGTTCATTGGGTTTTATATTTGTTGTCTGTTGCACTTTTTTGTAACATAGAGTACATCTGTTTGCTCTTTGTGTACTTGTGTGTACGAAATGAAGTTTGTAAGACGTGGCCGACGTCTATTTCGTCACGTGCTGTGTCACAGAATCCAATGTTTTGATGGCGCTCATCTAATTCACTCACCCTCTGTGTTTTAACAGCATGCCTCTTGACAGAAACACGCTTCCCAAAAAGGGACTGAGGTACCACACATCTACATACTTCTTGCTTTGCTCATTCACACAGTGCATAAGTAGACATATTTGTGAAGTGATCATGGCGTTTAATCAAGGTTTTGTATATGTTTGTATGTGCGGCATGGTTCGACGTCTAGAGAACTGTTGTTTCTGTTGTTTAACCCATCCCCATTTAAATTAGGTTGACTTAATAATACACATTGTCAATAAATTGACAAGAAACAGCTCAGAATGATCAGACATTGGAATGACCACCTTTCTAACACAAACCCATCATTATAACCTGAGCAAAAAACGATAATGGTTGACTAAATACCCAAATTGATCAGCGATAACAAAGGAAAACATAAGAGTCTTAACGCTTGCATCTCTCTAAAGTGGTGTTAGCTGTATAATCTAACAGGATCTATTCTGTACCTGATAAGGCAGTTGTCTTTGTCCATCTGTCCTCATCCCCTTATCAACTCCATGTACAGCACAAATGCGGCAAACACAGCTGGCATGACTCTGCAGTTGTTTCCTCAGCTTCCTCACGTGGTCTAAAACCTCCTGACAACGTTTGCCCTGGTAGCGAACAGGGGCGGGGTGGGATTGCGCTGGCGGAATGGATATTTAGAATTTAGCTGGGGCTAAAAAGAGAGCGACAGAAATACCATAGCCCCATTCATCATTGTGGCACAACCTCTGCAGGGAACAGCTTCTCTAGCCAATTATAAAAGACTGCTGCAGAGAGGCCGGACGGGACATGCTGCTTTCAAACCATTCTTTCTTTTTGATTGTGTTTGATGCTCGTGTCTCTTAGTGTGCAGACAGCTGTAAAAATGTGTTCAGTGTGTCCAGAACGTTCTCAGCACACAAAGTGTAGTATAAGATCAGATGCTTTTCAGCCCCCTAAGAGACATACAGTAATTGCGTTTTGCTCCTCCGTATGGGTATTTTGTAATCACTGGGTGCACTCAGTCAAACTCTGACCCCTTGGACAGATCAGTCTATTTCATTTCAGCTCTGGCAGGGAACAAATGTTGCCGTGTCATACCATTCATCGCCCAATCCCAGCCGGAGAGAAAAGGGAAACGCGGGCACGGGGGATTGGAGCGGGGTCAGATGTGACAAGCGTAGTAATAGGGTTGTTGGGAGGAAGACAGCGCTAAAAAGGGATGAGTGCAAACTCAATTATCATCCTCAGAGGATTAAGTATGGCCAATTGTCACGCCCGCGATAAGAGGGCCTTCTGCTGCTGAGTCACTTTGGAGCCGGGGAGAGAAAAGATGAGCGGCAGGATGTTTGGATGCGGAAGCTTTGAGCCAAAGCTGTATGCGTATACAATACATGACTGAGACGTGCAGTGGTGTGCGTGTAAACATCTGTGTGGTGTGGTGTGACTGCATGTTGTTTTGGGGTTTTTTTCACCACTTATTTTAACTTCTGTCACCACTATTTAGGCTTCCAAATATTTCTACTGGGTGTGACAGCTGTTTGCTCTTGGTAACCGTCTTTTCAATTACATTTAGAATGTCTTTGTGCGGTTCAGGTACCCTCCGTCATCTCGCCAGACTTCCCACGAGGAAGGAAAAGAGTGGCTGAGGTCCCATTCAACAGGGGGGCTTCAGGACACAGGCAGTCAGTCCCCACTGTCCCCTCCAGGCACCTCTTGCACGACCACTGGAAAATACCACTACTCCCACCTGTGTGAGTCTATAGTAATAAACTCAAATTGTAATAATCAATCCAGTTGGAGATTTGTTTTAGAGATTTTAGAGTTGTTGTTTTCTTCCGTGCAGTGAGCCCCACTAACGTCAACCAGTATAACCTGCCACCAGGCGGCAGCAGCATGAGCCGCTCCAACAGCATACCTGCCCAGGACTCCTTTGACCTTTATGGAGAGGGTCACCCACTGGGTGGCAGCGCAACCTCCTTGGACGACCGACCACGGGCCATTAGCCGCTCTGGTTCCTTCAGGGACAGCACGGACGAAGGTTAGACACACTCTTAAATCCCACTCACAGCTTCCCCAACCAATAAGTCAGAACATAGATGCAACAATAGAGTTGGTCGATTGTGCTCAATTAAAAACTATCTCCTTTAAGTTCAGATTCAACTAAGCCTTGTTACTTGCTCACTGATCTCTCCGCTTACAGTTCACGGATCTTCGCTGTCTCTGGTCTCTAGCACGTCTTCGCTGTACTCTGCGGTAAGTAGCCTGACAGCTTTGGTATCTACATATAAAGCTCTTCACAATTAGCCCTACAGTCCAGTGATGTACTGTGAATCTGAAACCAGTAAATCATCATGTAAAAGACGATGAGGGGAAGGTTGAGGAGGTGGCACAGCTAATAAGAGAGTAAATATTGGGCTTTTACAGCAGAGACGTGCTGCTGTTTGCCAGCATAATACCTTAATGAAAATACGCTCATTACCAGTTACTGAAAACCTAAACGCTTGAATAATAAGTTTTAAATTTCAGTGGATGCGACTCTTAAATTGCTCCTTTTAAAATAACTCTCAGTAGAGATGCAGTGTAGCATTAAATCTCACATGCACTCGTCAGTCTCATCCCTTCTGATTCTGCAGCGACTGGAGTTTCTGAAGTAACGCTGACGGATAATTCTCTGTATGATTTTGAGGTTCTAATAACGCAGTCAGTCGTCGCGTTGGGTGAGGAGGCAGATTAGCTTCAGCAGCCACCACCTCTGTCACTTTATGTGCCACTATAAGCCAAGTTCGGTCATTTCTTGTGCTCGTCGTTATGTATATTTAAATTCATTTTTTGAAAATGTGCTTGTTCGAGCACTCCTCATAGCCGATAAGCCACACGTCACATCGTTATGCTCTCTTACAGACAGAGGAGAAGGCACACTCAGAGGTAAGGATGGGTGACGTCGCCGTTCATTTGTGCGTCTGCATGCGTGCCTGTGTGTTGCGCCGTTCACCAGCGTAGCCGCTGAGCAGCCCCGCCGTTCGTGTGGTTAGGTGTGTGACTTTGGGCATCCCACGCTGCCCTCTTTGCTTGCCAGGTCTGATTGCCCTCCGCCCTATAGCTGACTGCTGGCTGTTTGTCTCTGTGCAGGTTTGAGTTTGGCGTCTTGCTGTTGCACTGCACACGTGCTCCGATATTGTTTGTCTGTGTCAATCAAAGCGCAAGCAGTGATATTTGTTCAGTTCAATGCAAGGATTGGCTCCTGTCGGTACAGCACTGAAATGCAACAAAAGCGGTGAATTAAATTGTTCTAAAACCAAACAATTTAACTCTATGTTGCATTGTTTTTTGCATTTGTTCCATTTTATTCATAAATAACACACAAACGAAAATGACCAAAAACTCTACATTTACATATATAATGCATGGCCTGACTAATTTCTGTTTTGCTTTATTCGACAGTGTATCACTGATTCTTCTTTGATGTTTTTGATATTTTTGTTTTCTGAATCTTTGGATGTTTTCTCTCCCTCCGTCTCTCTCTCTTGTTTATTAGTACTATGAATCAAACAGTAATGGCAAATACGTTTTTCTTTTAACCTGCCAGATACAGTAGGTTGAGTCTCAATATATGATGACAATCATGGCCGGTACGGACTCAAATTAAACAGGGTGACCTGCACATCACATGGTTTGGCATCTTTTACTACGTAATAAAAAAAAATGTAAAGGTTTGAGCGAAAATCCAAATGTCATCAGCAAAATTGCTTTTAAATACCAAAAGTGAAAATGTGTGAGGACTGTCAGTGCTCCTCCTGTTTACTAAGACATACAGTATATAGTCTTATATTAATTATTGTATATGAATGTTTGGATCACTCCTATTTGTTGGAGTTTCATAATTGGATTAGGATTGATGTGATAGGCTGAGTGCTGTGTGTAACGAAGCACAGGGGAGAGGAAAACATGTATACAGTAAGAAGCAGTGTCAGGTATTTGCTACTACTGTTTGACCTCGGTTAGGAAACTCTCACCTGTAGCTCTGGCTTTGCTGCTCACAAAGTCTAACCACCAGAAAAGCGGCGCTGTGTGATAACCCCTGTCTCTCCAGCCACATCTGTACATGATGTTTGATGGAGAAATGCAACATAGTGTTAATTTTTACTCTTCTCTTTTCAATCAAGGGACAAACAGTCCAAAATTCCACGGTAATCCCCCCCCACACTATATGTTCACACTTCACCCTGTGTCTTTTTACTCAGTATTACTATCTGTAACTACGCAGTTTTTTTTTGCATCAAAGTCATCAACAAGCGAGTAGCAAGTTCAGCGTGTCTCTGCATTACATTCTCCTCTGTTGCTCAGGGGCATTAATCATACGTTTGTGCCTGTTCCTTTTTCTTGCCCAACCAGCAAATCAGGAAGCTGCGTCGGGAGCTGGACGCCTCTCAGGAGAAGGTGGCGACCCTCACGTCTCAGCTGGCTGCCAATGTAAGTTTGTTTACTTCAGAAGTAAGCATCAAGAACAGCCGGCTCATTTATGCACAATAACCTGCTGTCAGTAAGGATTTACAGGAAGCGTCGCCTGCTGCAGCTCTGCAAGATATATAATTCTTTAACACACCCACAAAATCCTTTTGTCTGTGTTTTCAAAGATGCTCCACGTGTTTGATTTTGCTGGTGTGTGTGTTGGTGTTCCTGTGCTTAGATATGATGTTGTGTGCCGCACAGTGAGGATGGTTTGCTTTTGTCTTTCCTACAAGGAAGTGTCTACAACAGGAGTGTCTCTCAGATTCAGCCGAGCGGAGCGAAATCAAATAGATGGACAAGTAAAGAAAGAACACAGGGAGATGAGGATAAGTGGATTTAGACCCATATGCGTCATGCGTGGGAGAAACGGAGTGAGGTTTCAGAGACCTCCGACCCCCTGACGAAGCTGTCTTTGTGCTGAGATAGTAGATACTGTAGACTGACGGTCTCCAGCGTCTGTCTCGGTCAGCTCAGCCCCACAACCGTCCATGTCAAGTGCCCGATCAAGCGTGGAGGCAGACGCTTTGGTCCATCGCCTTGATCACAAAGTTGTGTGGAGCTGAAAGTGAGGGCTAAACTGTAGGAAAAGTTGACCAATACCAGAGAAGGACTTTTCCAGTTGTGCGGTGACAGCGGTACACGACTTGAGTTGAGTCGCAGTTGGGTTAGAAAAAGGAAAAGGACAGAAAATGTCATTTCATCAATTTTTTTAACTGCAATGCCACTATACAGAATACTGAACAAGGCTTCCAGTTCTAATGACTTATTTTTAACCATATGCAAAAGCGTAACATACTGTATGTGCATTACAGCTTTCAATGTAAGAAGCTCGAGATTAGAAAAGGAAAATATATATATATATTCGTGGCCATACTGGTGTTGGCGCTGCATCACACTGTATCTACATGACAGCGCGGTGAGCCGTTGGTGCTGTAAGCTCATCTTCTCCTCCCAGTGAGGGATGTGACTCCATGGAAATGTCAGCCTCACGCACGGTACTCTCCACCCACGGTCCAGAACTAGGCGCTCAGTGTGGCATGTGTGAGACGTGCCAGAGACATCATTTAATCGTCTTTATTCCCACACACACACACATTTGTACATGTACAAACTTAAACCTACACGTACGGGCAGACGTTTAGATCTTTACTTTTAAAAAGCTGTCTAATAGTAGTAGGAACAAAGGCTTTTAAAAAGATCATTTGTATTTGGTCCTAACTTGGTCCATTCGATGCATATTATCTTACTGGCTTAAAAAGAGCTTCAAGCATCCACTTTTCAAGGAATTTATTCAGCTCGCAGCGAAGCGTGTAATTTTTAAAGTTTAACCATGACAATGACTTAAATTGAAGTCTGGTGTTTTGTTAGCCTCTAGTGCCTGAGCGTTTGCTGTGCATCTCCCGTGTTTGCGCCAGAGAACTGCATAGAGTTAAAGTTAAGCCGAGCAAACGCTGAGATGCCGGTGGTGTTGTCCAGATTAGATTTCTGCCATAAATCAAGTTGAAGAGTTCACACAGACTCCCTTTCTCCCCTCTCCTTCCCCTTTTCACTCACGTTGTCACTCTGACCTTGTCACTTCTCACTTTCTCCCATCCTGCTTAGCTTAGATTATCACTCACAGCTCTTCTTCTCCTGCTCCTCTTCCCTTCCCCCTCCTACTTTTGTCTCTTCTCCTTGTTGCTGGGATGTAGTCCAGGTGTAGATGTTAGCTTCACCCATTGACTTTGGGTCGTCTGCCTTCTCCCAACACATACAACTCTTGAGATGTCATCTGCATCCTTAGCAGTGGCGCTGGCCTTCAAAGACGTTTCCTCGATTTTCTGGTTTGGCCCACCATCAACTTCTACCCTAGACCACCCTAGACTTCTACCCTCAAGGTCCGGGCAATGGCCAGAAAAGCATGGGTTCAGGGGCCAAACGTATCCACCAGGGACAGGCCCCAGAAGCAGGACAGATGGGACAACTATGGGACACTTTAGAATCTGATCAGCACCACCTTCAGGGTGGACAGTTGGGCTGGGGGGTGGCTGATGAGTTGGAGCTCACAGGTGGAGTCTGGAGAGTTGGCATTTCTAAAGGTCAAGCCCTTTGCTGATTCAACCTGGAACACAGAGTGGGAGAAGCATCATAGGTTAAGCTACTGCATGTGTGTTTATTTCTAGACTTAATGTGGGCCTAATGTCCTCATAAGGCTAGAGATCCATAGAATTGTCTTGTTTTGTCAGGAAAGAACATTTAGGAACAAATGTTAAATCCATCCATTGTAAGGCCTAAAAAGTGTAATGTGTGTGTGCGTGTTTGTGTGTGTGTGATCTGTCTGGGCATGCTGCCCACCTCTCTGTGACACACCAGGCCTGACAGGTGTCTCAGGGTCTCTAACTCAGAACGAGAGGATGAGCTGGCAGAACACACAAAGCTTCAGATCTGCACAAGGACACACAACTCTGAACATAAGGCTTCAGCAGACATTCTAACGCAAACATGCATACAAATAACACATGCCCAAACACACACACACGCACACACACAACAGGTTCTGCAGAGCAGATGGTCTGATGTGACTAAGCATTTGTCATCCTTCAGCGTATTGCTACTGTATCTGTAGGTGACAGATGAAGTCGGAGAGGGGAGTCCTTCGCTGATCCGTGTGCAGTATCGGAGCATGCTTAAATGTCTGATCGTTAATTCGCAGCAAAAAGAGGCAACAGCGTGGCCATATGAAACGCTCATAACAAACTGGCAAGCTTCAAACGAAGCCTTCTGAGCGTGCTTCATGTGAACTTGCCCTTGAAATTCGCAGCTGGCTTAAAGTAAAAGTGCACATTCTTTTCTAGCTCCACATCCCAGGAGCAGATCTTCATAGCACACAGGAAACACTTTTGCTACAGCGCAGCGTGAGCCTTTAGGACTGTAAAGAAGTTTTGCGCATGTTTGGTTGAAAACACACTTGAAAGCTATCATCAACTATTTTCTTACTCATTGGGAATAATGATTCACCTAATGGCACATCTCATGTTACAACTCCAACTCGTCTGGGAAGTTACTTTTTGTAATCCACACCACTTTGGACATGTGACCAAATGACATGACTGCGTTTTTGTCTTCTTGTCTCGCAGGCTCACCTGGTAGCAGCCTTCGAGAAGAGCCTGAGTAACATGACATGCCGCCTGCAGAGTCTCACCATGACTGCTGAACAAAAGGTCCTGAATGTGAAATATACTGAATATAAACTACACGGTGAAGGGATTACAGGGAGGAGGAATGATTAGTAACAGGCAGCAGTGTGACATTGAAATAGCGCAGTAGGAAGTAACAATGCGGTGGTTGGCGGTTGCGGATTAGTGGATATTTTTATCTTTAACGTTCAGCTTCTGACTCATGTGAGCTTTTATGAAAGTTTTTCATGTTTAGTTGTTGCCTGAATCTTTCTCTCACTTTAAATCTAACCTCCAACCAAAGTCGTTTGACATGCTCAAGCTGCAAACCTTTCTACTCCACAGGTAAAGGTGCTCACTATTCCATGCTCCAAAAACCCACTTTAAACCATCCCCTTTGAAAAAAGAAACTCCTCCAGAATGTATCTACTCCCAGCACAGTTTTTCTCCAGTTTCTTCCAAGTTGACTTTGTGTTTTCTTACGGAGAGGAGCCTTCAGAAGAGCTCGACTCGCTCTGAAACACTGATCACACAACAGCAGCAATATGTTCAAAGATATACCCCTACCACAAATTATGAATGCTTCTCTGCCTCACACACACACACACAGAGCCATGGCAGCTTTTTAATCCTCTATAAATTAAAGCCGGCTGGGATCTAGTGGGATGTCTTTGTCAAACAAGCCCGGCCCAACTTTTAATTAAAGCAGAAACCCTATCTGCGGCCCTCTGTGGGTTTTTAGGAAATGCTGAATAGGAGGCTCACTCTATCTGATCTTGTTGGTTCAACAGAGAGGAAAGGCATCTTTTTTTGTTGGTTTTTTTCATTTCAAGCAGGTGGTGCTGGCTGTGGGGCAAAACCATTCTCCTGCTCCTTTCTTCTTAAAAATACCCTTCCTGCATTTTGCCTCTTACTTTTGCCAAATTTTAAAATGTGTTCCCAGTAAGAAAGCAAATGTGTTGAGCGAACCAGATTCATCATCATCTCTTTAAAAATAACCTAGTCTGGCTATTGATTCTAGGGCTTTTCCATCTGTTTTATGTAGACCACAGAACGGCATCATATAAATATATAATTCTGAACCACTCCACTAAAAATATCACCTTCTGTATCTCTTTGACTTGTTTTCTCCCTGCAGGAGTCTGAATTGGCTGAGCTAAGGGAGACCATAGAGATGCTGAAGACACAGAACACTGATGCCCAGACGGCGATCCAGGTGGCTCTCAATGGCCCCGACCACCTCCACAAAGGTAATAAAGAAACCAGCAGGAAAGCATTGGACCAAAGTACTCTCAAATGATCTGATGTTTTGAGGAGGCTTTAAAAGCCTGGCCATTCCATCAGAAGGGTATTTTCAGCATGATTGGCCCCAGTGGGAAAAGTACCCTTCATATTTAAAGTGTCTATTTTGGAAAGCTTTGCTTAGTCACAAGAAACCTCAGACACGTAATCGCAAACAATTCAGGTATCCAACCTCCTCGCAGTTGAAATTAAGAATGGCTTCGTCTGTTGCTTCCAGACTTGCGGATTAGACGACAGCACTCGTCAGAGAGTATGTCCAGTATAAACAGCGCAGCCAGCCACTCCAGCATGGGCAGCTTGGGCAAGGATGCTGAAGACAAGAAGAAGAAGAAGAAGAGCTGGGTAGGTGGAAAACGTTGACATTCCTAAAAGAACTAAACTACCAAATAAAAAAAAAGTTAATGAATATATACAGCACAGTGCACCTGCGTCTGGTACATAAGATATAGCACCTGGAGTGGAAACATAACGTGAGATGGTCCATTCACCATGTATCTTGATGTGTATCTTCTGTGTTCGCCTAAACATTGTGTTGCTAGGTTACTGTGGTGAAACGGTGTCTGCTGAGTGCCTTAGATACCATCTAGTGGTGAGGGCTATCAGGGGGTCAAGCAGCGGTGGTAACCACCCGGTTATTATTTTTGAAGAGGTACTTGCAGTTTCCTATCAAGGGACAACAAATTATCATGTCATTAACGTCACAGGCAATGAAATCCAGTTTGGACAGGCGTCAGTTTTTTGTAAAGGCCTAGCGAAAGTTTGCTATAACTTTTGTTCCCGGTGTAAATGTCTTAAATGTTCTTGCACCTGGATCGTGGTTGAAATCTACCCTCAGACACAAAGCCCGTCTCGTGTTGTCCTGTCTAGTCAGAGTTTGTCCATACGAGCCCATTCTAGGAGCTCAGAGTCACTGGCTGAGAGATTTGCTGCAGCCCCATGAGTCAGACAGATGACATATTAGAAGTTCTGTCTCAGCCAAATAGCTCCAAGCCAGAGCCAGTCTGTGCTGCAATGCAAAACCCCTGCCCTTGAAATGAAATGCATGCAAAAGCCCCAAAAGTTCCCCACTGAATGTGACACCCTAGCCTGCCATGTTAAGTGAGAACCCCACACACACACACAAACATTAGTCATTAATACCAATCAGTCCCTTATTTAAGCAACAATTAATTATTCATTTGCATAACTTCTGCTTTGGTGCATATGTTGAACTAAGGACGGTGTCAAACAGCTTAATAATAACAAATCAGTTCCATTCCGTTCAGACTCTTTTGTGGGCTTTCCTTCCCAGAGTGTCAAAACGAATAATCAAGATTGTGACTCTGTGTGATAACCGACAAATAAACAGATGAATTTTGATGCTCCGAAGGTAACGGTAGCAGCTGTCATCATCACTGCAATCATTCTGGCAACAGCAAAAACGTTCTTTTTAGAGCGACGTTCTCAGGGAAACATTTGCGGCAATTAGCTTTGATTACAAGAGAGTTTGAAGTGTGTGTTTGTGCGACTTAACGTTGGGTGTGTTCTGCGTCTTCAGGTGGCCGATTCCATCCCAGCACAGGTCAGTAGTTTCCAGTGTCTTCTGTATGCGTGCAGTTATTCTCAGTATCTCCAGAGCATCATTTCCTTTCCTGCTTCTGGAAACGTCGGCATGGATACAAACAACCCTCCTCTTCCCCACCTCTTCCTATCGTATTCATTTTAATTGCCTGTTCATCCCTAATGTCTAGGGGGTCATTAAAAAGCCTCATCTCCCCTTCTTCCACCTCATTCCCATCTCTACTTACGGCCTTGCTCTTTGTCTCTCTCTTTACTTAAACCAGACGGTGAGGAGTGCACGGATTGACTCGCTGATCTGACAGGATTTGATGTCACCGGGGGATGCTCTCTCAATCACTGAAATCATATTAAGGGACTTTCCCCCTGTGTGTTTGTGTGTTGCGCAGTTACGCAGCTCCTTCAAGCAAGCGTTCAGCAAGAAGAAAACCAAATCCCAGTCAGCCCATGACGAGATGGAGGAGATGACCGACTCGCTACCGTCCTCGCCCAAACTGCAGCATGACAACCGACAAGGCAGCCTTGCCACGCTGCGCTCTTCACCCTCCACCACAGAGTGAGTTCACAGCACCTACAAATATATACCACATACGCATCGTTCATTTTTAACACACATACTAATAAAAACCTTTAAGCAACACACAATATCAAGGTTTCCTTTTTCTTGTACACGTCTGAATTCTTTACTTTTACTTTACCTTTATTACTGCTATTATTGTATCTGTTAATACTCTTCTCATCTTCCTCCTACTTTCTGTTCACCCCTTTCTTGAACGTCTTTCCACGTGTTGTAGCCAGTGTGTTTGTGATAGCAAGTCCTCACCCATCTGGACGCCAAAGAAAAAGCTAAATGGTCATGTGGTCTACCAGCACAGATCTCGGTAACAGGCGCTTCGTGGCATGCGCCCAGGCAGTGTATGTGCAGTGGAGTGTGTTGGTGTGACTTTCTCCTGCATCTTATTGTCCATTAAAAGTGAATAAATAAATCCTCTGCATGTTTGACGGGATGGGTTTCTCTGGCACATAAACTCAACCAGGGCCTCAAACACAAATGTCAGTGAATAAGGAGTATAGCTGTAGGGTGAATTGCTCATGCTGCTGCATATTAGCTCCGTGGTAACTGCAGAGGTGGCAGGTTCTCCAACCAGTAGGAAGCATGCAAGTGCTGTGGTTATCTACTGTGCCGTGTTTGCAGCTGGGGAGATGCACAGTGTTCGGTTATAAGACGTCTGAGCATGGGGGAGATTTTAACTTTTAAATGACACAATAAACCGTGCGAGTGCGCCTGGCGTGATTGTGACTTCGCAAAGTAGTACAGGATCAAATTCATGTCACTTTCTTAGGTCTCTGCCTGCTGATTCTCATCACATGTCAGTTATCGCACTACTACCACATCACCTGATATTGTCAGACTGAAAAATGCTTATTATAATTGCGTATATTCACATGCAACAGGTTTGCAGCCGTGCATTACTGGAATATGCTTGTCACCTATTAGACTGGTTGGCAGAAAGATTAATGGCCCACGCTGTCACTGCCTTCACCTCCATGTACCTGCCTAAGCACTTGACTCCAGCTGACCTCTGAACCTCAGCTGTCTGAATTTCCTTTAGCGTGTACTTTTTCTCACCGGAATACACGTGTATGCGTTGACATAGCCCTCAAGGTGACCTCCCCCTCCTCCTCCTCCTCCGCCCTCTTCTTGCAGGCTGTGTGAGTGCACCGAAGCCGAGGCCGAAATCATCCTGCAGCTGAAGAACGAGCTGAGGGAGAAGGAGCTCAAGTTGACGGACATTCGCTTGGAGGCACTTAGCTCCGCCCATCACCTGGACCAGATCAGAGAAGCCATGAACCGCATGCAGGTGAGCCCAAGTCCGGTTGTTATGGAGTTGACAAACATAAATCGAAGTCACCAAGTAAAGGTATGACATCCATTCGGTTCAAATAAAGGCATCTTACAGAGAAAGAAATATCTTTTGTTGTACCAAATCGTTTTTTACTTGTGCTGGTTAAGTGGATTTTGTTAAAACCAGGGGGAATGTTTCTTCATATTTCTAGTCTTTGTGTTAAGCTGAGCAAAATAGCTATTGGCTGCCATTACAAGTATAAATATAGGATCCCAAAGGTGCTGTTCAGTGGGAACTGGCCCTGCTTTTAGTTCCATCCAAAATGCTGCATCGGTTCTGACTGACTGGCCGCAGCAGCTTATAAACCTTCATATATCTCACAGAGACCAACTAATCCCAAGTGAAATATCTACAAACACTAAAAGCAAGTCCAGTTGCTACTGAGCAGCACCTTTGAGATAAACATGACCTGGATGACTGAACATGTTCACAGACATTTACAGATACAAGAGTGGCATCAATTTTCCCTTCTACCTGTCAAAAAAACATATTAAGTAAATGTCACCACGCTGCGTCATCACAAAACAAGATACAAGGTGATGTTTCTCCACTTGATTTCATATTTCAGAGAGGCTGTGTTATTTTATATCCTCCCAAATAGCACATGCTTAAAGAACATAACCATAAATGTCCACAGTTGAGTGGATCTTCGTGGATCCTGTGGATTTATTCATCTGTAGAATCCTATAGTCTCCCCCTAGATCAGTCGATCATGTTAGTCTGCTTATCTGAGACTAAACCCTCCACACAAAGAGCCTTAAAGATGAAAAGGTTTTCTCTGAGCTCATGATTCCAATAATACTGATTCAGAGTGTTAGCAGTGTTAACCTGAGTCTTTGAATGCCGTCTCTATTAGAGCTTGTCTTCTCTCAAACCGACAGAACGAGATCGAGATCTTGAAAGCAGAGAACGATCGCCTTAAGTCCAGCGGTAGCGCCACGCCGACGGCCACGCCCGTCAAAACAGCCAGGCCGCCCTCCGAGACCTCCAGCACCTCCTCGTCTTCCTCGCGTCAATCCTTGGGGCTGTCACTCAATAACCTCAACATCACGGACACCATCATGTCAGGTCAGTTCAACGTGAGCGTTGGTGTCTGCGTAACAGCAATCTGGAGTGTCCGCACATATTATTGTCCACAGTGGTTGAAGCGAGCGAAATTAACTACGGATCTAACAAACTAGTTCCACACACACACACACATACACATACAGGCCTCCGTTTGAGCAGCAGAGTTTTGTCCGTCTCACTTGTCCTGTAATTAACACAGAAGCTGTCTCTCTCTGAGGACTCTGTGCCCGGTAATTGATGGAGGGATGAGCTGTGAGCTGTTACATGGTGAAAGTGAAGGCTGGGGGACCAAAAACAAAAAGAAGAGAAACCTACATTATGGTGGGAGTTAAGGGTCAGAAGTGATCGTGGCTGTTTCTGGACATTTTCGTGCCCTAGGCAACACACCCCATTGGTCGCCCCGAGGCATGATCATTTTACACTCCGCTTTTGTTCTCTGTCATCCTCTTTATCAGTCTTCAGGTACCTTTACTACTAGTCCCTTTCATGTATTATCTGGTTCTCGGTTATGTTCATGATATGAAATGGATCGTAGTCTGATTATCCGTGTTCCTTTATGATTCTGACATTATCCAGGTTACTTTTCATCTGTGCAGGAGGGTTTTTGATAGATCTAAGGGCTGAACAGCAAGTGTTACAAGCACGTAGATTTTAAAGTAGTGATTTTTGTGTTAATGTGGACAACCATCTTGGTTACTTGGTGATTACTACTGACACTTTTATGACTGTACCATCTTCTGTTACAGACTAAACGCTTAGCTCTTTAACAAATACCTGAAATGAACCTCTTCTTATTAAAAGATTTCCTATTTTAACTTCTCCATCTCTCAATATGCTCTATTTCATGTTCTACCAAACAGTTCTCATTAATCATTATTATTGCACAACCCTCTGTGTATAAGGACATTGAGTAAATGTAAAAAGTCATTATCACATTTGCCTATCGTTTACTTTGGAGTCTGTTTGTCCATTCCTGGTTACAATTTGCTGGCAGGCAGAGTGAGAGCTTGTTTGAAAGCAAAGGAGTGAATGAGGGCTCTGATCCACTGAAGTTGGTTGTGTTTGTACTTAGATATTCTGCTTGATGACAGCTTTGAGGGCAACCTGCGCAAGGAAGGCCGTAGTGTGCGAATAGTGGTGACTATCAGCAGTGGGATAAAAACTACCAAGGTTGGTGAATAGAGATTTGTATTGCTTCCTCTAGCTACAGTAAAGCCACTAGACTGTGACTGAACCCCTGTGTTTTGATTACTTTGTCAACTCATCAGGCTACACAATTCCAGGAGTACTTGATTGGATCTATAGGTGTGAGCGGCAAAACCAAGTGGGACGTCCTGGATGGTGTGATCCGACGCCTTTTCAAGGTAAACGATACAGATCACGGCTCTTATTTACAGCACATGTCCCTGATTTAAGCGTCAATCACGTTAACACAAGAGAACCCCCCCCCTCCCCGCCTTCGCAGGAGTACGTGTTTCGGGTGGACCCCCTGACCAGCCTGGGTCTCAGCTCAGACAGCATTGTCTGCTACAGGATGGGCGAGGTGATTCGCTCCCACACTTCTGAAGTGCCTGAGCTGCTGCCCTGCGGCTACTTGGTGGGCGACAGCAATGTCATCAAGGTCAACCTCAAAGGTACGGCAGCAAGGAAAACAAGGAGTTTCTATTTCAAGACCACTGCTGATGTGATGAAAGAAGGTTTGGATTCGCAAGGGAGGTGTATTAAAGAAACTGCATTGTGATTGAGTGTTATCAGAGTGTGTATTTACATCTTCGTCTTCCTCTGCATTCTTCTTCTGTGTCTCCTTCCTCCCCCGCCCCTCCTAGGAGTGAAGGAGAACAGCATAGACAGCCTGGTGTTTGACACGCTCATCCCAAAGCCCATCGTCCAGCGGTACCTCAACCTGTTGATGGAGCACCGTCGCATCATTCTCTCAGGACCCAGTGGCACTGGCAAATCCTTCCTGGCTGCCAAACTGGCCGAGTACATCATTTCCCAGATGGGGCAGGAGGTGACCGAGCACAATGTAGCCAGCTTCAACGTGGACCAGAACTCCAGCAAGGTAGAAAACATCATAATATTTGTTGTTCAGGTGTTTTATCAAGTGTGATGTGATTGATTGATTCCTCCCAGTGTGATTAACGGATGCTGGTAAAATATTGCAGGTCTAGAAGAAGCCTTTTTCACTTTGAGTTGGAGGTAGTGAGTTTGCATCCTCCATTTTTTTTTTCCATTGTTTCTGGGCATGAGCAAAATATCTAATACCGTTTGAATAACAGACCTCAGGGTGAGCTGCACAACCAGTAGCTATTTTGAGATATGTTAACAGCAGTCGGCAGGATGCAATTCTTTTTAGTTTTGCATAATTAAGGTTTGTCCAGAAGACTGAACAGCAGAGATGCATAGAGATCAAAGTCGATATCAAATGGTTCATGTTATTATATGTGCAGGCATTTCAACCAGTAAGTGAGGCGAAAGCTACGTTTAAGAAGCGACTATATATGCACTCATGCACTGGAACACTGTATAGACAGCAGGCGGTATAAGTCTAATCTTTTTATAAGTGGTTCAATCAAAACGTTGCATCTGACTGAGCACACACATCTTGTACCGTCCTTCCCCAGGACCTGCGTCAGTACCTATCCAGCCTGGCAGAACAGTGTAACTCTGCAGAGACAGTCACAGAGCTCCCCACTGTGGTCATCCTGGACAACCTCCACCATATCGGCTCCCTCAGCGACATTTTCAACGGCTTCCTCAACTGCAAGTACCACAAATGGTGGGTCCTACTCACCCTCAATCCACACTTCAGTGTTTTGTTATAAGTCAGCTCTGTGTCTCTTATCGCTAACATAATGCAGCTGCTTCTGTTTTCAGAGACTAACTGTATTTTGTTGTGCTTGTCTCCATTAGCCCATATGTTATCGGCACCATGAACCAGGGAGTTTCCTCTTCTCCAAACCTTGAGCTACACCACAACTTCAGGTTTGTGATAAAACCACAACCCTCCTCATATATGTCTTTATGTTGATTAAGGATTTTATCAAATATACATTTGTTATCAGTTCTTAAAAGTAATTGTGTGGATTTATTTGCCTTTGTGTTGTTATCTGTAAGATAATTGGTTTCAGGTCTTTATCAGCATGTTATTTTTTACAGATTGTAAACAAAAAGCATTCTTCCACAGAATGATGTCATTATGTTTGCATAATTGGCTTTTCTAAATGAAACTGAACAGACTGTAATGCATGTTCTCAGTCAGGCTCATTTCTGCTTGGCATGTTCCACAAGCTGATGATTTTGCAAATGCAAAGTGATTAGGGAAAGCGTATGATGAACCAAACAATAATTTAATGTGACTCCTTTATAGGGACGTGAAATAAGCCATGAAATGCCTGGAATAGCATGTGTAATTTGCTGCTTTGATGGGAATTTCAGTTTGATCTTGAACTGCTTTATTCCATTTAATATTATTAGTAACTGATGATCTGTCCTGATGCAGGTGGGTGCTGTGTACCAACCACACTGAGCCAGTCAAAGGTTTCCTGGGCCGGTTCCTACGGCGGAAGCTGATAGAGACAGAAATCGATAAGAACATGCGCAGCAATGACCTGATTAAGATCATCGACTGGATCCCTAAGACCTGGCAGCACCTCAACGGCTTCCTGGAGGCACACAGCTCCTCGGATGTCACCATAGGTCAGCTCACACACACACACATTTCACTTTCTAGTTTCATGTAATCTGACCAGTATTCAAGCCTGTAGTCTGTCTACAATACACTAATAATCAGTATTTAAATATGTGTGGTGAAACTACATCTTCCATCTAAGCTCATACATCATCTTTCCTCCTTGTTTCCACAGGTCCCCGTCTCTTCTTGTCCTGTCCCATGGATGTTGAAGGCTCTCGGGTTTGGTTCACTGACCTGTGGAACTACTCCTTGGTACCCTACCTGCTGGAGGCTGTTAGGGAAGGGCTTCAGGTGTGCCTAATACTCTGATTTAATTCATATTAACTTTAAGGCCATAAGTAGCTTTTTTTTAATGATTTCTATAGATTTTCTTGCTGTAACATAGATTCTTTTTATTACTCCTGCAGCTCTACGGAAAAAGAGCAGCATGGGAGGATCCGTCCAAGTGGGTGAACGACACGTACCCGTGGAACGCCACCTCGCTGCAGCAGGAAGGCCAGTCGCTGCTCCAGCTCAGGCCAGAGGACGTGGGATACGACGGCTACAGCTCAACAAAGGAGGGAGCCTCATCCAAACAAGTGTCTCAGAGTGACACTGAGGGAGACCCACTGGTGAGACAGACCTAGAAAACATTATTATTCTGGTGTCTAGCTAAATATTATCTGCTTTCTGGAAAATGTTAGGTCTTTCTGGAAAATGTTAGGTCTTTTAGGTTTGTGTTCCTAATTCCCACCTACAGCTAACATTCAGTGCAGCAAAAATACAACAAGTAAGAGGCCTGGAAATGTAGAGAAACCAAATACAAGCAATGTTATCATAAGCACATCATAAACCGTATCTGCGTATGGGAAACTCTTATGCTGTGCATGTCATCCGTTATCTATTATCCGATTGTTGGTTGTGTTTACAGATGAACATGCTGCTACGGCTGCAGGAGGCAGCTAACTACTCGAGCACGCAGAGCTGCGATAGCGACAGTACCAGTCACCATGACGACCAGCTCGACTCCTCGCTGGAGTCGGCACTATGAGACGCCAGACCCTCAGACCCTTTGAACGTCCATCACTACCACACGCCACCCATCGTAGTGCCATGTGACATACATATGAAAAGTTTTATTGTTCAAAATGGTAAAGCTGCCATTTCAAACCAAACCTATTTTTCACATAATGATGGTGCAATATTAAATGAAATTATTTTATGTTTTCAACAGCAGTTGCCAACTTGATCAAATGTTTAACAAAAATCATACAGGTTGGACTATTTACGTTTTCTAAGTCCAACTTTGCATATATGTGTCCGCGGGACGTGTCTGATAAGTCACCACTCCCAGGAAGTAAATCACAGCCTGTGCTCAGTCATCGTGAGCCACTTGGTGCATCGGAATTGGAAACTGGATTTTTTTTATTTTTTTTTAACCCGGTTTTATCTTCAGAAGTTTACAATAAGGGGAGGGGGGGCAGGTTTTGTTTGTGTGTTTTGTTGTTTAAAGAGGTGCTTCTCATACCACACATGGACACACATATAAATGCACTTACAACGCAGGCAGCGGGAGACCTTCTAATCAGAGGCTTTAACGGGTTCAGGTCCTCATTTGACCAACAGTCCAGCTCTGCCAAAGTGTCCTTAAACGAGACACTGCATCTTCACCACCTCTGGGGTACTTGACCACATTTACTGAAGGAGGCAGAATACTGTAGTGTTTTGGGGTGATGTAATGCCCTCTGGTGGCCATGTTGGAGTTTGGAAAAGTGCTGACTGCTTTTTTTCCCACTTACAAAGTTTGCTGATTGAACTGACACCTCACCTATTAAGGAGTAGAGTTTAAAGAGCACTGGCTGTTTACCACTATATCATCTTATTGAGTGTATTTATTTTTTCAGAGCATAACTTGTGCACAGGCAGTTCGGCATCTCTGTGATGGCACCAGATGTGGTCGATTCGAAACATGTGGGAAAACCTCCACAGCTCACCTCGAATCACAAGAATTACATTATCGCAACACACACACACACACACCCCTCTTGGTGCTGGTCTCCTGCCCTGAACCGCCCCTCGGTGTCAGGCACTGCCGAGCCGCTCCTCGCTGCCCTGTAAGCACAACGAAAGTGCATTGTCTGTGTGTCATGCAGCCACATTGCTACTGTGAAGAAAAAAATGGGACAAGTGCCAATGTTTCCCTTTGATTTACTGCCAAATGCACACACACACACACACACACAGACTTCCCATCAAAATGCAGAGCTGATTGTGATTGTAGACTTAGATTAACTTGTGTTTGGCCTTTGTCACTCTGAAAGCCTGCGGGGTCACTCCTTTGCTTTAAATGCACCATGAGAATATCAAGCAGTGCCATCTTTGGTAAATTACCGAAATACAACTGGTGGTTCAATTAAAGTCTTCACGTGTTAGACTGTCGTGTTATGTCTTCAAGCTTTGCTCTCACCGCTTTTAGTTTGGCTCTTCACTTACACGGTGTTGAAAACCTAGTGGGTGTTGTGTATCAGCTGCAAACCTACCGCTACTAACATTATAGCCTAAGCCAAGGATCATTAATTACTTCACCGACATAAAATTCAGACGTCAAGAGCCAGAACAGTGTCAAGTCACGTCTCCTAGTCTTTAAGGGCCTGCTCCTTTTAAACTTAAGTAGAATTTCACGTGAGCCTGCGTACGAGCAAGAACGCAAAGCTTGACAGGCATAGCAACGGTAACTAACAGGGATGCGACTTAACAAACTGCCAGTTGCAAACCTGTAGCATTTTGCTCATCCCGAATGGAGAAGGTAGAGTTTATGCATTAGGGAAATTCAGACAAAAAACGGAAAAGCAGTCGACAGAATTCTTCCTGACTTGAACAGAAATGAATCTGTCTAAAGCTGAATTGGATGACGCAAACCTGACAGAGTTTTCTGTCAGCTGTTCTGCGGGTTCGCTCCGCATCCACACCCAACTGGGGTCCGCAGTCTACCAAAAGAAGAATTGAAAATAATTTCTGATGCAACTTAATCAGATCAGCCTGTGAACTGAATAAGGGAACAATGACATTGGTGCTTTCTCACTGCCTTAAATGTGCAAAAGTATGGGGAGGCGTCTCCTCCATTAGTGAGAAAACGATGGCTAACGATAAAGATCTGCTTCCTGCTACATCAAAGATGCTGCTTATAGTGGGAAGAACATTCTTTTGTTTGTTCCTCCAAGCAGTGTGTTTTTGTTTCCTGACCGCTAAAATAGAGAAGAGTTGACGCTATATTTGAGTTTAAAACCGACCAATATTGTAAAAACATTTTTAAAAAATGGGGGGTGGGGTTGTTTTTTTAGTTGTCGTTTTGCGCCCAGTTGAGCTGGGCTCACTTGAACTGACAGGAGCACAACCAAACGGTTTTGGGTTTTCTAG
Organism: Macropodus opercularis; assembly: GCA_030770545.1. NCBI lineage: Eukaryota > Metazoa > Chordata > Actinopteri > Anabantiformes > Osphronemidae > Macropodus > Macropodus opercularis. Next base: position 9,452,454 of record CM061108.1, on the reverse strand, counting down.
CTTGACGAGCATGTTTTGAAGCTTTCTAAAGGGGTTGCATTAAGAAGAGACCTTTACCTTTACGTATGCGTGTACTGGACGGAAGCCATTTTGAATTTTGATTGTCCTCTCTTTGTTTAACAAGTGGGTTGGTTTTGCACACTTTGAGGTTGGGGGGTGGGTTGTAAATACTTATGTCTTGCACAGTGAATCAAAGATGCATTCTGCCCTCTTGATGTTAAAGTATGCTTAACTCGCTGAGTAAATTATTGTACTTTGAAAACAGAAGAGAGAAAATATGAAATGCAAAAACCTCAACACTCTGTCAGCAACAGATATGTGTCATGTGGTGATTGGATGTTTTGCCTATGCAGGAGGCATAGAGTGTACAGTAAGAAAACTGTTTTTAACTCACTGAAATCACAGTAAGAACAAAAAAGAGGCACTTTTCCGGTTTCCTCACCCTGACATTATATCCTCTGGATCCTGTCTGTGTTTAGGAATGCTCGTTGTTCCTTAGAAGCACTTCCTCTCTGGACATTTTAACCCAAGCTTACCGCCACGTGAGGCTTGCCTGCTGCCCGAGGCGCCGAAGCTGACCCGACACCGTACTGTATACATTTACCTACAAAAACCAACAGGTGCTACTAGTCGAAGCCCGTCAGAGAACCCCGCGAGTCACATTGTCTCGACCTCAGGACAATCCTATCTTCTACAATCCTACATGTGTTCAGCTTCAAGCGTCTCTGCAGCCAAGCCTCCGATGATGGTTTGCACAAATATCTGGCTCATTTAGCCAACAAGGGTGTGTAGTTGCATGCTTAGGGTGTGGTTGCCATGGTAACAGATGCCCATATACCAAGCCTGAGCTTAGATCTCCCATATTTCCCCCTCCCCTCTCAGCTACTCTACACTCTTGTTGTAGGCCATTAGTTCCCCCGAGCTAGCCGAGCTTTACGCCATGAACAGTGTACACCATAGTGTTGATAATCAGCTGGTCCTCTTTCCCACTTTACACTTTCCAAGTTAAATCTCAGTTGAAAACCATAGCATTTACGCTGGTTTGAGAGAGAGTTTTCTTCTTTTTGGGTGAAACATTTGTCCTTAAATGTTTTATATTTTGTACATTTGTATGTAACATATCATGTAAATAGACAGAGACAGTGCTTTAACTCATCTGGAGGATTTTGTAGTCTTTGTAAAGCCCTAATAAATGGTATTTGGTGTCACAGAAAGAAACAATACGCTTTTGTCTTTTGTGTCCATTTAGAAGTAGGCTTTTAATAAATAAAATAATGAAAATAAAACAAAGTTTTGAAATGGACTGAGGCTAGAACGTAACAGTGGTGATGATCTATTTCTGACATTCTGACATATGCATATTCAAACGTAGGTAATATCGTGGGAGGCAGCCCGTCAAATTAAAAGTCCTCACAGCAATACTATCACGTAAATTAGACTTTTATTTTGAATGCCTACGTGACATCTTTAACTTCCCTTTCCGGGCAGTAAGGCGGTCGTGATTGACGCTGTAGCAAAAATGGGGCGAGCCGTGTCTGTAACGGAGTCAGAAAGAGCCCTTAAAACGTCTACATGTAATGGAGGCGGCGTGGTTTTACCGAAACATTCCTACTGGTTTGATTTTTGGGTGTTTGTCCTGTTTGACCTCGCGTTACTTTTCTTTATTTATTTCGTTGTTCCTTAAAAGGTAAGCGGGGTGGTGCTAATAAGTTCGCAGCTAGCGCTAAACTGAGCTAGCTAAGTTGCTAAACTACTGAGCTAATGCTGAGTGGAAGGACATGCAGTATCAACACAGATGGTTTAAGCTCTGTATATTCTTTATAATGTCAACTTTCGGAAACGTATGCAGAAGCTAAGACGAGAAGCGTCTTGGTTACAGTGTGGACGGAGGTGTCGCGATCCACCCATCACCTGAGTAACTGCGAGCTAGAGGGCGTTTGTGCTACTTAATACCAACGCGATCAGATGACCACACAGTTCGAAACCAAACCAAATTAGCTTAATGAGTAAATATCTTGTTTTTGTGTTTGTTGGTGTACAGTGTTTAATATTTTTTACGTGTTTTATTTTTGTTAAAGGTCACTGTGTGTGGGTCCCGTCCTGCTTTCAGGAGTACTAACCAAGCTTTGAATTTAACATGATGTTACTGGATATGACATCCCAACTCTCAATGGATCGGACCATGGAACTACAAGTTTTACACGTGCGGCCTCCTGCTTCACCATCACGAGATCTGATCCACAGAATCATTCCTGCTTTCACTTGTTGCCAGTTGCTCTGGACTGACTTTCTTCTTCAACGGACTGATACTTTTGCCATGGAAGAAGAGAGAAGAAGGCAGAGAGAAGAGAGCCCATAAATCAAATAAACAATTTTACTATTTAAAAAAAAGTAAGAATGATGTCATAAATTGTACCTGCTGTAAAATCACTAACACATTAGAAATTAATAGAAATGTTCTAACCAACGCTTAAGCCTTCGAAAGAAAAGAACAGTCTCACATCTAGCAAATCAACCTCATGCTCCAACATCTGGACTGTGATCACACCAACAGCACAGGATTCTACCTACACACCATAAACAACAATGTGTTGGTGCAGAGTGTGATTCCAACCCAAACCCAAATTGTTGATCTTTGCACATGGAAGTCCTACAAATAAAGTGTTCAGTGTCTTTGATAAATGGGTATATGTTAGATGTCTTGTAACATGCACTTTTGGCTGTCATGCCTGGTGATAATTGTGTTTTAAATTTATTTTGTGAATGTCTTGGTTAATGACACACTAAAATTGCTTTGTTATTTTATAATTTTCATGTTTCGTTATTCTTCCGATTTTTTTTTTTATACTGGGACTAACAGGCTTTTGTTTTGTAAAGGAAAACATCTGACGCGCGTGTTTCCGGGTTGTGATGCTCGCAAAAGAAATAGATAGCTACCTTATGGCACTTTGATAGCGGCTTAAAACGGATTTTGCATTTAATTTAATCATGGAAACAGTTGCCGCTTCGTGTCCAGAGGAAAACACAGGTCTGCTTTAGCACAACCTTTAATAACGTAGTCGCAGAGAACACATTTACTTCGCTTGATTAGCGTCGTTAGCTCGTAGCTGAAGCTAACTCTTATGGCTGTGATGATGTTGGTTAACACGCCCGGACTCAACAGCAGCTCAACGCGCAACTATTCTATAATATAAATGAAGACGTGCTCTTAAATGACTTTGTGAACAAAGGAGCTTGTGGGTCTGAGCAGCTCAGGCAGCTGTACTGTGTAGCTAACGTTACCCCTCTTGCATGTCAGTCACTACATCCAGTCCTGCGCTGGTGATGTGATACGTTTGACCCGTAAACGTCCACTTTTGGACTCTTATTTATTTAATACTAACGGTGATTCTGTACGTAAGTGCATTTGTGGCACCTACATATCACACGATGACATTTACCAATGTATTAAATCATGTGACTCTGTCTGTTTAGATATATTCCTGCCGCTGTCGTCCTTGCGGCTGCTGATCCCTCCTCTGCGGCTGCTTTCTGCGGCGATGTGGCAGGTGGCCCAGCGCGGAGATGTTCTCGATTATGAGAAGCTGAGTGACTTTGTGACACTGGTGACGGACGTAGTCCCAGACCTGCTCAGTGCAAAGCAGAGAGGCAGACTGCTTCTCGATCTACGATCCAAAGTGAGTGAGTCGGCGGCTTTCAGATAAGTTCAAGTTGCAGTAACTTGAATAATTATACAATGACCTTCCGGTTAATGAAGTGTCGCAGCTCTATTCTATCCCTGCGTCTTTCCCTCCAGATTATTCTTGAGTTGTGCAGGAATGAAGACACGGCCACTGCCTTGTGTGTACAGCCACACTTGGATCGAATCCGCCCACCGGGATACACAGGGGTCAGTAAGAGCTGCGTTTCACTAATGCAATATTACAGTCCCTCTTTCAGCATAGATCTGTTTCGTCAGATGTACCTTGTATGCGTATGTTCCTTTGATACACTCCCACAAACAGTGACAGTTTGTTTCAGAGTGGAGACGCAGAGGTTGATGCAGAGACGGCCATTTTCGTGGAACTGATCCAAAAACTTCTGAAGGAGCCAGCAGAGAGGGAACATTTTTACCAGGTAAGACAGCTCCGTGTGTACCCCCAACTGTTTTTCTGTAGAAATTCACTTTGGCGTCCATTGTCTATCCCAGGAGGTTTTTCCAACAGAATATGGCCTCAGCTATGACAGAGACATGCAGCTCCTTGTGTGGGAGTTCCTTTCCAAACTGGAGAAACTCCTGCCGGTACCAGACCTTGGTCAGGTAGGATAAGACATTACAGATTTTTATTAGATTAAAAATACTACTGTCTTGTGAAATAAGTTATTGCTGACCAGTTTGTGTTTGTATCCACAAACCACAGACCGTTTCATGGCTGACCTCTGCCCCCTCCATACTGAAAGACTGTCTAGAGGCGCTGTCTAATCCTGACAACCTGAGGTCTCTCCTGCAACACCACAAATGCCTTGAGCACCTCGGCACACAAGGTAAAAAAAAGCGATAGAATTAACAGCACTTTATTTAACTATAGTAAAATAAGTCTGTCATTTTAACAAGGCTGAATTGGTTTGTGATTTCTAGGTACCACTGTGGAGATGTCCACCCAGGTCTTCACCTGCTCAGAGTGTCCATTTTTCCACATGCAAGAGTCGTACCTACTGCTACATATTGAGCACAGTCACCCAGAGCACTATGGCAAACTGCAGAAGGCTGCGGAGACAGCGAGCGCACCCAAGAAGAAGGTCGATCGCCCCGACTTCCCCAAGCCTTTCCCCATCCACGACAGGCCTGACCCTCACACGTGCCAGGAGTGCGGCAAGACATTCACGCGTGTCTCTGATGTGACTCGTCACCGGCGGACCCACACAGGTGAGCGCCCGTACACCTGCCAGGAATGTAAAAAGGGCTTCAAGAACTCATGGGATCTGACCAGACATCAGCGCATTCACACTGGAGAGAGGCCATTTCTCTGCGCACAGTGTGGCAAACGCTTTACACAGATGGGTTTGCTCAAGCTTCACTTTGAAAGGTCTGCCTGTGGCCAGACTGTGTCATGCAACCTCGCCCTAGACTTGACAACAGAGGTTGTAGTAGCAGAGGAGAAATCTGACGGTCAGTACAAATGTCAGAAATGTGACGAGAGCTTCAGTAGCATCCTGGAGCGGATGAGGCACAGGCAGAGGCACGTGGTGGGGCGCCAGTACAAATGTTCCCTGTGCGACAAGATCTACAGCCGAGCATCAGACTTGAGGAGGCACCAAATGAAACACACGGGCGAGCGACCGTTTGCCTGCGAGTGTGGTAAAAGCTTCACACACGTGTGGCTGCTGAATAAGCACCGGCAGGTCCACACCAGGGAGCGCCCGTACCCCTGTACAGAGTGTGGCAAGAGCTTCACTCAGCTCCAGATCCTGAACAGACACCTGCTGACTCACAATGGCCAGCGGCCCTTCCAGTGCTCCTACTGTGAGAAGAACTTCACCCAGCTGGCCAGCCTCACCCGCCATGAGAGAATTCACACGGGCGAGCGGCCGTACCTGTGCACCACCTGCGAGAAGACCTTCCTCACACATGGAGAGCTGGTCAGACATCAACGCAGCCACAGCAACTTCAGGCCATTCAGGTGCCCACAGTGCCCGAAAAGCTTTAAAACGAAGCGCGCTCAGGGCGAACACCTCAACACACACACAGGTGAGCGTCCATTTGCGTGCACACGTTGCGGGAAGAGTTTTTCCAAGTCGACCACGCTCGTTCGACATAACCTGACACACACGGGGGAGCGACCCCACCAGTGCGTTCAGTGCGGGAAGACTTTCCTCACGTCCGGTGAGCTGCTCCTCCACAAACGAATCCACACGGGAGAACGGCCTTACCCCTGCACGTACTGCGACAGGAGATTCAGGTGCTCCTCCGATCTCAACATGCACGTCCGAACTCACACCGGGGAGAAACCACACAGCTGTGTTTTCTGTAAGAAGAGCTTCTCTACGTCTACGAGGCTGAAGAGACACATGCGCATCCACATGGAGAGGAGCATAGTGGAATCATTTAGTCTTTGAATTATGGTGTTATGTTATTATTCCCACACAAAATACCTTTAATGTCATTAGAGTGTTACACATGTTTTTTCTCAGTTGGCGAGGAAGCAGTTTGCTTTATAAAACTAACTTCATTCATAAAATTGCAAACATAATCATCAGGTGTTTTGGAAGGAAGACCAAAGTGCTCATTTTACTGTTTGTTTATCTCGGCTGGAAAACCAATGTACCTGCAGCCTCATGCTTTAAATTTTGTTAAGTAAAACTTTGTTTCCATTACTTGTTTCTCACACTTATTGGAGAAGAAAGACACATACAGTGAACAAAAAAGATTTAAATGTATGAAAATGTATCCAGGTAAAAAAAAAGCATCGTTGTGATTTTGTCTTCAAATCACTGATCTGTCCACAAGGTGTACAGTTTATTTTTAAGAAAACAATGTAAAACTAAAATAAGTTTGTTGGAAATAAGATGGTTCGTAACAGTTTGGACGTGGCTGCGTTTGTGCAGCAACGCTGTCAATTCAATCAAGAGGCAGGGAGAGACACAAATGTGTAAAATATGGGGGACGATAAAGACGCCAGATGGAATTGAAGGTCCTTTTGCAGTATTTTTCTGACAATGGCGAAGAGTTTAGAAACTGCTGATGAAGCGGATGTAGAACCCAGGACCCCACTGTGCTACTGTATCTCATGTCCGCTGTCACAAACCCTTTTTAAATGGGAGTCAATGTGGTGGTTGTATACATGGAAGTGCAGGGGCTGGCAGTCGCTTACGTGGCTGGCTGACGCGTTTGGGGTGCTTCTTTTTCTGTCGGAATTATGAGTGTCCCAAATGCAGGCACGTTAATTGACAAATATTAAATCATATATATAGTTTAATAGTTTTTTTTTTTAGTTTTTTAGTAGACATGACTGATACTTATCAAACATTTTGTATAGTAGTTGTTTAAAAAGAAGATCATTTCAAAGTTTTTGCAAAGGATGAAGTAAAAGTCGGTTTTACGAGCTTTGAAGGACCAACTGAATGCCACACTTTCTAGGGAATTGTGGGGAATGTTAATAGCGGCAACAAAAAAATCGCCAGGTAATTGTACTTTCTCGCCGTGGCGCAACTTCATTATGCTCGTCTTCAAGACACGCGTATTATTTTATTCTACAACTTAAATCCACGTTGGACACTTTTTCTGTTCTGTTTTGGAGTCGTCCTCAGCGAATAACCCGACCGTGAACGCCACCCCGCTAACATGCCCACAGAAGTGAAGCAGAGGAAGAAAACGTCGTCACAAAAGCAAAGCGATGAAGTTTCCCAACCGTCGGTTCCGAACAGCAGAGGCGATGCTGGCAAAGGGAAGACGGAGGCCGGAAACCGCCCCGGAGCCCAGAACCCGCCTCGGAGCTTGGACGTTAAAAGTCTCCTGTGCCTGTTGTCGCTTGTGGCGTGTGGAGCCCTGGGATGGTGAGTTCACGGTGGAGCATTAATCTCCTCTAAGTTGATCTCGCTGAGAGAGTGATCGTGTCTGTTCCCAGGGTGGTGCTGCGACAGAATGAGAAGGTTTCCCAGATTGAGGAGAAATACAAATCTCTGCTGGAGAAGACCTCGAGTCTGTCCGACGTGGAGGGAGAAGTATTCAAAGTGTCTAAAAAGGTGAGGAGAAGGCGTCTAAAGCCTCATTTCACAGCCGAGCAGACGTTTCTCACTTTACCTGCTACTTGGTTGTTAGATAATAGTAAATAAACCCAAAACTTCAAGTTCAAGTTATTCAATATAATCAATGTTTAGTTTATTTGTCAGTAATACGTCTTTTTGATTCTGTAGAAAGAAAACCAGTGTATACATATAAAGTTGTAATTACATATAGACAGTCACGTGGGTTTTGCCTTTTAATAATACCGGTCATTTGATCATTAGAAAGTTTTGAAAAGTTTAAAATGATTCTTGCATCCTCTTAACATTTCTGTTCACCTCTGTGCACTTCATTTAAGACGTCCCCTCCTTTGTGCATGAGCTTTGTTTCCTACTGACTCTATTATATATGAAAACTGGGGACAGCATGGCTCCCACACAAACAGCCTCCCTGTTTTGTGTTGCGGCTGCAGCTTGCCGCCTCTGAGGATGACCTACAGAAGGCGCTCTCCACCGTTTCCTTGGCGACGGCACTCCAACAGGACATCTCCACCCTCCATGCTGCTGTCACGGCGATGCAGGCAGATGAGAACTCCGCCTCCCGTAACCTGCAGACAGTCAACGCCCGCTTCCTCAACGTGACGGAGACGTGGCAGGAGCGCCTGGCGACCGTCTCCTCCGACTTGGCTGCCCTCAAGGCTGAGTCACGGGAAGCTCACGCCGGGGCCACCGAGCGGGTGAACGAGGCCGAGCGGAGGGCTCGGACGCTGGCGGAGAGGTTGGAGGAGCTTGAGGACAGCACGAAGAGGAACGCCCGAGCTCTGGAGCGCACAGAGGACGACGACGCCAAGCGAGTGCAAGATCAGCTGGACTGGAACACCAAACAGATCCACAAGCTGGAGGAGCAGATGACCAGCCTCACCAAGCGGGAAGTGGAACTCAGCTTTGAGCTGCAGGAGCAAATTCCCCGCTTACAGGAGTGTGAGGAGCACCTGCCGCAGGTGGAGGAGGCGGTGCGCACCATCCTGAGGCTCGGCGGCGATCTGAGCGGGGCTGAGAAGAGGCTGGAGGAGCTGACGTTACAGGTGTTTGGCACGGAGGACAGTATGCTGAAAGCCGTTAATGAAATCCTTGAGATCCGACAGGAGCTGGATACCCTGCAGGCTCACAACAGCATCTTGAAGATGAAGAACGAGCTGTCCGTAGTTAAAGACGCAGTCCGTGAACTCGCCTCTGTGTTGAGGGAAAACAGGGTGGACAGCGAAAAGAAATCTGACACTGAGGAAAGATGGAAAGATGAAGAAGAGGAGGATGTAGAATGGGAAAAGGACAGCCTCAATGAGCTTTCTCCAGCTTTTCAAGAAAACCTCGCAGAATGATGCTATTATTCACATTTAGAGCATAGGAGCAGCGAGTTCTGACAGTTTAACATGAATCTTCTATAGCAAACGTTAATGTTTGTATAATACTTTCTGTCCCCTGACATCACTGTGAACTACACAAAGAATCTGGTTCAATGCTTTGGTTAATCCATCATCATTATTTTTATACCAGCCTTTAAGTTACTGACACTGAAAAATCACTCGTCATTGTTTCAAATATTCTGTAGTTTGTTTCTACATTTTGCTGATTCTGTCTCTGGATGAACGACTGATCTTGTTTTTAAATGAATTATTACATTCAGTTTTTCTGCCTCAAGTACTGTAACAATTTCATCACTGGGTTTAGTTAATATTTAATAAAATCACCTTTTTATCTTTTAAAAGTCTTAGTTTTTTTATATGTACACCACTTCCTCCTCTTCTTTCTGCTCCTTTCACTCACTTCATGGTCTGTTTCAGTGTGAAGGCATCCAGCTGATGCTTGAGGATCTCAGGGGCCAGCGGGAGCCTGGGCAGCTCCAGCTGGGGGGTATGGAGCAGGACGTCCAGCAGCTGAAGGAGTGGGCTTCTGGGCTGAATGAGAAGCGAGCTCAGCTTCAGGCGAGCCTCGCCGAACTGAGAAGCGCCGTGGGACAGATTGAAGAACGCACCTCAGCCATCACTAAGGACTTCACCAACAAAGTATGTCCAGTTACAAATATCTATTTTTTCATATCTCGTATATTTTTGTCAACCTCCTTCTCTCCTCCCCCTCTAGGTGGCGTCGGTGAGGACAGACGTGCGCAGGATGGACGGCGTGAAGGCTGAGCTGGAGACTCTGCTCGCTCAGGTTGGAGAGCTAGAAGACAAGACGGCTCAGGTGGAGCGCAGCATGGTCAAACGCATCGGGGACGTGTTGGCCAGCAGCATCGACAGAGTGTCAAATCTCCGCGCTGCGTCCGAACGCAACGCCAAGGCTATAGATAAGCTGCGCAGGAACATCCCGGAGCTGGCTGCAGCTGACAAACAGATCTCTGAGCGCTTGAGGGATCTGGAGAGCAGCAGAGCTCGTCTGATAAGAACAGTGACCTACGCCAGCGACCTCAAACCAAAGGTGGCTACTATTAAGAGGGACTTTGGGGCGTTTGAGCCCCAGCTGTCAGATCTCACTCTGCGGATAGGACGACTAGCAGAGGATCTCACTAACAGAGAGCAGGAGATCGCTGAGCTCAGACAGACTTTATCTAACCTCACCGCAGCACAGGGAGATGTAAGTGTTACAGCTCAACAGGTTAGTGAAATAGCTGATATATCTGATATAGAGACGCACGTGCAAAGATGAAAAGCATCACTCACGCGGTTTGTTGAAATAAATCTGGGAGATTGTTAAAACAATGTGGTAAGATTTCAGTTTTATCTGACATTGAGGAGCTCGAATGAACTGGGAACAAAGTCCGGAGGACACTTAGAGATGATACTGTAAATTATAACTTTATTAGAGGTTGAGAACTTGAATAAATGTCTAGATAAATATCAATTATTTATTTATTTAATGAATAAATATTTAGTTTGGGTTTTAATAGGATTTTTGCAGCACACCTGTCAGTAAGTGTAAATTTTCATTCCCACCCCATATATAAACAACAACTTCACGCCAGAAATAATCTTTCGTTCGTTTTTATTCATGTCAAAACATCATAAAAAGGCAGCGTGTAGAAGTAAACAAGGGGAAGCTGTTAGAGTTCGAGGTCCCCAAAAACAGCCCTGGCCCTGAAAAAGTAAAGTCTAACAGTCCAAACACTAGAAAATCAAACTACAGTGCAGAATAAAAACACTCATTGTGATGTGAATTCACAGATCAGCAGTCGAGCTCTGTCCCTCTACGTCCTGATTTATTCGGCTGTTCTATTCTTATGTGCGCCAGTTCATCAAGTTTGAGCAATGGATCTTCATAGAAGTAGCTAAAAAGTGACGTATGGTCACGTGTTTTAGTTTGTTGGTGTCCTGATGTCTCTCCTCTGTCTTGCTGGGGGCTTTGGAGAAAGCCCGTCAGTGACTGCGGGTGTGTCTCCTGCGTTTTAAGGAGACGTACTCGACTTAACTTCTAGCTTTATTCCTCGTCCTCCTCAGCAGTTTCTAAACTCTCCTGCTGCTCTGGCTCGAGGCTACTCCTGCTGCTGCTGCTGCTTTCCTCCAGAGCGGAAATCCTCTTCTCCAGCTCCTCCACCTGCTCGCCCAGACTGGAGTCCTTCAGAGCTAGCTCGTTGTGGGCGCCACCCAGAGCACCGACGTTGGACTGGATCTCCTCCAGTCTGCTTTTCAGCGCTTCCAGCTCCTCCGCGCCAGCTTTAGCTTCCACCACAGCGTCCCTCTGGGCAGCGATAGCGCTTTCATGAGTGGCGTACTTTGCGAACAGTGATTCCACTTTGGAGCTGATTTCTGTCAGCGAGCCAGTCAGGGAATCTTCGCTCTCCTTCACCCTGGCTTCCAGGTCATCAGACTGTTTCTGGGCCTGAGCTGCTGCCTCTTGCACCTGCTTCTCCACGTTACGAGCAGCACCAGCCGCCTGCTCCACCCCGATCTCCAGTGTCTCTGTCCTGTCCTTCAGAGTCTGAACTCCAACTTCTGCTGCAGAGAGCGTCTCCTTCAGACTCCCCACAGCCTCTTGCACTGCTGACCTCATCGTTTCGACTTCTTTAGACAGCGAGGCCACCTCCTGGTTGCGAGTCTGGAGCTCCTGTCTGACGGCACTTATCTGGTCTCTGAGTGAACTGGCTGAAGAGTCGGCGTCGTTTTTGGCGGTTTTGATTTCAGCTACAGCGCTGACGATGGCAGCGAGCTCGTCTTTGAGGAGGGCAGGGTCTTCCATATCACCCAGACGGGCTTTGAGGTCAGCCAGCTGGCTCTGCGCCTCGCCCTGGGCTTCGGTGAACTCGGCCACGCTGGCTGTGATGGACTGACTCACCTCAGCCAGTCGCTCCTCCACCGTTTTCTCCAGAGAGGAGAAGTCCCTCTCGCGAGCCTCCTTCACCTCGTTGATGCCCTCTGAGAGATCCCTGAGTAAATCGTTCTGGAGCTTCTGAAGAGCTTCCTCCACCCTCCTGGTCTCCACTTCTCCCCTCTTCATTCGACTGACGGCCCCTTCCAGCTCCACTCGTGTGATGCCCACCGACGACTCCAGCCCGTCCACAACACTCCGCAGAGATTCCACCTGTACGAGGGGACAGGAACATCTATCAGAGGACAGTTTCAGACCTTTTTCATTTATTTTACATGTGATGAGGTTAAACCTTCTGGAAAGTGGAGGCTGAGTAAAGCTACTTCCTCTTGACATTAATATTAATATTATTGTTATTCCTGTTCCACAACTTGTTTTGTTTTTGTTCCTACTGATCAGTCTTTGCAGACTGTGTTTGTTTGTCACTTATATTTTAGTTGTCTTTCTTTTGAGTGTGTGCAGTTATAAATCTTACACCTTAAAGAAACAGGAGCAAACATCACACCAAGTGCTTCAGGGGCTAACAGCCCTCTTTGTTCACAGGACGGATACTCGTAAACGTCCATGTTTACCTCTGGTCTAAAGCTGCTTTACATTTCAGTTTAGTGAACTATAATAGCTTTGCTGAAGATATTCAAATATTGATATTTGTGTATGTACAATTATATCATAGTTACACACACACACACACACACACACACACACATTATACTTAAAATGCAGGAAAAGTCACTACAGGAATGAGGAAAGAATAAATATGTTAGAATGGAACTGGATGAGCACACAGATGAGTTTGTGCGCAAGAACTGACCCTGGGCTATAGGAAATAAAACCTGTTAAGTGTCCATTCGTGCGTTAACAAATGGAGGATGCGCTCTGGCAGTGATAACTCATCTTTATCTGCCCTGAGCGACACGACACTCGCCCCTGCAGCCGTTGCGCGCATTTCATTTCATCATTTCCCACCTACCTGTTGAACCACGGTCTCCATTTTTGCGCTCAGCTCTGCGCTTCGCCGTGCGCTCTCCTCGTGGCTGCCACTCGTCCGGCGGATTTCTTCCACCACTTGCTGCAAGTGAAAAGCGGCAAAACCCGCGGCGCCAATTAACGCTGCGTAAAACACGGCGGTCACCAAATAGCCGAGGCAGCTCCCGGACCGTGGCCCCTTGGAGCCCGAGCCGCTCGCTCCGTTGTTGCCGGCGCTCTTCTGCGTTTTCTTGACAACGTCCTCTTGGGGGGACGCAGCGCTCTTCTCGCTGGAGCTGGTCTTGTTGCGGCTTTTCGTCATTGTCAGAGGTTATTCCCGCTTAGATTTACGCGCGTCGGTTGTGATGTGATGTGATGTGATGTGATGCGAGTGCTGCTGGTTTTGCAGTCGTGGATGCAGAGTGTTTCCAGTCCAGGCCCACTGGCCGGAGCAGCGTATCAGGGAGCGCGTCGTGTCTCTCCGCAGGGTTTTTCGCGTTGATGTATGCGGATGGGGGTTGTCCCGTGTTAAACTTCTGGCTCTGCCTGCTTACAGTCTAATAACTACAGAACACGATTTACCCTACGATGCGCTTGTCTTCTGCTTGCACCATCTCTCTGTCTCCAAATGGTTTAGGCAACTTTTCCCACTGCTCCTGCAACTAAACTTTTTTTTTTTAATTTACAAGAAGTGAGAAAATGCCACTATGATGAGGACAAAGCCGGTGATCACAGCCTACTTAGGGTTAGGCATCGCAGCGACACATTCATTTATGTTGTTACAACCCAACAACGCAAAAATAAATAAATAAATAAACACACACAAAAAAAGCAAAACGTTACATTACAAGGAGGGGCTGTTTCCTCCTTTTACAGTTGCCCCTCCTTTCATACGTGGCACAGTCCCGACGCTACTGGCTGACACGTCCTGCGATTGCAGCTCTGCACCGAGGAACCGCTTTCAGGTCCCGCTTCCACAGACGTCCCACGCCCGTTATAATTAAAAAAAAAAACCAAAACAAGTCTTTAAAATGTGCACTGCCGTGTCCTTTTTCAGTGTAATTCCCTTAACTAACAAGTGAGCATATAAGGATAAGAAACAGAGTAATTGTAATGAAATTCTTCACAAGGCTCCCTAGTCGTTCTTTTATTATCTAAGGATATATATGTTGATGATTACATGTTTATTTTTGTAGATAGATGGTTAATTGTCAATCCTTCATCTAGACACTAGATGTCGCTAAAAGAGCGCGTGTAGACTAAAAAAATGAAAGCAAGCGCACTTTTGTTGCCAAATTCAACGTGGAATATAAAATTAAAATGGTGTTATTTACAGAATCTAATTATTAAGTATATATTTCGTCAATATACGTTGCAGTATAAGTACAAATGTCGGTAGACGTGTAAATACGCGTGGAATAGAGATATTTAGTGAGTTAGCGCAGGTAAAGTGTGTTTTTCTGTCTTTTCTGAGCAGACCCCGAACGCGGCATGACGCAGTGACGTCAGACGCCGCTCCTCCGACTCGCTGGCCCCTCCAGGTGCTCGCCGTGAGGTGTTTCAGCGAGCGGAGCCCGTTTCGGAAGCGTTATCGGCGTATCTGCATGAAATGGCCTAACGCGACCAACGTAGTCTCCGAGTCCGCCCGTCGCCCGGACGCCTGAAATGCCGCTCCGTCCGCCCACGGCCCCTCAGCTGTCAGCACGAAGCGGGAGCCGAGTTGAGATGAAGTCCGACGCCGGAGTGACAGTTTGACTTGCTAGCCAGCCAGCCAGCCAGCTAGCTAGCTAGCCAGCCGGACATCTCCGACAACCGGCGGCTCGGATAACGGATTTTACGCGACCATGGCCGGGCTCATAAAGAAGCAGATCCTGAAGCATCTCTCCAGGTCAGTGCTGAGCGATGGGTGGACGTTAAGCAAGACGACGACAAAGGGCGCTTCAGCCCGTCAGGCGTTGTTAGCTTTGCCACGCGCAGGTGTTCGCTTTCGCGGTCGTTCTCCCTCTTCTGTCCCCGGTCGCTGTCGAGCTGCCAGCCGCGTTTTACCGTCCGTTCTGAGACGTCGCTCCCCCGCTAGCGTGCTAGCATCGGGGCTAGCTGCCGAGCGGCGGAAACCTTTTTTTGTTTTGTTTGTGCCTGTAAAGCAGGTTGAACCGGTTGGGTGAATGGGCGAGATTGTTTAAAATAGCGATCATCAGCGTCGTAAATCTCGCCAGCTGGGCTTTTAATTTGCATTTATGATACGACATTTGGCCATGTGTGAGCTCAAGGGCGATTCAGAAGGTTTGTTTACACTGGATTAAATCCGATCTATGTGCTATTGCCACACTTATCATCACTATTAATCGCGTAACACACCGCACGCCGAACCATTTCTACAGGCGTCCTTAATTTCTATCACTGTTATTGGTTCGAGATGCGTTCACAGGCTCAGCCGCTCGCTGTGTTAGGCTGCTTATTTATTTATCGCCGCCGTCCTGCTGTTATGGACAACATTCAGCCCCGTGTGCTTGACGTGCATTATTTATTCTTTTCCGTAAAAATCTCAAGAGACTTGAGCTTCACACACGCAGCAGGGTTTCCCTTCAGTATATTTATTATAACCTATAAAACAGTAACCATCATGTGTAGTCATCTCTAACTTGATCAGCTCTGGGCGGGCTCGACTTTAATACAGGTCATAGGTGGCCTAGTTTCAGCAGGCAGGTGCCTGTATTTTGTAAAGATGAGGTCTTTTAAGCTCTCAAGAAAATGTCTGTGGTGGCTGAATTGTGACTAACTTGTTGTAATGGTGTTCACTTTGCCCTTCGTAGTCTCACCTCCAGTAATCCGACAGCCTAGATTTGCAGCCCACACCCCGTGGTTGGTATGTCCTTCGTTGTCCTAGCACTCCAGGTTGCAAAAGTGTTTCAGCACACGACTGTGTCTAGTCGCAACACGATGAGCATCAGCACTGCAATCGCTGGAGGAGGAGGAGGAGTTGGAGCTGTTCTTTTTGGGGCTTGGTGTTTGAGCTGCTTCTATTCTCCTGGTCAGTTGGTCCAGTCCCCTGCTGTCTGCACTGTTTACGCATCTTCCTGATTTATCAGCGGCCACTGTCGCGTTCGAGTCCGCGCCGCTGTGTTGAGTTATTCATGCGTAGTGTAGGTGTTCTTACACAAGTACTAGCTGTGTCGTGGGTGTCAACATGGCAGCTCGGCTTCTGCTCTTGCGCTTCGCAGGGGGACACGCGTCTGTTTGTTCCTGTCCGTGAGCAGGACTAGGCTGTCGGAGTGAGGCGGCACCGTTCCATGACACCATCCTTACAGTCCATTGAGTCAGAGGTCTGCACTGGCTGTTCCCTCTCTGGCCAAGACAAGTGCACTGAAGCATGCACGATATATTAAACTAGTTGAAACAGCCTTTTCTGCAGTGTGAACTGTGTTTTTTGGCAACATCTCATGTACAAGGACGAACCAGGGCAAATTTAGAGACTTTTTTTTGACTTGTTGATGAAGATCCTAAATCATCCAGGTGAGGCTGTCTGGCAGTTGAGTCATGAGAGCGTAACCATTCATGATTAAGTAATGAGTGTAACGATTAAGCATTTCACACAAGGCTGAACTCAGGTATCCCTTGGTGGCGACCAGACAGGATTATTGACAAGACTCTGACACAGTAGCCAAACAAAACTGGATGCTGCTGCACACAGTGATGTACAATTAGACCAGATGTTCTTTATGGTGATGTGTTTCTTTCCTTTTCCGATCAGTCCATCCGTCAGTTTTATGCTTTATAGCCTCTGTTCACTGCAAAATATGCCGTGTGAGATCCATTTTAGAGGTAATTAGGGACATTATAGGAGTGTTGGAAAGTTGTTCCACAGGCTTTTTCAATTCAGCGGGTGCCAGTCAGTCCTTTTTCAGTGCAGCTTTAGAGCTCAGCGTGAGTGTTTGGGCTTTTTATGCCTGACCCTATCCATCCTGCAGTAGCCGTACCATGCTGCAGCACAGTGATGGAGGAGTTCATCACCAGTGTTATTGCTCACTGCTGGTGGGAAGACTATTATGGCATGAGTCATGACTGAGCGCCTTGCTGCGGGTGTCTCATTGGTGTGCAGTTGTGAAGTACGTGCTCTCGTGTGCCTCCTTCGCACAATTCTCTTTCCTGAGTCTACTGTTTCTGGGGCTTTTGCTTCTGATAGAAACTCATTTCACTCGATGTTGCCAGTATTATGTCATAATAAAAAGCTAGCCAGTACTTGGGAGGAAACTGGAGACATGTCATATAATCCCACACATAAAAGGAACTGCACTAGAAATTATAGAGGAAGGTTTTGCTTGCTAAAACAAGCTGGTCGCTGTGAGTCACTCTGACCATCTTTCCTCAGGCTCCTCTTTCTGGCACTGATGTAATCAGGCTGCACCACAAGTGCACTGTCAGAGCAGGAAAAAGCTGGGAATGTCTGCCTCTCTATCCACAGAGCTCTGCTTAAACTGTGGAAGACTGTAGCCTGCTTTGTGCCTTGCGGTCGAGGAAGAAGCTACACGATCAGCCCTGCTATGGCAGACATTTTGGACGGCTAACACGAGCCGATGATTAAGGCAATTCGTTTATTTCAGTGTGATACGTTTGATAGTTTTTAATAGCTCCTGTTTTCCCCACGATGAAGAAAACATGCATGAGGCACATTAACAGAGATTTGACTTTTGTCCTTGACAGGCAGATATAGTTAAAATCTCTTTATGGTCCTGGACTTGGTCCAGTGACCTCGGCCCTGCTGACTGGAATAATAGCTGTAGTCTGGAGAGGAGACATGAAAGGGAAAGATAAAGGCATGTGAACCTAATACCTTCTGCCTCTCCGCGTGACATGGATTATTCAGTGTTAGTACCCTTGATATTAAACCGCTAATTAACGTAATGTTACTTTATTAATTACATCTTTGGCTTATAAGTAAAGAAGCAAGACGTGGCCTGGAGGAGGAGTGAGGGAAGCTGGCTGGCTTCGCTTGTTGACACTCGATCAGCGGCAGCAATTAATATTTCACTGGTCATAAGACCGAGTACTGCAATAACAACATCCATCTCAGTGAGTCTGAGCGTGTGTATGCCCGCGTGAGCGCATGTCTGCACGACATTATCCATGTTTTGTTTTGTGCGAGTGCGTTTCTCGCCCTGTTCCCCGCTTCACCGTGCCGAGTCTCTTATGTTTATCTGCTGAATCATTAATAGGGATGTTGAATGAATTAAAGACGAATCTGACGCCGCCTGCAGAAGGTGTTGAGGGAAAGGTGCAGGAATTTGACAGAATGAGTCATTTAAAATGTGGAAAGATGACTCACTGGACAAAGGAAGCTATCCAGTTACTGAGGGGCTCCAGAAACGTCACCACTCTATGATAGCTGGTAATTGTCATCGTGCTGTAACTGTGTTTGTCCCAAAGTTAAATACAGTTCGAACTGTGGCCCGTCCTCCTTGTTTTTTGGACAGAAGCTATTTCTAGTCTCGTTAGCTTTGCCTTAGTGAATCCTACGTGGTGAGGAGTTATCAGAATGAATAGTCTGTCTGAAGGCGTTTGTAATAAAAGTCCACGTGCTAACCTACTTCCTGGACATCATCAAGTCATCATGTGTTTGTTGTCAAAGTGAGCTTTGATCCGACCCTATTTACAGTCGCATGAGGTAAATGTGTGACAGATTATCTGAGTAACAAGATTAAGTCTAATGTACCTGTGTTCTATGTGTGTGAGAGGGAGCCTGCCTGGTATGTACTCACTTTAGCTCTCATGTACTATAACAACAAATCACATAAAACCCAAACCCCTAAACTCACTGGCAGTGTCATGGTGTGTTTACAACGTATCCAGTATCCTTATCCCTGTCTACACTATGCGAAATCAATGCAATCTCTGTTTTCAGACACTGGCCCAGGCTGAGGAAATGCACAGTTCTATGAACCACTTAGTATGTGGCCACTCCGCTAACTATTAACCAACAAACAAACCGAGTAGGAGGAGAAGACACTTAGGCCATGGACATGGAGTTTGTGTGTGTTTCAGTCCATGTTGTTAAGCCAAAGAGATCAGGCACAAATGTATTTTTAACACCCTCCACACGGATGTTTAAAAAAAACCAAAACAGTTGTGGATTATTTAATTATAACCAAGTGTTTGCACCTTTTTTATGAACAAGTTTTCTGTCTTACGTCAGCCCAAAGCTTTCACCTCTGTTTTTACGTCAATAACGAGTAAAACAAAGAGTCTGGACTGGACAAAAAGCGCAACTTGTCTGCGTTTTTGCCCGGCCTCCGTCTTGGCCTACAACAGTTTCCCCCCAACCGTTCCCCAAGCTGCACTTCAAGCTGCACTTGTCATCTGTGTCTCGCAGGTTTGCCAAGAACCTGTCGCCAGATAAGATCAACCTGAGCACGTTGAAGGGGGAGGGTCAGCTCACCAACTTGGAGCTGGATGAGGAGGTCCTCCAGAGCCTGCTGGACCTACCCACCTGGCTGGCCATCAACCGCGTAGAGTGCAACAAGGCTGCAATCAGGGTGAGCGTCGCATCATATTAATTTCACCACACGCACTTCGTTCTGGAGCTTGAGTGCCGACACACCCCTTGTGACTACACTTTCATTTATTCCAAGGTCCACTTACCACCACTTTGTGTCCTCTTCCACATCATGACTTACTCTCGCTGTACTGTTGTTGCTGTCCTTTTCATTCTTTGTGATTTTTGCCCGCATGTGTCATTCTTTGCCGGCTTGTTGCATTTACTCAAATTGTTGGCTCTGGTATCGACAGCACGTGCAGGCTCCACACCCATGATATAGTCCTGTTCCGCTGGTTTTCTGAGTTTACAGTTAAAACGGGTAGAAGTGAAAAGATGCGTGTCTCACTTCCTCATTTGCAAGAGCCACACATCTTCCCGTCACATCCTCTCACAGCTTCGGTTTAAAACACTGTCACACTCCGGAAAGAAACGTTACTTTATTGAACAAGCAGCTTGAAAAACGTTAATGAAGTCGGTAGCTGTAGATTTCTTAAACGCGCCAATGTAATTAGCAGTAATTGATTTTGTGAATGAAAGTGACACACATGCGCTCGCACCCCCTACTGGTACCTTGCAGCATTTCTACAACAGATGCAAGCTTGATAAATTACGTCTGATTACATTAGAGACACAAATCCCAAGCACTTTCCCACTTCTTGATTTATGATGCCTGAAAGAAAAAAAGAGAACACTGCAATTGACTCTAAGCCTTTAATCCTGTTTGCTGTATAATTTGACTTTAATAAAGAGGCTGTATTTTGGGGATTAATGGAGCTTTGGACTCGAATGAAACAACCTGCAAGTCAGTCCAGACCCATCGATTTCCTCTTTCTCCTCCTGCATCTCTGATGCACCTTCCGTGCTGTGTTGAGCTGATTTAATTCTGCACTGTTGAGTTGCATTTAATTAGATTTGTATGTCCCATTCGCCGGTAATTTCATTGCGGTGAACCGAGAGGCCTACTCCTGTCTGAGGGACTGATGCGCTGTCCTGTTTTCATTGACAGATACCATGGACGAAGTTGAAGACTCACCCCATCTCACTGGTAAGTTACACTGATAAATAATTTCTCTTCTTGAGGAACATTCAAGAATTGCATGTACAGGTGTAATAGGACAAATTAACCACTTATACAGCTGCATATATTACTAACTGTCCAATACGGGCGTGATGCATTTCACAAGGTGAAGAGCAGAAATCCACTGAAGGTGTTGTAGTAATAGCCATTGTCGGTGATGATCCGGGTTGCATAGAGCTGCACAAACACGCTGTCTCCCGCCTCCAGCTGCACCACAGCCGTGTTGGTCGCGCTGTCTTGGGTGTCGTTGCTTACCGTCCCCCAGGTGGACACCACCCTCTGACTGTTCATCATCAGCGACACCACCGAGTTGGGCTGACCCGAGTTGTTGTTGTACAGAGTGTAGCTAAAGTAGTAGACCCCCCGCACCATGGCAGTGAAGATCCCAGTGGCTGGGTTGTAGCCACTGCCAATGTTGGAGAGGATTCTTTGATACTTCAGCGGCGTGTCTTGCATAAAGGGACCCACCGCGCTTCCCAACGCAGCGGAGAAAGCCACGTTTGCTGTAGCGGCAGTAACACTGTTCGTGAGGCTCTGCAGCTGCTCTTCCTGAGCCTTGTTTACCTTCCAGAGCTCCTCAGCCTGGCTCCTGATTGATGTCAAGCTGGCCTCCATTGTGGTCATTTTCTGCATCGTGGCGCTGAGGTTTTCCTCCAGTTTGCTTTGCGCTTGTGTCGCAGCTGCCAGCTTCTCCCTCATGGCAGCCACCTCGCTGAGCAGGGCGCAGGTGTCAGGTTGACAGACCGCCAGGCTGGTTCCGGTCCCCAGGTAGCTGGAATTCCCAGAACACATGCTGCTGGAAACCAGCAGCAGCAGGAGAAACATAGACTCCATCTCGAACACTTGTCTGCACAAAGTACTGTGTGTGGTCCACAAGCCACAGTCCTTTTATATATATGTGGTGTTTCGCAACATGTTTGATAAGCTGTTTTGATCAACAAAATATAGATATTTGAACAATAGATATCAGTACAGCGCAAAACTAAAAGTGATCTTTATCACACACTATCAATATTATCAGAACCACATGAAACCGGAGCTTTGTGTGCAAAGAAAGCACAATGGCTATTACTCAGTATATCATACAACACGATGGTATCACACCTCCGTCAGTAGCAAAGCTTTGAAAACATTATACAACACTGTGGAAAAAAAGGGGGGGTGCATATGAGGACATGCTAATATTATATAAGAGGCTGCCGCATGAAGGTGTGAGCTTTTATTTCAAGGGTTTTTTATCTCCAGACAGGCTTTGATGTACAAAGCGAATTATACGTAGGCAGCTTCCAAGTTTCCAGTCTTCATCCGTTTTCAAGTAATAAAAGGCCAAACAAGCTGCCACAGCCAAGCCCCCTGAGTGAAAGCATTCTATTCTCATGGGATGAGGAAAACCCGTCGCTCCAGACTCACCTTCTTACATGATAGTTAGATGAAAGTCACTTGATTAGTGTCTTGAGACGAGGAACTGACCTCCTGAAACACATTGCAGTATTGGTTTTGTAATGGTTTGCAGACGCTGGACAAAGTGGTGATGGAGATGAGTACCTGTGATGAACCTCGCCCCCCCAATGGCCCGTCTCCCATAGCAAACGCATCAGGACAAAGGTGAGCTCCGAGCTTATTTATTTCATGTTACATCATCAACTGAGGTTCCGTAATAAGTAGCCTCAACCAGTTTGTGTGTTGGATAATCTAAGGTATGCGATTTTGCATTGAAATGCTTGATCTTTCTGCCGACTTACTTGCTGATGTCCTTCACAGCACTGGTTAGTCATACTCCTTTGTACCTGCCTGTTGCTAAGCACCGCTTATCGCCTTACCTTTACCTCACTCTCTCCACCCATGTCCACCCTTCTTGTGGTAGTGAATATGGCTTTGCTGAAAAGGTGGTGGAGGGGATCTCCCTGTCTATCAACTCCATAGTCATCAGGATCAGTGCCAAGGCCTTCAACGCCTCGTTCGAGCTGTCCCAGCTGCAGGTCTACAGCGTCAACACCAGCTGGAGTATCAGCGACCTGCGATTCACACGCATCCAGGACCCTCAGAGAGGCGAGGTCAGAATAGTTTAGCTTGTTTTGTTTTCACGTGTCCGTTTTTGTTTTGTTTTTTGAACTTCTCTAATTGCCCGTATGCTCCAGATCCTGACATTTAAGGAGATAAGCTGGCAGATGATCCGCATCGAGGCCGACGCAATCCAGAGCGCCGAGCACGAGATGCTGAGCGCGCCCATCCGCCTCATCACCAACCAGTCCAAGATTCGAGTCACTCTCAAGAGACGGGTTGGTTCCATCTATGAAATTTCTCTGACATGATGTGAAGCAGAACTTCTCTAAGCAGCATCCTTAGAGACCATACACACAGAGGGAATTTAGAAAAGGTGTCCTAGTACGTCACATCTGCCTAATGCATGTTTAAACCATTCACTCTGCCTGACATAGATAAAGGACTGTAATGTTGTGGCCTCCAAGCTGATTCTGGTCCTGGATGACCTGCTCTGGGTGCTGACGGACTCGCAGCTGAAAGCCATGGTGCAGTATGCCAAGTCCCTGAGCGAGGCCATGGAGAGGTCCGCTCAGCAGAGAAAGAGCATGGCCACAGAAGACCAGGTACGTGCTTATCTTTCTCCGTCGCTCCACTGATGCCATATGCCGTCTGTCTGCCCACACCGTGTTGCCTCTCACTGTTGCTATTACCATCTTTCAGTCTCCTGTTTTCTTGCCATATAAACGTGTACATATATTCGTCGCCTACTCAAATTCACACATATCCATGTCCAAGATGACTTCACTGTTCAGTAGCCGGTGTTTTGTGGGATTTGGCCTGACCTGCCATCTGCTGGAGAGACCGATTACTACACTTTGAAGCACTTCTCTTACTGTCTGTCCTGTTTTTGTTCCCCAGGTGTCATCAGCACCACCTTCAACCCAGCAGGTGCGTACCCAGCAAGCAGCCACAGCTGCTGACCAGAACGCAACCATGGCCAAGTTGTTCAGCGCCTACGATGTGTGCGAGACATCCCACCACCTCCAGATCACACACCTCGACCTGCACATCTGCGACGACATCCACGCTAAGGACAAAGGTATCAAGCTCCACAATGTTACGTAGGGTTTTCTTGTTTCTAGCCTCCAATGCTAATTCACCAAGCTGTTTGTTTTACTACAACTTCTTCACCTTTTGTGTTGCAGCAGTCAATAAAAGAATAACAGGTGGAGCCATGCAGCTGTCCTTTAGCTCCATCACTCTGGACTATTACCCTTTCCACAGAGCAGGTAGCACAGTAGCACCTCACCTGTTCCCGTTCACTCTCATCACCTTTTTTTATGTCAACCAGGACTGATTTAACTACCTGTAACTGATCCCACCAGGTGACAGTTGTGCCCACTGGATGCACTACAGCGAAGCCACCAAGACACGGGAGGGCTGGGCTCGAAACCTACTCGATGAGTTCCGAACCAACGTGGAGATGTTGAAGAGCGCAGCTCGAGACCAGCAAAGCTCAGCCCCTGCACATGGCTCCCCACAGCATGGTAAGCTAAACAAATGGACGAGTAGCACAACCTGTTATGCTGGCTCGAACACAGCACCACACTCTTTATGTCATCCCTTTTGGGTTTTCTGTTCTCCAGTGTCCCTTAGGGACGATGTGTATGCGCCTCTAGGAAGTCAGGAGATAACAGAAGGAGGAGTAGGGCTTAGGGAAGCAGATGAAGGTCTCCTACAGTGGAGCCCACACACACAGCCTCCAGCCCAGTGCTGCTGGTGCCTAGAGCCAGGTACCACGGTGTGTGCGCACGTTTTGGTGCGGTGATGCACACGCCACGTGGTCGCGCTATTAGTCTCGCTCTATGTTCTTTCATTTTAATTTCTCCCCTTTCTTCTCTCTTTTTCTTTAGGGAGGATAAACACATCTTCCACCAATTCATTTAGTCCTCCTCCCCCTTCAAGCCCCAAGACCCAACTTATGTCCAGCTCCTTTGTTCTCAGGATGGCTGACTTCAGCATTTACCAGGTCACTATAAACACTCATAATAGGCATATATTAATTCACGCAGATCAAACACATCTTCTCTACTAACTTTTGCCCTTTCGTATGTTGCAGGTGTCAACAGCAGACCAGCGTCGCTCCAGCCCCAAAACCATGATCTCCTGTAATAAGAAGTCCTTGTACCTCCCACCAGAGATGCCAGCTATCCATGTCGAGTTCACGGAGTACTACTTCCCAGATGGAAAAGACTACCCCAGTAAGACGGACTCGTTTTAACACTCAAGCTACTGTAATTCAGCAAAGTAGAATCCCACCGAGAAACATCTTAATTAGTAGGTCATGATGAGTGTAAAGGATGCTGCACAGGTCCGGCAACGGCTCCATTATAGATCTCGTGCTCCCATTCATTCAGCTGCGAGAACCTCACCGACAGCTGTGTGAATGAGAGGCCATTGATTTTTTTCGAATTATGCCAAGTACTTCAGCCTTCAGCACATTGCTAACTAATTGACTCCATTGGAAATGTTATACTTGCTTTTACAGGTTTTTGTCAACCCTTAGCTGAGACTACTTCCCCAAGTTAGAATGGGTCTCGCATGGACAATCCTATTTGAAGACATGAGTCTCTCCCACCTAACCTCGTGTCTCCTGCCTTTCCAGTCCCATGTCCCAACCTGTACGCCCAGTTAAATGCCCTGCAGCTGGTTCTGGATCCCCGCAGCCTGGTGTGGATCAACCTCTTTGCCCTCGACCTCAAACAAAGTCTGGAGCAGTTCATGGAGATCTACAAGCTCAACGATTCTCAGACACCCGAGGAGCATGTTGACGTCAAGGTCGACGGCCTCATGCTCAAGGTAAAGCGGAATGAACTAGAGGAGTAAAGTGTGGCATGTGTATTCTCATGTGTATTCAAAAATGTAAACAAACAATTTCTTGTCCCCCCCCCCCCCCCCTTTAGTTGGTAATTCCCACTGATCGGGAAGCATCCTGTCCTCCGGACCTGCCCCGTTCCATCTCAGTGCAGACTTCAGAAATGGTGGCCACTAACACCAGGCACCCTGCAAACTGCACCCGCTCCAACCTTGAGGCCCTTCTGCAGACCTTCGAAGAGGAGCCCTTCTTCTCTTCGTCTTTCGTCTCGTTCCCTCGCTCCTCCTCGTCCTTACCCCTCCTGCATCCCGTCTTCCAGCGTCACGCTCATGAACAAGACACCAAGCTCCTCGACATCTACCGTGGCCTGGTGGTGCCAACAATGGGCACAGATGCCCTCAAGATGCCGGCTGTTACTGACTTTTGGGCGCTGCACTTTGCACAGTTTTGGGTGGACTATGAAGGCACGCGTGGAGGCAAAGGGCGGCCACAGCCCTTTGTGGACTCCTTTCCTCTCACAGTATGGGCCTGTCAGCCTGCAAA
The DNA here is from genome assembly GCA_030770545.1 of Macropodus opercularis. Classification (NCBI taxonomy): domain Eukaryota; kingdom Metazoa; phylum Chordata; class Actinopteri; order Anabantiformes; family Osphronemidae; genus Macropodus; species Macropodus opercularis. The sequence continues at coordinate 9,426,417 of CM061108.1, read as the reverse complement.
GCTTGTCCAACACCAGGAGAAGCTGAGGGGTGCTGCTGGATCAGGTTTATCCAGAAGCACCTCTGCAGAGGCTGTTACACGGCTGCAGAGGAAACGTTTATTAAAGGAGTATTACAGTACTGATGGTGTCCCAACATCATCTCACAGCAGTGAAGCAATACCACCACCCAGTAATGGACTCCATAAACCTCTCTCACTAGACAGTCTGTCTGCCTCCTCTTCCTCTTCAAGTAAAGATGCAGATGTGCATGTGTTGGTACATGTTCACAAGCCTTTAAGTGCTCAGGTATGTTTCTGAATAACCATTGTTTTCAAAAAATGCAGATTGTATTAAGAGGAAATTGAAGTTTGCATTGTTATTTGTTCTCTATTTAAATTTTTTTTTATATTTAACTTTGTCATCTGTGTGTTGACAGGTGAGCCACCGACAGTATGTGTTTCTGATGCAACTCCAGCGCAGCATCAAAGCCCTGCAGCAGACCCTACAGCAGGACCTGGAGCAGGTGGCGTCCAAAAGAGAACGCAAGGATCTATCCCAGCATCCTGCAGACCGTCAGGCATTCACCGTCTGTCTGGGCCTTCTGCTGAAAAGCGCAGAGGTGTCGCTACTCCTGAAACCTGTACCCCAGGCTGAAGGTTCAGGATCTCCTTTAGTGTCTGAGCTGTCACCTTCCGAGAGTCGAGGAACTCTGGAGCCCGGTAGCGACGCAGGAGAAGGTGCGGAGCAGGCTGAGAAAGGGAAAGTTGGCCCTAGTTCCGACTTGGGGGCAGCCAAGGGGTCCTGCACGGTGGATCAGCTGCTATGTGGTGAAGGTTTAGAGAATGTGGCTACACAAGGTCCTGCCCCCCTCATTCCCACGTTCACGTCAATACAGCATGCTGACGTAAATCACAAAGCCTTTGTGGAGGAGAGAACCCCAGCTAAGCATGCCGGAACGTGGAGCTCAGATGAAGGGGGCGAGGGGATGGTGGATGGGACTGTGGGTGACGAAATGGGACTTGGACCAGAATCAAAATCCCACACGTGCGACCCTCCGTTCGAACGGCTCGGCAGCAAAGACAAGGCTGCAGCTGCTAAGATGCCTCAGTCAATATCCAGGTATCAGTTTGTCGCTTAATTTTGACATTTAAAGGCTGAACCTTCCTCTTGAATTATGACAGAGCGATGCTGACTTAAAGCTTGTTGCACGTTTAACTACTCTTTAGATCTAACCAGAGGCCTCAATGAATTTCTCCCTCATGTTTCATGTTGTCCTTGTAACTTAGCTTTCACTTGCCATCTCCACGTTTCTTGGTGTGTACCTCCACTGTCAGACAGTGAAATATCATTACCAGGCAACAGGCAAGCACATGACGCTGCCAATATAAATGATCCTTCATGCACAATTAAAAGAAAATAGGGACACACTTTGAAATTACATTGCTCCATCATCCTGCTAGTGAGCCACTGAATTAGGCTAGTGAATGCAATTAGCACCGTGTCTAGTCCAGTACACGCCCATTAGGGCGTAGGCTAATAGGTTGATATAATTTGAATTGTAAACATTAAAAGAATTTAGAATGGGGAGATAATAATTAATAATAATTAGAATTAACAATTAAAGATTTACTGGTTCCAGCTGTTTAAATATGACAATTTTCATCTTTGTGTTTGTTCCTTATCAATTTTGATTGGGTAAATCATTAGTTAGTGAGTTAAGAGTCAAAACAATAATCAGATACGTAGGTAGTAGGTTGTACTTGTTCAAGTTAAACCAGGCTACAGTGTGGTGTGCTGCACCATGAGCCATGAATCTAGTGCATTCCTAGAGACATGCGCTCTCTACCTTCTAACCATCTTTGTTTCTGGAGACAAGAGCTGTTTGAGACTGTTCGTACTTCACATGTCTGGCGTCGTGAATGTCGGCCGCCCTGAAGCTGCCGAGTCTTTGCGTGCACATGTTTTCCATCTCCACCCTGTCGGCACTTCATGTATGCGTCATTTCTTAACTTCACTTCCTTTTGTGCCTCCTGACCTTTGCTTTGACCTGTGCAAGGTGTGTGTGTGTGTTTTCTCTCTATCAAGGAAAGGAAGTTTGTCTGTGGTTTCTGATCTTCTCAGCTCCTCAAACTCCAGCAGATCCACCTCCCTTTATTCCATGTCCAACATGTAAGGCACTGGATCTGTGACTAGCTGTGTTAATGAGTGTGTCTTCTCGTGATCCCTGGATGAATACAAATCAGTGCAAGTGTCTGTGAATCCCCGTGGGCATGCATTTGCATGAATGCATGACACACTGGTACGCGTCTGTCTGAATGTATTAGAGTCTTTGTTTCGCCATCTACCTGTTGACTTGGTGGTGATGGTAGAAATGAGATCGTGAGCTTCTTGTTGGCGTTCTCAGTCTCTGCAGAGCCTCTTTGATGTTGTCTGCCGTGATTTTTTTTCTTTAGATCGTCTCTGTCACTGAATAGCACACTTGGTTCGTACATGACCTTAAACAGCACCACACAAAGGAATGAAGCCATGTTTAATTCATGACTTGTGGGTGCAGCGGGCGAGCGAGAACAAAATTCCTCTCTGATGTGGTGAAATAAAAGCAGCAGAGTGAAGTTTTTTTTTTCTCTCTCTCTGTCTATACATTAACTATCAGCGAAAGTCTCTCTCAGTCAGTCAGCCATGTATTACTCGTGTTAAATGAGAGAGAAAACCATATAGTATGTAATCACTATTCTTATCTATGTTTCTTGTAGTGGTCGTTTGATGCGGGATCGCTCCCAGTCTAGTTTCTCTGTGTCCTACAAGAATATGAAAAAGAGCCCGTCCCTGCAGTCATTGGACAACATTTCCATTGACAGCTACCTGATGGAGGACGGAGACACGTGCAGCCTGATGGAGAGAGGTGGCGTATTTGATCTAACCCTAATACCGTTACTGTTACTCCGTTGCGATCAGAAGGTGGCAGCATTGTGCCTGCTTGGCCATTCTTGTGTGAAACGTGTGTGTGACTCATGTCCTCCCCGTGCAGACGATGTTTCCATCACGGGCTTCAAGGATGCCGTCAGCGAACAGAGCGCCACAGAGAGCGCCACCGAGGCCGCGGTTAATCAGCAGCAGGAGGGAGGCGTCTCCCCCGACACCGTCAGCGCTACATCCCAGAGCATCGACGAGCCCACCAAAGATATAGTAAGACACCCCCCCCCACACACACACACAAGCTACACAAACTACAGATTTATTCCACTGCCTTCACAGAATGTGATGTCTCATAAAAGTCTTCCCTTCTTTGGTTCTTCTCCGGCAGGTGTCGGTGCTGGTGTTGAAGGTGCAGTCAGTGAGTCTGGCCATGGAGGCGCTGGGTGAGAGCACAGCTGTGGCTCTGGAGGTGGGACGGGTGACACCCAGCCAGATGGGCAACGTCAGCCTGAGACAGTATCTCAGCAACCGCAGCCTGGGTAAGAAAAACCTGCGTCGTATGGTTCACGCTGACCGCGCATCACCACGTGTGTATTTTTTACTAAAAACTTATATTCAGGCTGTTTAAACGGCTGTTTTAATCACTGGGGCTTAATCAGTTACTGTCACTGATTTGAAAACGTGCCATAATCAATTTAAACCCGAAGCTTGAGACCAGCAGCAAAATCAAGAAACCTGGTTTGACACGCTGAGAGGAGTTCGAGCTGAGTAATTGATTTGATAATCCCCCACATTAGAGTTGTCCTGCTTTGTAACAGGCATTTTCGTTGTTGTGACGTTTTCCGCACGGAGCGATGAATTAATAATAAAGCAAACCTTCAGCTACGGCTCAGTAGGTTGACCTAATTGACACACACACACACACACACACGCATGTCTACACTTGTATTCAACCTGCCATGACTCCCCACAGGTATGGTGTGCTCTGTACCAATACCTGCCCAAAGCAGCCAAGGTAACCGCTGTGTTTCCATCCGTAACCTAACGTGCATGCTTGCCTCTGTGTGGCTCCTTACATCCGTGAGTGTGCGTCCGTAAACACAGTGCGTTCGTATATGTGTGTGTGTGTGTCTGTGTGTCTTCTGTCCAGTCTCATGTCCAGACCCAGGACTTGTGCTCGATGGCATGCCCTGCAGATGCTAATAGACGTAGCGCATCAACGCAAGGCGACGGCTTCGCATGGCGAGTGTGTAGTAGTCGGCACAGGGGCTGTGAGCGTTGAGGCGAGCTTTCACGGCTAGGTGGCCGGTTGCGACCCTCAGCGCGTGCATTCTATCCCGGACAAGGCCGTGCGTGACCCCTCTCCTCCAAGTCTGTGTGTTCCACTTACGAGCGAATAAATGCGGCCGTAATGAGCGAGCGCACCCATTATTTGCAACATTAGGCGCACAAACCTAACGCGTGCACGTGTTCGATTGAAATTACCTGCTGACTATTTTCACCCCTCAATCTTTTCTGCCTAATTGACCCTCTCTCCTCCTTCCGCTTTTCCCCACTGCAGCAGACTTTGCGGTTTCACTCCAGCGATTCAGGCAATGAGAGAAACGCCAGCTTTACCCCCCCCCTCCTCCTCTTTTTCTACACCTTCCCTTCTCAGTCTTCCTTCCAGCTCCGCCTCCATCTTCTTACTAATCCTCTGTCATATAATACTCTCTCTCTCTCCACCTTTCTTTCCCTTCATCTATCCCTCCCAAGGCCATCTTTTCTCTTCCCCCTCTCTTATCGCAGACACTCAGACCTTGGCTGCTGGCTCCTTCCCTCACTTTCTCTCTCTCCTCACCCACTTCTATCTCTTGTATATTTCCTTTTTTCCCTACACTCGTGTTGATCCCAGCCGTCCAGCAACGGCGATCGTTTTGTTTGACAGAAAAGTGCGGTGTGTGCTCATGAACATCTTTGTTCTGTGGTGTTAACCCTCTCCTGACTTTCCTTCAGAGAGCATATGCAGGACTGTGATGCACTACACACCGTCATAGCAAGATGATTTATTTATTTAAGTGGTCGTTTTCATGGCTGCGTGTTGTGTTTATTTATTTATTTTTCTGTGCTTGTAACCGTTTGCCTGCTTGCTGAATAACTATTTGACCTTTGACCAGGTTTAATTACCTTCTCCTCATCTGTCAGCTTCCACTTTGATCATTCCACTTCTTTCCCTCTTTCCTCACTTTTTAGTAAACAGGAATCGAGTCGGATTCAGGTCACGAAGGGGTGAAACGCACTCCACGTTCACAGCTTCTAGCACTTGGCAGCTTAGTTTTGTGGACTGTCTAATTCATAAAAGGTTGAGGAAAAAAAAAAGGCATTCAATTGTGGAGACTTGGTGGGAGTTTCCTCTAATCCCCAATCCTTGGAAATAATTAAACGTGAATGCAGTGAAGAACCCGTGGGGGGGGGAGCAGAATCTCAGTCTCCTTCAGCCCAGGTTTTTCCTAAATCCCACCTAGTTCTCCTTTTCTTGCTCACTCCCACTTTTTATCTGATATTCTGCTTTCTGTTTTCTTCATACCCTTCGTTGACACTTGACCTTAACGTGCACCCTTTTGTAAAATTGCAACATGGAGCTTTGCATTCCCTGCGTACATCCTGGTCCGTGGCCTGTGGATGCATTTATCCACGTTGTTTGTGAGAAGCAGGCTGACCTCACGGTGAAATGGCAGCTCAGGGGTCTGTGGCCCTCTGTACATGTGAGCGAAACATAAAACTGTGACAGGCTTCAAATATGACTAAACCCAATGTAAAAGTGGGTGCGTTTTAATATCAGGTGTCGGCCAAATCGCCTCCACAAGAGCTCGTAGCTGCTGTAGAGTAGTGCTGACCGCAGCGTCTGTATCTCCCTTCGCAGGTGGTGGCGAGCTCAGCTCCGCGTCCACCGGGGGCCTCCACAGTCCAAGCGTGCAGGCTCTTCTGGAGGGCGGGCCCCGCGCCGCCGCCCACTCCCCCCTGGCTGCGCACAACGGCTTCCTGCAGCTGCGTCTTCACGGATACGAAGCGAGCTTCCTGATGTCCACGCTGCGCAACCTGGCCCACTTCCTGGAGGACGACACCGCTCCGCTGGTGCTGCCCATGGAGATCAGCATCAGGGACACGCACGTCAACTTAAAGGTACAGTTTTCCATCAGGCTTCCTTTTCGGGGCAGATTTGCTGTGGACACCTGGATGTGCATAAACTCTCTTTCCACACATCAAAGCTTAGACTGATACATTCAACATGCCCCGTGTGTTTTTAAGGATGACGGTCCCTGCGACAGTTCCTCCGAGCCCTCGCCGATCTCCTTACACGTGGACAGTCTCATCATACACAGAAGCGACGACGGCTCCTTCTCTATAGGAGGTGACGCACACACACACGTTCTAATCTGCCAGATATTTCCACCTCCACCTCAGCAGTGATTCACAGCCATTACATAACCCACCAGAGTCCACACGCTGTAGAGCTACACCTCCTGATTCTCTTCTGCCGTTTCTTCCTCCTCAGTGGACCGAGCAGCGGAGGTCAAACCCAGGAAAGAGGCCGTGTTGATAGACAACTCCCTGAGTCCAGTCCCTGAGGCTGTGGGCAGTGTCTGCTGTGTATCCAGTGCCACGCAAACAGAGGCCCCGCCCACCAGCCCTCCTCCGTCTGCCCGGGAGAAGGTGAGACGTGAACTACGTGGACTAAGCGCAACAACTCCTGCTTCGCTTCGTGTCCTCCTACAAAGATAAATTGCTGAACAACAAAGAGTTTTGACTTGATTGTGCTGGAGGCTGAGCGCCAGTTTTTGGCTTTGCCAGGCTATTTCAACTCCCCGTTTGGCTTCCATTCGTTTGCAGTGGGAGTCCTATCTATGCAAAAGTATTACATTTTCAGCTGAAACATTCAGCTCCTAAAGATTAAAACGCCTCCGCTCGAAATAATCAAATAGGTGTTTTTCATGTAATTTAGAATTAAAACAAAACTCTTGATCGTCTTCTGGCTGCATTTACTGTAACACCGTTTAAAGTGAGGCAAACAAAAGCACTTGCCTCAGGCTAAAGACGAGCAGGACCATACCTCACTTAAACGATTCATTTATTCATCCTTCCTTACTTTGAGGATTCAGCCCCTTCTACACATTCATGGTTTTTAGTGTCCTTATTTCAAGACGGTTGAAAAGAACTAAAAGTACAACCTGCACAGCAGAAAACACACGCTGCATCTTTAAACCCCACACCTCGTGATTCTGGAAGATTGGGATTAGAAAAAGTAGTAGCATCCACTCCTGGATGAACAAAACGCCTCAGAATGCCCAGCGGGCCTGCAGTCTCAGGGTTATTATCCATCTTGAGCTAATTAAACGAGCCTGAATGTTACTGCAGGCACGATCACTCCATCATGATTGGAAAACGGTCGCATGGCACACTGCTAGAAGGTGTCGAAGTAGGTGTGATGTGTAATATAATGATAATTTAGCAACTTAAATGTGTGCTTTGCTGACTGAGCCGATGTGCCTGTTTTGTTTTTTTTCCCCAGATGCTGATGGAGGAGAACGAATGTCTGAAGATGGAGCTGTCCCGAGCCAAGATGGCGTTGGCAGAGGCGCAAATGGAGAAGGACTCGCTGCTGCACCGAATGAAGAACCTCAAACTCGGCCCCAGCTAGGAGCCGCCCGCTCGCCTCACTCGGCTCTCGCCGGCCTGCGGGGGGGGGACAAGGAAGCGTCGCCGACGGACACGGGCTGGATGACCGAGAAGCAACGTCAACAAGCAAAGAAAACAAGGGATTCCTTAACTCGGTGGCTCCCTGACAGGGTTGTGTGTCAAGCGAGCCAACGTGCGACGCCAGACCTAAAAACCCAGCCTGTGTGAAGACTCTAAAGTTCTCTTTTACACTCTTGCTTTGTTCCCTCGCAGAAGAAAAAGGAGAAGTGTGTGTGTGTGTGTGTGTGTGTGTGTCCAGGCTTGTGCCTACAGAAGCTCCCGTTGTGCAAGTTAAACAATCTCAGATGAGGTGTGAAGGGACACTGAATGTCATATCTTCAGAAGAATGTCTCAAAAACAACAAAAAATGATTTTGCACTGGACTGAAATTAATCTTGTAATTTAGTGTTGTCATATTCACAGAGGATGAGACTGATCACACTACTAGTCCTCGGAGTGTACAGTGTACATTGCATACGAATGTGAACTCAGCGGTTTTCTACAGACTTTCTAGTTGCCGTGTCTCGGTTGAATGTGTGTTTCGTGTGTCTCTCTCTCTCCCAGAACAAGTATTGGATGAATTTATATCTGCCACCCCACCCCAACGGTGACCCTAACACAACCCCCCGTCCCATTTTTCTATGCGTACATAGCTACTTAACATGTGCAGCACTTTTAAAACTGAGGCACTGCAAAAACAGCAACCAGAACTGTGAGAGGGGGAAACATTAAGTTGATGAAAGGTTTAGAGAAGTAATTTGTGGATGCTTACCTTCTAAAAAGCAGAAGAAGTAGAATAAAGGCACATTAACACGGCCTGACTACACGTATTTCGTATTGTTGCTTTTTTTTTTTTTTTTTTTTTTAAATGTCAATGTCAAATCTTTCACGTGTGATGTTTTTCACGGACGAACGTCGACTGCATCCGCCGCCGTCCCGCGCTTCACGCCTGGGCGACAACTGCCGGAGAAATCCCCTCGTAGACGACTCTTCTCTCAGCACACGCTTTGGCACAGCACAAGCAGACGAACACTAACTCGCCGCGCGGCCCGAACGTGCAGTTTGTGTCACCGTCTGTAAATGACACAAAACTCAAAGGTCCTCTTTCACGAAAGCGAGTGTGAAGAATTTGTTTCATAAAGAGAAAGTTTTTTTTTGTCTTTGCTACAACTCTTATCAATCAACCTGTGAAAATGTGGAGAAAGAAAAAGACACAAATAATAAAATGTATTTTATCTGTTAACGCTGCTGAAACCATGATGACAATAAAAATGGTCCAGTTTGACTCTCGTTGTTGTTTGTCTCTTGTTTTCCTCTTTTTTTTTTTTTTCTGAAGGGAGGATTTATTTCGTGTTCTCCAACGCCAAGCCTGTCCTCCAGAGCAGTTCTAATTCCCTACAGATGAAACCTAATGTGTACATTTTGAGCTGCGGTAAGTGGAGAAAAGAACATCTTTAATCCCAAGCACCCCCCCCCCCCCACTTGAGTGAGTTCAAATGAGTTGCACTGAACCACTGCAGAAGAGCGCTTGGACTTTGTGCACATAAATGGTCATGACATTTTACGGCTGGAATAGAGCAGTGAGTCACGGGAAGGCATTAAGGGAGAGGAGTTCAGCACTGTTAACATAAACGCGTTGAAGAAATGTGAGGATTTGTTGCTTTTGTCTTTTTTTTAATTTTATATATTGCTATAAAATGAATAGCTGCAGATGTTTAACCCACTAAGATTAACAATTTAGTTTGTTTGCTTTGTTTGTTGATGCTGGTTGTTGGTATGACCCAGTTTTACAGGAACAGGTGATTTAATCCAAATAAACCACAGCTGGAAAGAGGAGCAGCCGTCAAAGAAGCTTTTGGAGAACCTGTGCGTGTGGCTGCTACATTTGTACTGATTGTAGGAACACCACAGGCTTTTCTAACGACAACAACGCACTAATGGTTTAGTTCTTCCATTAGTTGTGTTTGACCTTCACGTGTTCATGGTGTGCGATCCTCTGACTAAGTGAACTCTGCTGAATCTGTTGGAGCAGCGTCACGCGTTTCAGACACTGTGACTAGGTTGGCATTACATGCATGTTTTATTTCTTTTATTCTCTCTATAATCTCTCTAATTTTGAAAATAACTTGAAGTGCCATTCACCCACATTCCAATTCACCTCCCAAGGACACCTATTCACTGACCACGCACACACACACACACACACACACACACACACTCTCCTTCTTTTGTTGCACCCCTGTGAACCAGGCTGTGACCTGGTCGTGACAATGCATCTGGAGCTTAAATCCCCCTTTTCTTTAAAGCAAAAAAAAAAAAAAGAAGCCAATTAAGGCCCAGTAGAGAGTCCATCAGGCAGACTCCAGCATGCACTGAGCGGCAGAATGGGGGCGCGCTGGAGAGGAGGGGTGTGCGTCTGCAGCCACAGATAAATGAGATCACATTAAAACCCACCTCTTGCGTTTATTCGAGGTGTGTGTGTGTGTGTGTGGGAGGGGGGGTATTTTAGGATCTCACCTGGAGCAACTGAGATGGGCAATACGCGGAGCGGGGAGTGCGCATGTGCGCGGTTGATAGAAGAAGTTCGTGGCGTGAAAGAGGCAACAGCTGGCACAGCTGGCGAGCACGAGTGAGACTTTTTAAGGATCCAAACAAAGGCATCGCCTCCTGTTGGCGCTGGAGCGTCGTCATCCACGCCCAGACTGTACAATAAGTCTGTGCGTCAAGCCGGAGAGAATCACACAGAAAGTTAGGGGGAAGTGTTTTTCAGAATAAAATGGTTCGAGGGGGACATTTAAAAAAAAGTTTGATGATTGACAGAGGGTGACATAGCATCAAGTAAATGACATTACCCCCCGAAAACTGCTGTTTTTTGGTTTGCTGTTATGTATAGATTCGTAATTCTTTCCATCGTAATGCGGTTTAATTATAACGGTGTAACCGGAAGTGTGGTGTCTAACCCCTCCAGCTTTGCCAGTGAGTCTCAGGCGACACAGATTGGGCGCCGGGCAGTGCGGTAGGTTCGGAGGGAGAGAGTTGACGAGCGCCACGGAACCGGAGAAGCTCCTTGCGGAAGGCGGACGCTCGTTACCCCGCAGGAGCGTCAGGACCAGCCCGGAACCGCTGTTCGCACGGGGGCGGGGGAAGGAGTTCAGCCCCCCCACCCCCTTTTCTTTTTTTTTTTTTAAACTGAGGTTACAACGTTACTCCCCACTTCTCACGGCCAAGGATTTGCTTTGCAAGCTCCGGTCCTCCCCCCCCCCCCAACCCTCAACCCCCCCACACACACCCGCAGCTGCGCTCGTTTGCGCCGAGGTTACGCCGAGGAGTCGTGCGCGCAAACGGGCTGACACCAGAGGAGAGAGGAGCACACGGAGCCGCGCGGCCATGCGCTGAGCTCGTCAGGCGACCCAGGCGAGCCGTGCGCGTCAGACCCGCTCCGCTGCACCAATACCACCTATAGCAGCAGCAGCAGCAGCTGGATGCAGTGGTAGGAGTCATCTCTGATGCTGCCCCGCGCCAGACAGTGAGGGAGGGTGGGGGGGAAGCGTCGGGGAGGACGGATATATGGGAGATTTGTTGGATTTCTACAACCCCGTCGTTGCAAACTTGTGTCCGGGATGGGGAAGGAGCAGGAGCTGCTGGAAGCCGCCCGGACCGGGAATGTCGCCCTGGTGGAGAAATTGTTAAGTGGGAAGAAGGGGGGGATCCTGGGGTCAGGCTCCGGCTCCATCCCTCTGCACAGTCTACTGAGGTAAGTAACGCGCCTGGGGGCCACTGAAGGAAATGTGTCTGTGTGTGTGTGTGTGTGTGTGTGTGTGTGTGTGTGTGTGTGTGTGTGTGTGAGGGGGGGGGGCATGCTGCAAAATTAGGGACAATTTAGCCTCATTATAGGTCAGTGCGCCAGAAATGAGCCAAGAGGCCACCTCTTCAGTCCGTCCAGCTGCAGCAGAGGCTCGGCAATGAATCAGCTGCACAGTCCTTCCACGTTTATGTCCCCGAGGCGTGATTGAAACATGCTGCATGTCTGCAACATGGCAGGGAAGGAAAGTCAGGACAGTTGTATGAAGCAGAGAGTGTATGACACATGGTTTTTTGCCCTTGTGAGGGGAGACGGACGTCAGCTGTGCTGCCTTGGTGCCTTTGTTGATTCGGGTCCAGGCTGAGCACAAAAGAGCAGAGAGTAGCTTTAGCTCCGCGGAGTCAGACTGACAGCTGTCACGGGTGTTGACTCCTGGAACACAGGGACGGAAGACGCATCAGTGATGGGAGTCCAGTCTGATGCATTCACTTGCACTAGTGATGGTTGTGAGTGGATGTCTAAATTGGTCCTACGGGGACTCGGCTGTGGTGTTTGTGAGGCACAGCATCTTCACGTGATGCCTGCGAAAATCCCGCGTGAGCAAGGTGACGTTCGCGGTGGCTGCACGGTGCACTTGGTAGAACGAGCTCTAACGAATGTTCTGCCGTCATCAGCGACCTGTAATGACAGGAAGTCTCCATGTCTGCTTCCACAAAGACCTCAACAACCGCTGAGGCTATTGTTGTCCTCCCCCCCTCCTCCTGCTGAGGTGGAGGCCGAGCCAGGTGATCAGCAGATCAAAAGGTGAGGTGTCCGGGTGGAGTACCGCCTCGGGGCCCTCGAGCAGAGCGTCTCACGACCGGGGGGGTCGAGGTCGCACGCCGGCAGGGAGAACGCCAAACACTGAGCCAGAAATGGAGCTGGCTTAAAATAAAAAACTTTAATTTACATACGGTTAAATGAGTCCCAGCTCGGAAAACAGGAGGGAATGTTTAAAGAGGCAGATTAGACGGAAGTGGAGGCAGAGTCGTTCTGCACACCTGCACCAGCTCGCACAACAAAGGTACAGCAGCAATTATGCAGTTGCGCGCAGTCGCTGGAGCTGACGGTCATTTGCATTTGGCAAAGTAGCCGACATGCAAAAGGGAAAATGTGAGTGTTTGGTTGCTGCTCGTCACCTCCGTTTGATGCTGGAGCAGGAGGAGGAGGAGGAGGAGGAGGGGGCATCGTCGTGTCACTTTTCCATTTGCACCTTCGCTTGAGTGTAATATTCTTAAGTCAAGGGCCACTTATTGGACACGTGCGGCGCTTTTAGCCACCTCTCATGTTCTCCGTCAGGCTATAGAGTTTGCTCTTTAACACGCAGGCGGCTTAAAGCCTGATCAGCATCAGCAGGTGTTACCGCCTTCGACTAATGCTCCACGTTTGTCGGATGGCTGTTCGTCCTTCAAAACTCGGCTTGTTGCTGTACTTATCGCGTCCGGCCACTCGGCTGCAGCTGTAAACACCGTGTTTGCTTTACGAATTAGCAGATGATTGAATTTATTGAACGGCGGCGGTCGTGTCCAGAGAGGAGACAGAAGTCGCAGCTTTCTAATCAATCCCCTCATCGGGCAGGAAACAGAAATAGAGCAGCTGTATTGTTTTGGGTCTTTTGGTATTATGTCCAGACCTCTGTTGCTTTTTAACGCTGTGATGTTATCAGTGAGTTATGTCTAATATGTTACACACACTTGGGTTTTATTAGCTCAAGACCCCCGTGAGGTGATGTCTGTAAAACAGTGGGTGGGCCAAACACACACACACGTCCATTGGTCTGGTGAGAGGCATGTGTGTGGGTCTGCCAGCGACTGGGTGTGTGACACACCTCCTAATGGAGAGCTGCTTGTACTTAAGCTGATAAGTGAGTCAGCAGAATGGTCACAGCAGAGGGCTGGGGAACGTTACGGCCACGCTCTTCGGGAGTCACTTCTTCTCTCCCATCTCACGGGGCTCTGAGCCATTCATAGCATTCCTAAGGCATGATGGTCCTCCCCTGGCTGCACACACGCGCATAAGTACAGGATGCAGGGAAGCCGATCCTCTGGCTGCATCACGCTGTGGTGTGGAGCGCTTGCACATTAACACATGCGCACAGTGGAAAATCAATGCTGGGTGATCTCATTGCTCTTTAATGGGTCACATTTGGTTGTACAGTCGATGACCTCCAGGGCGTTTTGTAGGTCTCTGTGTAAAGGGGCACATTTCCCACAATGCAGCTGATGGAGCGTGCGACTGCGGGCCCGTTGTTTGGTATTCGATGTCACGACCCAGTAGCTTTTATAGTGTACGGAGGATAATAAAAGATCTCCATGTCGAGTTGCACATAGATGCTGTGTGTGAAGCTCCTCAAGTGGATGACTCATGACTCGGCAGATGGCAGCTCATCCCTCTTCACTCAATAAAAGCCGGGGGAAGCCCGGGTGTTTGTGTTTGTGCGCAGCTACTGTAGGTGTGTTTACCTCCTTCCTCTGCTTGTGTCTTGAAGTGGCGCGTGTTGTGCAGCCACCGGGTTCGTCGCACATCCAGCGATAGAGAAGCAGTTTGAGGAAGCGGCCCGTGAGGCAGACGAGCGCACGTCCGCGTTAACTGCTTTGCGTCAGTGCGGCGGAGAGTGAGAACCGCTGCAGCTACGAGGACGGACTTGCTTTAAAGCCGAATCAAATCAACGTGGCTTAATGTGAAAACAAAATAAATGTCGAACCCTCCGGGAGGAGTGTGTGCGGTGACGTAGTCGGCTCCTGGATTGGAAGAAGAACAGCCACCCTACGGAACAAACCTATCGCTGCCTCTACTTGTTGAGCACAGAAAACGTTTCCACTCATAGTAAGTGTGGAGACAACCCCCAAATCAAAGGCTTACCTTGCATTTTCGCAGCTGCTGCCGCACGGTGGCTTTCGGGTCGAGCAGCAGATGATTCATTGTTTGAACTTCGTTTGGGCTTTGGTTCGGCTTTGACGGTGGCGTCAGGGCACCGGGTTTGTCTGGAGCCAGACTGATGGAGAGCGGATGAAGGTGTGAAAGTGTGTGTATGTGTGCATGTGTTTGTGATCAAACTGAGAGGCTTCTTACATCTCCATTAGGGCCTGGGCCAAGCTCTGCTGCAAGCATCCTGCCAAGAAACTGAGACCTCTGTACTCGCCAAGACACACACACACACACACACAGAGACTCCCTCTGTGTGTTTCTTTGTTCCCCCATCAATCTAAACCTTTGTTTTTTGAGTCTCAAATCTCTTTTCCCCCTCAGCCTCACTCCATCTGGTGCCCTGGATTCTCTGTCAATACCTCTCTGGGTTCCTCTCTATCAGTCAATTCGTCTCCCGATCTCTCTCCTCCCTCTACTCCTCTCCAGAGACGAACGATCCGGCCTCCCTACTGTTCCTCTCCTCCCATCACCTCCCTTCTGTCTTATCGCTTGCTGCCTCTCATATCTCACGTCACGGCCACGTGTGAGCATCGTTCGCCCATCGTGCCTCTGTGCGCGACACCGCCGTTGGCTGACGGATGCAGCACTGATGTTGAGGACGCAGATGCCCTCGAACCTCTGACGAGTGCATTCCTCAGTGTGTTTGTCTGATTTTCCGCAAGCGGCTGAAATGGTACCATTCCCCAGAAACCGTCACCTGTAGGGTGGCATCAAACGCTTCCTGCTTTGCGATCAGCCTTGACCCGGCGCCGCTTCGACCTGTTGCACACGTTGGTACGTTAGCTTGTGAAAGACCTAATTCATTGGCGTGGATGTGCTAAATCCGTCATCGGGAGGGTGTTGCCTGGGGGTTTCTTGTTGATTTAACTCTGTCGTGACTTTCTCCTTGTTTAGCGTCAACGCCTGTGGGTTGTGAACCCCTCACTTCTGGTCGTGTTGCATTCGGGAGGGGAGACAGACAGCGTTGAGGCGAGGTGTGACCTCCAGCCTGTCACACTAATCTGCGCTGCGAGTGTTGTGCACATTCCACCCGGCTCCGTGCTCCCTGATAGATGGCCCGGAGTTAATGAAGTGCTGCTTTTGAAGTAGATAAGATGCGGAGAGAAGGTCCTGATATTGTGTTAAAACAATGGTTGAGCCAAAAACTTCCTGTTCTATTTTTCACCGCGCGTTGTGAAACTGGGAAGTGCTTCTTCGAGGCATGTTTGCACGCAGCTATTCACAGCTAAAAAAGTCTCTTTCCGTGGCGTCGGATGAGCTTCGAAGAGCAGGCGAGGCTTTAAAAGTAATGTTCGAATGAATGAGGTGCCTCAAGCAGATGAGTTCTAAACTCACATTTTATACACATGTAACCTGTCCACATACTTTTTGCATCGTTTTGTCCTGAGACTGCCTTTCGTAGTTTTTTCCCCACCGTTCCAGCAAATCACGCAACACGGAGTGACGTTTGGCGTGACATGTGTGATGCCCAGCCAGCCAGTCTGTGATGGCCTCTTTAATTCCCTCTGTGAATGATTCCCCCGCTCGTCTTCTCCTTCTCCGCCGGCACTGACAGCGAAGGAGCGGGCGCCGAGCAACCAGTGAAGTGAATTACCTGTCGCTAACAGCCTCTCGCGGGATACACGTTTCCCAGCAGGCTTTGCGGATGGCAGCAGATTGCCGCTTGCTGTGTCCACATCGGTGGAGCTATAGGAGAATACACTCGCCCAGAGGCCTGGGGGAAAGGAACTATTAGGGGTCTAGAACCATTATAGGGGGTTGAGGGAAAAGAGACTGAACGTGTTGACTTGAAAATTCAGAAAGTTTTACTAGTGCCTGGATGAGAAAAGCTTCTCTAAATGCAGTTGCAGTTCGTCCCTGTCCTCCATCTCCGTGAGATTAAGCCTCGCTAACCGGATGCTTTGTCTCCCTACAACACCATTCTCCGTTTATCCAGCGTGAACCGTGAGATGAACGAGCCTTAAAAAAAAAAGAAGAAGATATCAAATATTCATCTGCCCCCAAACTCCTGAATGAGAAATGGAGACTATATCATTCAGTGAGTGCTCATTTTACTTTCAGAATTCACTTCTCCCTGACAAGCAGCTGGCTATGAATTATCCTGCATATTGTTTTATGCATGACGGTTAAGTGAGAGATTCCTTTGACTGATGAGGAGGCGGATCAGTATCCACAAAGACTGTTTTTTGCCATGATTGGACTTGTGGTGCTGGACCAGAAAGAACACGATGGATGAAAAAGGTTTGGAAAAAGACTTGGAATGGGAAAGAGTGTGTGTGTGTGTGTGGACAGCCTGGCTTTAAAGGTGTTGTGTACTTGTGGCTTCATGCACCTTCTGAACACCTGGTACCCCGAGGGACTGGCTTGCAAATTAGTAACCTAACCTTCACCTTTTCCTCCCTTCTTCTCCTCCCTGTCCCCAACCAACCACCCACCCCCCCTCCACTTCTCTCAGACGGACCCCCCCATGGCTCCTTCTCCGTTTCTGGGAGACCCCAGAGCTGTGCTGAGTCAACACTTGTCAATTATGAGCTAGTGAAAACAGCCGAACCCCTGCCGACTTCAGCCCACTCTCCTCATCCACCCTCTGTGTTTTTAAAAAAGCGCAGCTGTCCGTCTTTGCTCGCGTCCTGCTGTCCTTTCCTTCATCCTTTCTCCTTCGCGTCCCCTCTTTCTCCTTGACTCGTTTGTATTCCTTCATCGTTAATCCATCCATTCTTCTTTCTCTCTGCCTCTTGGCTCCATCTCACACTTTGTGTGTGTGTGTCTGTTTGCCGTCTCTTTCTCTGGCATCTCAACGTGGGATTTTTTTTATAGCTTCTCCCCTGCGTCTCCTCCGCTCCTCTTTCTTTCTTTTTTTTTTGAAGCGGTTGAGTAAATGAGTCTCTTTGTCTTTCGCTGTAGTGTAACCTGCTAATCAGGCCATTCACTGATTACATTCTTGGCTCTAATCATGTGTGCGCACGTCTGAGCGTGCACGTGCAATGCCTTTGCTGTAGTTGTGCACTGGCGGGTATAACAGCGAGGGGCACGTGTTGACACCGAGCCTCCTTCTCGGCGGCTCATTGTTCAGAGACGTTCAGGTGCGTAAACGCAGAATGCGACGCGCCAAATCCGTAAAACGATGTGTATACGGCGAGTTCCTGCCGAGCCTTTTGTTACCTGCCCGACTGCGTCTGGGAACGTGTGTGTGTGTGTGTGTGTGGGTTCAGAGAGAAGGCGACGTGAGATGAAGTAGTGGAGGAGAGGGAGGAGGTAGCAGGCGAGGAATGAGGAGGAGGAGGATGAGGAAGGATGCGAGGGGCTGGGGTGGGGGAAACCAATTATCGTCCAGATAACAGGCAGGCTATGGATTTTCCACCAGGCCTCTTCTGCGGCTCTTCCATTCCGCTGCTTTCCCTCTCTGTCTATTTCTGCCTCTCTCTCCCTGGACCAAAATTCAAATTCCAATTCGCAGCAAGCTTTATTGACGTGATCGAAAAAAAAAACAAAACCCTGTGGTATAGATTCTGTACGTTGTCCTGTTTGTGGCTCAGAGCGAGTGCGTGTGTTCTGATTAACGACTGATGAGATGTGTCAGACAACAGAGAGTGACGTTTAGTCAATAACCCCTCTGCCTGTGTGCGTCTGCCTGTGTGCGTCTGTGTGTGTGAGTCGCCGTGACTGGCAGACAGTCACATTATCTAATCTGCATTGTCACGTTGACCTTCCGCATTAAGAGCCTTCGTGTCCTTGACAATGCAATTACAGTTCAGGTCTTCTCGACGAGCCCCTTTAGATTCTGATCTGTCAGACGTTTTGACATATTCTGCCTGTTTGCTCTGCGTCCTTCCCGTTTAGCAACCTGTTAACGAAACCTCTACTGTGCGCTGTCAACGGAGCCTGTTTGCGATTAGTCATTACAGTTTGGGATTAGCATAAATGGGAGCAATAACATGTCACCTCATCAACGCTGCCGCCGGCGCTAATGCTTGCTTTTCTGTCTGTGAACGCATCACAGCGTCTATCTCCGTCTCTCGGGCTGTAAAGGTATATATGGTGGATGGAGTCGGTCCTCGCCATCCTCCCTGCTCAGTAGCATCGACCTCTCCTCCTTCGCTCCAGCCGACTCACTGCCGGGGTCATCTGCTTTTAGATCCCTTCTAAAGCCTTTAAAAGGCTCTGTTTAAAACGCACACTTGACCGCCCCTTGCTCCTTGATGGCGCCTGTGTTGGACACAGTTTGCATGTCGGCGATATTTCAGTCTGTTGAGCAAACAAAGACGCAGAGAGGCAGGGAGAGAAAGATCTGTCCAGCCCAGGGGTGGGCAAACTTTTTGACTCGCGGGCCACAATGGGTTCTAAAATTTGACAGAGGGGCCGGGCCAGGAGCATTGGGAGGGAGTGTTTGGGCCGGATATACTACACTACAACCCAATTTATTAACTGTCTTTCAAATGTGAAAAATAGCCCTTATCAATTAATAAATTTGTCTCAAGGAATATGCAAGATATGGCATTTACATACTATTTCGCAGATACTGGGGGGAGGAAATAT